>VZDJ01004378.1:3465783-3990084 GCA_008694505.1 Cyanoderma ruficeps
AAAAAAAAAAAAAAAAAAGGCTAATTTTTAACCCATATAGCACTTAATTTATCATTGCTGTATAGAGTCCTTCACAAATTTCATCCAGATTTAGAATTTTTCTTTTAGAGCTGCAGTATCAGGCTAAACATCCTCACTTAAGAGTTTTTCCACATGACTGTACACCTCAAAGCCATTTCACTTTAACTGAGCTAACACATAAGTTCTGTGTTGGACAGCATTGGCATTTTTCAGGTTTACTTTCAAATAAATTCAATGCAAACACAACTGTAGCTCTCCAAGGACTGCACAGAAGAAGTTATCTCAGTCTTCAGATCAAAGACAAACATAAGAACTGTACAAGAACCTTTTTTATTGTCTGCCGTTCCAGAAGCCACCGAAAGGCACAGGTTATTCTGATCCTTTTCTAATTCTACAGAAATAATCAGAAGAAGGTCTTCACCATCCATCTCAGTGCTGTAGGGTTTTTGATCGCCATTTGTCTCACTCATCTGACAAAAACTTGTGAATGTAAAGGCACTTTTTTTCTTCCTGTGATTTGTGTGATTAAGATTTTAGTCAAGGCAGGTATTAATAATCCCTGATAGAGCAACAATTTACTCATTTCTCAGTGGATGATCTTTAGACTTGATGCTGGTCCACAAGTTAGACTGTTCTAGCTTACATCCCATGCACAGACTTAAACATACCCACTGTGATGTATCCTCTCAGTGTCCCAAAGGGATATTACTCTACCTTACCATTACAAGTATTACACTAAGCATAACTTTTCAGAATCCAGTCTCTGTTTAATACAAAATAAATTTTATTCAAACTTAGTTCAAACAATAATAACTCCAAAAACATCCAGTGAATCTAAAACAATGATTCCATCAGAACTGCTAATATTTCTAATGCATAAGCTGATATCTGCTTCATCTCCACCATAGTCAGGTATTTTTTATTTACTCTTTGAGATTTTCTACAGGTAGTGGAGAAGGTGTTTACCATGGCATCGTGAAGGTGTATTCATATATTGTCCAGGTAATTTCTTCAGTGCCTCTATTTGATATCAGATTGTTATCTTTTGTATGCTACCAAGGTTTGTTTAGAGTGTCATAATGAGGATAGAGCAGAGTATTCTGGTACGATTTGACAAGAGATATGCTGTAGCCCTTTGCTCTGAACTACCAGAATAAAATGTTGACAATCCAGTTACACTTCTGCAAATAGAGATATTTTTTATAGATTTTATTCTGCTACCAGCAGAATTAATGAAAATCAGTCATTTTGCAATAATATTCCTCAATTTCTTCATTATAGGCTATGGCTTTTAGTTGCTAAGGCCACCAAAACTCAACATAGAAAAGAAAAAATTAATTCAGGCTGATTCATGAGAGAAATAAAGTTTAAATCCCATGTTCAGAGTTTGAACAAGGATGGTGAACTGATTTTTTGTGGGTTTTTTTCCCCACTAAAATAGCTACTTGATTTTACTTAGTAAATTCTCCTTTGCTGTGCCCAGCTTCTCACAGACATTTGTTCTTCTTTTGTGATGTCAATGAAGGCAGGACCTTCTGCTTCCCAGAAAAAGAAAACAAGAAGTATTGAAGATGAATTTCACAATCCAGGACTGTAACAATTTTTTTTTTTTAAAATACCATAGACTTCAGATTGAATGCTCCAACACTGTGATTCAGGATGGCTGGTGATATTTTTCTTACTGCCTATGTACAGATATACACACCAAATGAAATCACAATGTATACTCTTAGCTGTACTCAAAAGCTTGTTGAAAAAAAAACCCAAACAAATCAAACAAACAGAACAAATAACCCAAAACCATATAAGCAACAGCCTAGGTAAGGAAAATAACTTCATCAACAGTAAAGCCTGTAATAACAACAAAAATGAGTGCCTGAATGTCACTTCAGGACAAAAATATTTTGTCCTAAAATGGACAAAATTGATAAACATACCTCTTTTTTAACCCCATCTGTATACATGCATGCTATCTCACACAGACAGAAATAAGAGAAATATTTTTTCTGAAATGTTGAAGAGTAACCTGTAAATAGACAGACAAATATTGGAGAGTGTGTGTATCTGCACTGAAAGCAAAAATAAGCAAATAAATAAATTAAAAATGGAAGCTACTTTTGATGTATAGAATTGTTACGTACCTTAGATATACTAAAGTGACCTAACAAGCTGTTGCTAAAATCAACAGTGATAGTTGTTTTCATGATAAAATAAGTGAAAAAATTTTCAAGAAGATGAAGTCATAAAACAGTGTCATATACATTTAGTGTCATAAACATTTATTTCAAACCTTGCACAGATACACCACAGATTTTACTTGCTATTGATGTGGAAAAGACTTAAAGTAGAACATCATGGTATCAATACCATATTCCCTCCAATGACTTTTCCCCCAAATGTCTTTTCTTTATTTCCTTATTTTGATTTTTTTTAATGATCAAGCTACCACTGTGCATGCAGAGGATGATTCTACATACATTGCACTCTATGAAGAAATGCTATTTAAGAAGGATCAGGGTATGACTTCTGAGAGAATAGAGACATGCACACAGCTATAGTTGTGTCCCAGAGCTGCTTCACCAGCTAGCTAGCTCTCTGACAACTATATAAGAAGGGTTTGGTGGGTCTGAACCTCAGGCCGGAGGGTGGTCGACGGTGTGGAAGAAAGAGTGGACTCTCGCTTGGGTTTCACCAGCCTTTATTCCACCCAGGGAGCTGCCCACGTGCAAGAGCGAGGAGCAGCCCCTCTGTCCTCACCTTAAGTACAGGGGGCATACATCGAGCAGGGAAGGACTTAGAACCAATCCAAGGGGAGGGAGGGTGTGACCCAGAACGGGGAAACTTAACACGACAATGAAAGAAGGTGGTACCAGGGTAACTTGCCAAATCCTAGGGCTTTTTCCCCAGAATCTTCCAGATCTTACAAGGTGATTGACAAGGCCTATCACAAGGGAAACACCATCAGGGGGTTTGGGGATGGGGGTGTAGGAACAAACCATTGCAAACATATAACAAAACATAAAGAACTTTAGAAAACCCAAAATGTGCACCACAACACACAGCCTGTAGCAGTTAGACCAGAGTCCATGGCTTACCTTACTTCAAACATTCAAGGGAAGCGTGCACATTAGGACTTCAGTCCTCTCATGTGGTCTACGGAAAGAGCTAGATATATCATATAGTCACCCACCTTAACTAAGGTCTAGGTCACTCTATGAAAATAACCTCCTTTCTCCACTCAATTTAGCTAATGTTAGATGTTCTGGAGTCTGTGCCTAGAGTAGGAGTATGCCTATAAACTCTTCCCGTATATGTTAAGTGTTTTATTACATGGCAAAGAAGAAAGGAGTAATGGCTATAAACTAAAACACAAGAAGTTCCACCTCAACATGAGGAAAAATTTCTTTACATTGAGGGTGGCAGAGCACTAGAATAGGCTGCCAGGGGGTGGGAGCTTCTCCCTCTGGAGACATTCAAAATCCACCTGGACTCATCCTGTGTCAGCTGCTCCAGGTGACACTGTCATGGCAGAGGGGTGGGCTAGATGATCTCCAGATCTTCCAACCATAAAAATTCCGTGATTTTTTAATTCTGTGAAATGAACCTTTACCCATGTGACTTTATCTGAATTTCTCATATTTCAGTTTACACCTAAAAATAGACTTGAAGTCTTTCAGCATAAAAGTTACTCATTCATTATTTATGATTTTGTTTTTAAAATAACACGCAACATTTAACAAAGAAGGAAGGTAGGAAGGAAGGAAAGCAAAGGAAACACACCAACTCAATAAACCTTTAGGCTGGGTTATGCACAGCTATTCGATTTTGTAAACTGCATTTCATCTATTAATAGTTTTGTTTCTGTCTTTTCTCTTAGCTACTCTGCTTATTGTCTGCACAAATTTCTCACCTTTTGATCAACAGAGTTCCAGGGCTAAAACATGAATTTTCTCTATGTTTAATTAGATTCATTTGCTGCTTATCAAACCAAGAACCCATTAAATACATAAGAGATTTTATAATTTACTCACAGAGATGTTTATTGTTATTGGTTTCATAAGGAATGGCTTAGATAATGCTTTTTAACTATAGGTCATTTGGTTTATGCTCTTTAACTATAGGTTATGATTAGCTACTAACTCATATAGATTAAAAGAAGGATATCACAAGTATTATGTTGTCAAAAATGCACTAAATAACTGCAAAACCTCATGCATAGCTAATGTTTATGATTTATTTGCCTTCTGGATGCATTACATCCCAAACAGAATTTGGTCTCAGTAAGATGATGGGAAACTATATGCAGGATAATTGGCACAAGAAAGGCACCACTAGCTCAGTCTGGTATGAATGGGGCTGAGTTATAAATGTGGTTTTCTCTCAGCTTTTCACCTGAGAAGCAACCATGGAAGTTTTGCCTGAGGCATAGTCTCAGAAGTGGTAGCCTGCACTGTCTTACCAGAAGGCCATTACATTAGTAGGGTTTGCCAGAGAGTACCCATGTCTAACCACACTCTCCCCACAGTCCACAGACCCAGGGTATCAGCAAAGGAAATGCACTGGGACACCAGTGCAGAGTTCCCTACTGGTGTGGTTTAACCCCAGCCAGCCATCAGGTACCACATAGCTGCTCATTCACCCACCCCCCACAGGACTGGGGAGGAAATTAGAAAAGTTGTACAACGCTTGGGTTGAGATAAAGACAGTTTAATAGATAAAGCAAAAGCTGTACACACAAGCAAAGCAGAGCTAGGAATTCTTTCACCATTTCCCATGGGCAGGCAGGTGTTCAGCCATCCCCAGGAGAGCAGGGCCCTGTAACAGAAAACAGTGACTTGGGAAGACAAATGCTATCACTTGAAACATTACCTCCTTCCTCCTTCTTCCCTCCACTTTATACAGTGAGCGTGATATCACACGGTCTGGAGTATCCCTTGGGTCAGTTGGGGTCACGTGTCCCAGCTGTGTCTCCCACCTTCCCATGCACCCCCAGCCCCCTGCCAACATGGCAGGAAAGGCCTTGGTTCTTCACGAGCCATGTTCAGCAGTAACAAAAGCTTTACTACATATATGATCAACACTGTTTTCAGCACAAATCCAAACCACAGCCCCACACTAGACATTGTGACAAAAATTAAGCTATCCCAGCCAAAACCACACACCTACAGAACAACAACTGCAGAGTTTCTCTCTTCCCCTACATGGGGTGCCATCACTGTTCATGCCATCCTTCAGAGGCAGGAGCCAGCACCACCCTCAGTGCCACAGGAGAGACCACAAACCCTGGAGCTTACTAGGGTAACAGCAGGAGATCTGATTTTCTGCAAAATTAACATTACTGCCAAAGGCTCTTGCATTAAAAACAGTTTGAATGAAGGATTTGGCGTAACCCCTGGCACAATGCAAGGCATATCATTTCTCTCAGCTGAACAAACTGCTGACACAAATATTACAAGGGGTAGAACATGACCCAATAATTGTGTCTGCTTTCTCATTCAGAAAATGCTGTGGCAAATCTCTCACAGTGGCAAATCAAAATGAATTAAGGGTTTAGGACCTGACAGCACAAAAGTGTGAAAACAGGCTTCCACCCCACACAAAGCACCGCATTCAGCATCAGGGCAGTCACACAGCAGATATTTTCACTTTTGTAAAAGTGCATTTCTTGGTAAAGAGGCGAAGTTGATTATTTGAACTGACAATGTCTAAAACGTCTTTACCACCTTTTTTTTTCAATGGAGCAATAAATATTTAAAATAAATGTTTCACAGCTCACAGCACAGAATTCCAGCATTCAGCTAAAAGCATTCTGCTAAAATACTGCCATCTTGCAATAAAATCTGAAGGTAAATGGACTGTTATGAACTAATCTAGTGCATTATAATTTTGTTCTGCAGCTTTGTGCTACTTTTATTAGCTCTTTTTCTTTGGCCTTCGAGGGAAAGATGTGTAATAGTGAATACTAAGAATATATGTGATGTAAAGTGAGTTTGATATATTCATTTTCTTTTCATAGCATCGCTTCTTCCTTGAAACAGTGACCTCAACTTCTATCAGCCTTCAGGACTGATTTGCTATGACTGATTTAAGCTAGTAATAGCTTAATCGCCAAAGGTCTAGAAATTCAGACAGGAGAGCAGGGGATGGCTGTCTGAAATGGTATTCATATCTCCACTCTCTACAAATTGGCCTGGAAAATTTTTGAAAATCATGATTCATCATTGAAAATTTCATGATTTCTGAAGAAAGGTGCCATTTAACATTCTGCATTTCTGCTTCAGATCGTGTCCTAAAAGGCATAGACTTTATGAACTAAGGTTAAATTAACTGTATTTTTTTAAATTACAGATCTCTAATCCCAGTTCAATTTTCCAAGATTTAGTTCAGCCCTGTTGCTGTGTAAAATATTCACAAAATACTCCACATATATATTTTAGATGAACTTTCATTATTAGTTTTGAAAATGCCAGTGAAATCTCCTAGTTCAAGGTGCCTTCAACAAACCAGGCTAACAAGCAGTCCTCAAGCTGTTCTCTACTGTCCTGTCTTAGTGAGCTAAGATATTCCCCATGTTTGTTGATGAAAAGTATCTTCCCTTTACAGAAAATCTTACCGAGTAACCATCTTAGATACTCCTGTGCTGGACAGATGGGAAGGAGGTACCATATCCCTGGAGACAGTTCTTCACTGGGCACAAACAGCAAGGTTTTAAAGCTCTTTACTCAAAGTGCTCTTCTCAATTAAAACCTTACATATGTCTATGATAGGATATGTGTGATATCTCCAGCTATACCCTCAGAAGAGAAAAGGGTATTTTCATGTAGAGCAAGAAGAGCAAGTTATCTGAGTGAGGATCTTGAAATCTGCTATGACGTTCAATCTGAAAATCTTAGCCTACAAGATCATTGTCTGGAGACATTTTTAATCTATAATAGACACAGAAAACAAATGGAGATAAAACCACCACTTCAGTAATTCAGCAAAACCATCTAACCTAATACTTTAAAACAAGGGGCAGAAAAATCATAGAAACCATTTTCTGTGGTTCCAGCTCTTTCCTTTTTTTGGTACTGGTGAATTTTGCAATTTGAGAAAATTTTTAAGTCAACCATTTGACCATGAAGTGTAATTTTCACAAGCAAACAGCAAAAGGGAACTAACCAAAACTAAATGGAGTAATAGCTACTTGTCTAGCTAATAACTAATTGTCAATACCTAATTGTCAAACAATTCCCATCATAAAAATAAAATAAATATTAATGGGATGGTAAGCAGTTTCATTCTGTTTGCCAAGAGATACCTACAAAAAGGAGTGAAATACATTCAAAACATAGAGAGCAGAAGCAGTTTAAAGTCAAACTCTGGAATACTTGATAAACTCACTTGTCATACAAACATGAAGAAAACATGCCAAAGCCTCTTCACAATTAGCCTGTGGTTTTGATTTCCTTCTTTTTACTATTTATAACTTTTTGTCCCCTCTGCTAGTCTAGGTAGACTTGTTTGCAAGCAATCCACTCATAAGGAGACCACAAACACCTATTTATGGGGCAATTCCATCCCAGTTTCTTCTTTCTGGTCAATTTCTGTCTATTTGCATTTTTCTGAGTAAGTTTCAGCCAGGAGAGTCTGCATATAGGCTTAGAGGTGTCTACCAACAGTAAAGGCATTAGTATTGTCCAAATAGATAAGGTTACTAAAATTAAATACAAAAATCAGACTTAATAAATAGTCCTTGTTTTACATGTTCTATTCTACAAGCAATGCTACTTCCACTGGGGAATTCTCCAGTGTTTTGTAGAGTATAGACTACAACTCTCTGCGGTTTGGTCTTTTTGCTCCTCCTGTCAGTGAAAATAAAATTAAAATTAGCCTGCACATTTAGTAATTCCCCACTTCATAAATAATAATACACACAGAAGAGGACGAAACTATCTTTCTGTTCATTTCTGCAAAGAAGCACCAAATGGGGAAAAAAAATTCTACACCAAGAATATTGACAGGTTAGTTATTTTAACACAGAGATTAATTTGAGATGATCAGAGGAAATAATTATGGTCACCTGAAGGAAACACCATCATCTATATTACTGAATTTTAGTGAATGACTGAATACAGTCAAATCCTGCACTGACCTCATTTCAGCAGGTTTTTTTCTGAAGATCCTATGCACGGCCAGAACAAATGACATCTGCAGAGGTACCTAAGTGAGCTTGGGGTAGACCAAAAAAGTGTTATATCATCTCAGAGAAATTTGAAAGTAAAGTGCTTAAAACCTTGTTATGTGGTGTTGGATTGATGGGTGCAGCTCTAGCAATCACCATGCCCTCTGACTTCACACCACATCTATCTTCATCCTGCTTCAGTCAACACTGGATATTGAAACATTCCCAGCATACCTGTCTTTAATTTGCCATAGATCCAGATTAATTATTTTCAATCTTCAGGTCAGCTGCCTTATGCATGAATATTAAAACTTGAAATTATGCCCTCCAGTAAGAAACTTGCATGACTTTCCAGAATAAGCAAGATTAATCAGACATGATAATTATGATAATAAATGTAATACTAACTTATCACATCACATAAATTCAGCTAAATGAGCTCTGAGGCAATAGCAGTTAAGAATTGAGAGAAAAGACAATGACAATCTACATTATTGAAAAGAAAACCCTCAGCAGCTGAATCAAAGCCATTTTTTACAGTCTATATACAGTTATCTTCTTATATATATGCCTCGTGTACTTGGAGGCAGTGAAAATACCTGAATCTAGTGCCTTGGCAAATTAACCTTGAGATATTAAACTTTGACGCAGCAGAGAAAAATATAAGGTAGGGAACTATTCTTATTCCAACTTTCTTAGACTCAGGTATGGGCTTTTCCTGACAGAATTGTAGTAAATGCTCCATTAGAGCTCTGTTACCTGGATTCTGGTTTCAGCCTAAAGGTGTCACTTAATTTGCAATTTTTTTTTCATCATTCTTAATTGTTTAGAACTATGCCATTCCTAATTTCAGTTTCCTGCATGCATTTTAATGTTTAGTTTGTCTACTGGAGGCTGAAAGAGGCACACTGTACAAATACCATGCTTGTGTGTTGGCTAATTGATGGCACTAGAGCTACAAGAGGCCATGTATGCCGTACATTTAAAAAGCTGAAAGATATCTCCTCTCTGGCCCTCATAATCCTCTCAGAAAAGATTAGCTCAACTTCTCCAGCCCTCACACCTGATATTCCTTACTCTAACCTTATTTTCCAGGTGATCAATTCAATTTCACTGCGTTCTACAGTCTTCTTTGGTATTCTCAGTCGGAATAGACTCTGTCCATCAATTGTTATCTCCATGTCTTCAATTTCTATCTCCACTTCATTCAATTTTACAGTGGAGCTTTCAAAATTCTTATCACTTGTAGCTTGTCCAGCATTTTATTAATCTCTGTCATGCCCTTAATAAATGAAATCTGACATTGCACTATAGCTCAACATTCATACATTCATAGTGAAAACTATGAAAACTGGAAGGAAAAAAATAAGAGAAAATTTGAAAACACAGCTATTGGAAGGTGCAAGAAAACTCCTTTGAGCAGCCAGGTTTTTTTACTCAGACTATCAATGTCAGATGAAATTAAACGTAAAAAATTAAAATAATTTAAATTAATATCAAAAGCAAACATCAGATCTTTTTATTTCCAAACCATAAATTTATTTCTTCTTCTCAAATAAGAGAACAAAGAATAGTTCATCATTGGCTACGTTGAATTTATCCAAGTAATCTCTTCATACAAATTTCTTTAAGAGAAAAAAATACAATGTAAGACTCAATAAGCCACAATTTTTGTTTGCCTGATTAAATGTAAACTCAGTATAGAAAATAAAATGTGTTGATTAAAAAAATGTTTTCAAAATGATATGTTTGTATTAATTAAAATTTGTATTCATTCTCTTGAATTTGCTCTAAGAAAATGAGATTAAAATATTTTGAACAGACTTTTTGGAATTTTATGGAAATGTCATTTTCTTTGAGAAATTAGTATTTAAATTTTCAGGATTGGAAGTTCTGAGCAAGATAAAAATTACATTTTCATCACTTGTTCTTTTCTCTGTCAAAAGTTTTGGAGAGTACTCAAATTATTTTTCTTCCTTACAAAATACATCAAAATTAAACTACAAATCCATGGCAAGACATGAGCTAAGTCAGTTTGTTCAGTTTCTTCCTCAATGCAGATCTGCTGCAGTTTAAAAAAATGAAGACTATGATTTGGCTCACAGCTACCTCCAAACCAAAAAGGTTTGTTTGTGCATGTCTTGGTTTGGGAAGACAGGCATCTGCCAGGGAAAGCTGGAGTTTCTCTTGCAATGGAGAATGTAAATCTCCTGTCTTCCAGATTATTATGATTTTGCAATTAAAAGCTTTTCAGACAAAGATTTGGGAATAGGAATAACAATTCTTTACTAAAAATATTAAGAATACAAATGTAATAGTACAAAAAACAAGCAAACAAAACAAATAGGAAATCCTAGAAACCCTGACAGAGTCAGAAATACAACCTAACACCCTGTTGGTCAGGGTGTGGAAGCAGTCCAGAGTAAGCCCTCCTGGAGTGGCAGATGTGGTTCTGTTGGAGTACAGATGGTCCTGTAGAAAGGGTCCAGGAATGGCAAGATGGGTCTGGTCTTCCTTCAGGAATCCAGTGGAAATCCAGAATGTCTGGTGTTCCTATGTCTCTGTTTTTTATCTGGGTAGGAATGGTTTGCTCCCCCCACTGGGTGGAGCATCTCACAGTGGGATGATGTAATGTGTCATGTCATTGGGGAGCCTTAATGGCCCATTAACAGAAGATCCCCCTGGAGGGTGGAAAGAGATAAGGACCCATGCCCCACTCATTTTTAACAGCTGGCCCATTATTGGAATGCAGCTGCTCCGCCCCCCTGGAGTTACAAGAGATTAAGAAAACACCTCCCCAAACGGTTTCAACAGATGGAATAGAATAAACTTTTTTTTTTTTTGTTACATAACCCAGGACAGTGCACAAGGCTCTGCTCTCTTGCCATACTCCTTTGCATACTCCTCCTCTCTGGCAGTGGAGAGGGGACTGAGCAGAAGTGTGGCTGGGCTGCTCCGTCTGCTCAGTCTCCACAAGTTATGCCAGACCCCGAAACGCCACCTCACACTGGAGAGGTGCTGCCACACAGCAGCTGAGCAGGCATTTCCCTCTGACAAAGGGGATGGTAAACAAGGTCAGAATGTGTCAGATTGTACAACATCAGCAATCCCTATTATTCTCTGACTAAGAGCATCTACTCTGTGTGGGAACACTGCATATTAGCATGCTTGATTGATCCATCTATAGATTGTATGTTGGCGCTGCAAACAACTGCCTGGCCAGAGGCAATAGATCAACCCCTTGAGAAAGCTTTGGAATGGTCTTTGCCTTCATTAATATAATAAGGCAATATCTGCAGTCCATTACACATATCAGTGAACCCAGAGATGTCAATATTAATGTTTTAAAAATTCGGTATGTCAAAAGGATGTCACATATCAACATTTTGTCAAAGGGGCATTATATGCTGAGCAAAACAAAGATTATTCTGCAAAACAATAGAAAAATCCAACATCAGCAGCGGTCTTCCATACAGCTGTACTTAGGAGCAACTCATCATTCTGCTCTAATGAAGAAGGATGTTTTTCAGGATAGTCAGGACAATGCAGCTTTACTTCACCCTGAAACAATTTGAGAGAGCAAAACTAGTATCCTGGAACAATTAAATTTATCCATGTTATTTTTGTTCCATTTATGTTATTTATGCCATGTATGTCATGCTTCTTCCATCAAAATTTTGGAGATGAAAGAGTATATGTATATTTTTCTATGCTACCTACTTCTTAAATAGCCTGTGATTTAAAATTACAAAAAAATCCAATTAGAAGCAACACCAGCCAACACCTAACATAGGAAGTATGTATAATTTTGGTAAAATACCTCTGAAAATATTTTTGTTATTAATTTCTAATGACACCATTTTCACTTGAGTGGAACAAAAGAGGCAGGTTAATTTTTGTTCTCTGAAACATAAATTTCAAAAATTCCTAATTTTCACAAGCTTTGACAAACTAAGACACATCAGGTTCTTTTGTTCTATGAGCTCTGTTCTAAGACAGTTAAAGGAATATGTAAACATCCAAAGTATTTTACATATAATTTGCTGTTTCAAAAGATTCAGTATTAAAAGAAAAAGCTTCTCAGTTAATGTCTTTACACTCTCTAATGCACTTGTTTTAAAGAGCCCAGGATTTAATCAATAACTGCCTACACAAAAAAGCTGTCTCTGCTCAACTGAGCCTGTGGAGCAGGCAAGGACAGCTGGAAACCAAAGGAGCTGTGCAAGAAAACAGAGTGGTGGTCAGCCAAACAATTCATATGGTCTCTCACCACTGAAGACAAGAAAATGCATTTCCCTGAACAAGAACTATTACTCCTCTCACATGCATGAGGTACCAGTGTGAGATGTGGTATCTCCAACCTCCCTCCAGCCTCAGGCACCTCTAATGCCATAGCAGACCAGAGGGGAAGCAATAGAAAGCAAGCAGTACTCATCAATATCAAAACAACTGTGAAGGCTTCACAGCCAGGGGAATAGCCCCAGATTCAGGAATGCCATGGTCACTTTTGAAAAGAAAAAAAAAAAATATACAGGTCTTAAGGACTAGAAAGGTGCCTGAGGCTAGAAATTCAGTGAAAGGGGAAAGGCAGCTAGCTACTGGGAGCCAGAGAGGAGACTAAGCCAAAACAGAACAGTGACAGCTTTCATGTAACTAATACAGGCTCTTTTCCAACAAAATAACCTTTTCTGCTTAATTTAATCATCCAAATGAAATGAATAATAAGGGTGGGGGAGGGGAATTGCCTGGGTCAAGAACATCCTGGACAATGGAAACTTACTGGACTTAGATGCTCGGGTTTTTTCGTTGCAATTTTCCTCCTTTAAGGCAAGGATGGAAGAAGAAAAGAAGAAAAGAAGAAAATCAATGTAAAGTGTGCTTAGGAGCAGACAGTTCTTTGCCTTTGGGACACTTCTGTGTCTGTGTGGCCAAGAGGATGAAAGGGTCATATTGAGCAACAAGGAGGGGAAGCAGGGGAGGGACTTGATAGCCATTAGGGCCATTATTTCCACCTTCATGATGAATAGTCAAACTCAGGAAAAAGGAGAATAGTTTGAAACCCCCATTGTTGTGCAAGAGCAAGGCAGCAAGATGGATGAGCTGGCAACAGCCAACACTGACCCTGCCATCAGACAGTAAAATTGGTACATAGCTGTTCCCAGCTGTTCAAAAATATCATTGCAGCAGCAAGAAAAGCAGTGGTTCCCTCTTCCCTTTCTTCTGCATTAGCTACTGACTGTGAGGAGAGAAAAAAACATTGAAAAATATATATAAAAGAAAAATAAAGAATGACTTCTTCAAGGCAAGTTTTGAAGAGTTAGTGCACACCAAAATGTATGCTTTATTCATGTGAATATTTTTAGTGGCAAGTTCTGAGGCTGTTGGTCTCATGTTCCCTTGCAGATTATTGTATGACCTAAATAACTCTTGAAAGGAGAGTGTAGATACATTGAACTATTATGACTATGCCTGTAAAAATCATGTTATCATGATCCATGTTTTTTTACACTTTAAATTATTAAGAGGGGGAAAATTGAAGCATAAAATGCAAAAGTATGTAGAAAAAGAAAATAAAAAGCCCTCTTAGGCCCCAAGAAGGGATTCACCTCACTCTAAATTTGAAAGGCTGAAATATCAAATCACTCTATTCTCAGAGGTACCACTGTATGATAAAAGTTTTAAATGGTTCAGATTAATTTAGATAAATTTTCCCCTGGAATCACCCCTGTTTATCCAGTGACTCCAGAGGGAGAATACACAAGTAAAACATAAATATCCTTTTAAAAGGATAAAGTTTTGTGAGATTATTCCATCATAAGGGTCAGCTGAGTGTTACATCCAATTTCACATATCAAAGAACCTTCTTATTAATTCATGTACATTACCTTCTACTTCCCATAGAAACAATAATACACTAGTTCTCTATATAAATATTTTTAGATAAGAGGACTGGAAACAATCAATGCCTTTGCAACAACAGAAATGAGACAATAAGAAAACAATGTTTGTTGTACTGAGTAAAATATCAAAATGTTATCTAACATTTATTTAACAGGGTAACCTTTTGGTGTAAAAATCACCAAATTGCTTTGAGAAGAAAATTACTGTGTACTACCAAACTGAGCTCTGAATTACCCAAATGTCCAAGCAAACACTACTGTGTGGTTTTCTGGACACAGGAGTATACAATGCCATCGCAAAAGTGGCATATAAACCTGTTTTCTACCTGTTTTCAAATAATAATATTACTTCAGTTTAGCAAAATCCAGTGTGGAAGACTTCTGATTTTATTTCTCCTTAATGAGACCACCTCTGGTCCTCTTACAGCATGATTCATCTGTACTGCTGAATTATTTCTAGCTCACCAAACAAGTCATTGCTTTTTTTCATGTTTATACGGTCTTCAAAAGCCCCTGCAGACCATTGAGAGCCATCTTGAGTCTCACAGTAGCCAATATGTCTTTTGTTTGAACAAAAACACACAGTCCTGATTGTCACTTTGGGAACAGGCATTCCTTTCTTTATCATCGTGCCCAGATATTATTGCTCATCTTTTCCAAAGCGTTTTCATCCAAAGTACCATGTGGGAGGAAATAAAAAGACCCAGCAGGAGATGGCTGTTAAGGACAGAGTTGCAGACTGAATTTTCTGCCTTTTATAAATTCAAACAAGATTATTTATACAGAGTGATCAAATGATGGTCAAACATGGAAGCACTCAGAAGTTCAGTTAGAATCAGCTCCCAGAATTTGCTTAACCAAATGATAATAATTTTTTCCTCCCATGTGACTCCTGTCTGAAATGCTATACCAGTTCTTGCCCTCTCAGCTTCAAAACTTTCTTTAAGTGGACCTTTTAAATGTTTCTATTAAAGCTTATAACATCTCTACTTCCAGGAATGCTGTCCTTTATGGTCATGGTTCCCAAATCCATAATCTGGACAGACAGGTTTTATGTGTGACAACACCCTGCCTTCGCTGCAGTCACTACACCTTCTCCCTCCATGAGTTACAGTGGTGGCAGCTGCTCCCTGTGCTGGCAGATGACAACTCTCTCCATGTTCAAATCACACATACAAGTGCCTTTTAAACTTCTTCTTCAATGAGGACCAGAACCCACCTCAGTAACTCCCAGAGACCCTGTGCTGTGTAAACTCACACTGAAAGAGAGAATGGGAAAGGGGCTGGAGATGGGAACTGAGGTGAGAGTTGTTCTTGATCTCAGTCACTTTTATATAGCCCAAGCTTGTATCACAGTTCAACAGACAAAGGTCTCTCTTGATTATTCAGAAAACCGTATTTTGATATCTATCTCCAGAAGTCTGCCCATATAAAAAAATCTAGTGATTCAGCAGCAGTGCAAATTATGGGGACATGCAGACAACAGAGGAAAAATTTTAGTCATTTTTTTGTTCTCTGATAGTTTCCTCATTTGTTTTGCTTGCCCCTTCCTTCATCTGGACCTTCTTCCTTTTGACATTATATCTACCTCTGAACTCCCCAGCCTGTTTCCCTGATTTTCTGTTAACATACACAAGAGCTACTTGAGCACTTATCTTCAACACAGCAGTACTTTTGAAGGAAGACCTTTTGCCATGAGGCTGGAGCCCTCTCCTATGAGGACAGGCTGAGAGTTGGGGTTGGTCAGCCTGGAGAAGAGAAGGCCCTGGGGAGACCTTGGAGCAGCCTGCCAGCGCCTGAAGGGTCCCTGCAAGAGAGCTAGAGAGGAACTTTATAACGAGGGCATGTAGTGATAGGACAAGGGGGAAAGGCTTTGAACTGAAAGAGAGTGGGTTTAGATTAGACATTAAGAAAAAAATTTTGATTGTGAGGGTGGTGAGATATTGGAACTGGTTACCCAGATAAGTTATGGATAACCCAGCAGTGGAATTGTTTAAGGTCAGAACAGATGAGGCACTAAGCAACCTGGTCCAGTGCTCCTGATCATGGCAGGGCATTTGGAGCTAGGTGATCTTGCAGGCCCCTTCCAACCTGAACCATTCTATGATTCAACGATTCTACAAATGCAAATTGCCTGAGTGGTAAATTATTTAAGTGAAAAATCTGATCAGTTCCTCAATCTTTAATGCCCACCTGTAGTTTTCAAAAGTTGTTATGACTCTGAGCAACCTCACTTAAATTTAGGCCTCGTTTGAGTAGGGTATTAGAATAAATCAGCTGCAGAGGTCCTTTCCAACCCAGTTTTTATCTATAATTCTAGAAATAGAGGTTACCACTCTAATAAGTAGTTGTTCAGCAATATTATGAGAACAGGAAACTCAACATTCTCTTAGCAGTTGCTGTAACACTGAAGACATTACCTCAACATTATTTTTTCAAAGATTAACTTGCACAGCACTTTCAAAATGGAAAAATAATATAAATTTGTCATTGTAGGACAGAGCAATCATTCATTTGCTTCACTGTCCCAGTTACGACAATGGTTACTAAGTAGGTAGTAGGATAACTGCATGAAAAGTACTTCCTAGCTGTATTTAAAGGTTTTGTTTTCAGGTTTATACTTATAGACAATTTTCTTCAGTGTTGTATAAATTTATGTTAATGGTTATCCATTTAAAATCATGCAAATTTCAGTAGAATCCTCATGCCTACCTACATTAAGATAAGTTGTTTATGGCAACAGCCAATCCGATAATCCTTTGAATAGTTCCACAATATATCCCACATATCCACCATGCAGTTGACAAAAGTTTCTAGTTCAGCAGAAAAATACCCTCAAACCTCCAGACAAGCTCATCAATGTGATGGCTCTATCTCAAAAAGCATGAATAGATTTTGCTCCTAAAGCACTTGTGTGCACTTTTCCGAGCAAGTGTGAGGAGAAGAAAGCATACTGACAGTTTGTCAAAAGCTGCAGTCTTATAAATGCCAATCTCAGATTCATGCCACTAAATAAAGGTAGAAAATTAAACTTCAAATTTTACAATTAAAGACTCATTGCATTTGCCTAGGAAATCTCATCAAATGAGCTCAGCTTGTTTCAAGAGGAGTTGCTTCATTTATGATGTAGTCAGACAGCAGGTGCTTTACCATCTGAAGAGAGTCTGAACATGAGCTCAGAATTAAAAATATAATAGACTGAGAGCAGAGAAGGTAATACTGCCATGGCTCCATGGAAAAATTATTTAGGGCAATCATTTGTAATTTGTATAACATCTTGAAAAATACCTTCTCCTCTATATGTAGTAGGTAATACTTACTGGCTTTTATTTTGATTTACCCAGTCATTTGACTCTGATAATGGTATCTTTGGTGTCCTTTACACAGACTGCGTTCTTCAGTGTAGGCAGGTTCCCTTTTTCGTAGAGACAAATCTCCCTTTCCAGAAGCTGTAAAAAAGGAGATCAACTAGTCCAACCCCCCAGCAGAGCTGCTTTCCAGCAGGTCACCCCCTAACCTGTGCTTCCTCTCTGGGGGCAGGACCTTACACTTGCCTTTGCTGAACTCCATTAGGTCCCTTTTTACCCAATTCCCTATCCTGGGCAGCTCTCACTGAATGGCAGCACAGCCTTCTGGTCTATCAGCTCCTTCTCCCACTTTTCTATCACCTGTTCTCAACAAAGGTGATGATTTTGCCCCATTTGAGGGTGATTTTAAATACTTAGAATATTTACAGCCAAGTAGGGTCTGGAAAAGACAGCAGAAAGGTTGTGAAGTTTTCCCTTGTCACCAAAAAAGTCTATATTTAAGGCTTTTGGTCTTATTTTACCTCATCAATAGCAACAATGTATTTTTGTCCCCAGGATGTTTCAATGGATGGAAATCAAGCATTCTGGGGAAAATGATCAGCCTTTACAAGCTCTCTGTATGACATGACTTGAGATATCTGGAACACCTGGCAATACCACTGAATCACACCTGGAGTAAGAAAACGAAAGATTTTTTTTTGGTTTTTAAGGAAAAGGTGTTAGAAAATATGAGAGAAAATATGGATGGCCTTAATAAGCACTTTAAAATGTTTTCCATCACAGTTAAGCTTGATTAGTAAAGGTGCTAGCCCGATCCTTGTCAGTGTAGCATCCGTACAGCTTCAAGCCTGAAGCTGCATTTTAAAAGAAATTAGTCAAACTTGATAGAAACAATAGGAATAAGAAAAAACTTTCAAAATTTCAGCCAATTTTTATGATTACCAGAAACATCACTTATCTATCTAGTTATCTGTTAGAGCCTTTGAGGGGGATAATATTGCCAAGGTAAAAGCAAAATATAAATGGCTATGCTGGTGCTATTTCCTATTTCTTTTATGTTCCATGTTATATGACTGAGTCACGCAGATATTTTCTCCCTTTCATATCACATGAATGGGTTTTTAGAACCTCACACAGCCTATGAAGGACAGCAATGTATTGACTCCTCTGACCTTTTACTTATTCTAGCCTTTGATTGACTGATCTCCTCTGTTCTTGCAAAGTCGGCAGCTGCCAGGAAGAACCACAGCCTCAGACACTGAAATTACTGAATTTTGAAAAGGTGAAAGCGCCGCAGCTTAGTTATGCTGTGATATCTCACAAGCCCATGTTGGGCATTGCAATTCAGATGTCTTGTTCTTGTGACAAAAGATAAGTGCAAGAACAGGAAGATGAGCAAGAACATCAAAAGAAGGAATATTCTTTAAATAAAGACTTTAACAAAACACTGTGGTAGTACAAATTTAAACCTGTGTTGTTACAATGGTGTACTGACTGATGTTTCTTAGATCCAGAGTCAAATTCTCACTTTTCAACACTATTTAACAATGGCATTTTGTGCAACACTTACATGAATATGCACATTTATTAAGTCAATATCTACAAATTTCTAGGAATGCTCGCTTAACAAATAACACCTTTTTAACTAAGAATGGATTATTTTGAGAGTCACATCTCTCCCTTTTTCTGCTAAATATTCAATTTATTTACACTCCAAAGTAACAGAATATTTTGAAAGAGCTGGAAATCTTCCTTTCCTACGAAATGTGTCAAAATCCAAGGGTGATATCTGAGGCAACACAACAGAACTGTCACTAACTTGGAATTCACCAGCAGAAAAATCTCCCCAGTAGGTAGACAATAAATACAAGTCTTTTCAAATGATCCCATTGGTATTTTTCAGATGGCAATCTGAAGTGAATTCCAGCATAACATGCAAGACACAGGATAGTTTAAATGTCTGAAGGTTATATATAATTTTCAGCAAGGGAAAAACCTGTAGAAAGGTAGGAACACAGATGTCCAAAAAGAGACAAATTTTGTAGCATTCCACAAATGAATCTAGAAAGAAATTTTTTAATAACATTGGCAAGGAAGTCTGAACTATACCAACACGACAAATACTATATTAATAAAACCCCCATAATGTACCAGAAGTAACAATATTCTTTAATCCAAAACCAGCTAAAGTCAGTTACACTGAGGTGTAGGAGGCAGGGATAGATGCAGTCATGGCTGTTCTGTGACATCCTATGTGGGAGTTCTGCTGATTGAGTTATCTTGTGTGTGAACCTCATCTTAATGTTGATATCTACTGAACACTATATAACAGAAGAACAATTAGCAGGCAGAGAGGTAAGCTTGAAAACACTTTTGTAAACTAAAAGTATATACTCTATCTTATTCTGCCACCAATTACTCATTAGTGTTTGGCAAATAATAGTTATTTGCATTCAGCTCCTGTATTCCCTAATCTTTTTCTGCTGAAGGGAAGTTGCTTATTAAAAACAGTGGTAGTTTGTGAGTCTCATTCTAGTATATGTTCTTCCTGCTCAAGTGCCCTAAGTAAAGAGTTGGTCAGCAGCTGCTTTTGAAAGTCAGAATGCCCCCGACATCTTCTAGGAAATAATTTTGAAACAATACAGTATGAATAAAAAGTTCAGAAGTTACGACTGCTGCCACAAATTTTGCACATGTACAATAAGTCCTCACTGAGGCTTGTGGCTTAATATTAGAGGATCAAGTTTTTGGAGCAAGACCTCCAAAAAATAGGAATGATCTTCCTGGACTCCTCTAATTAACGAAAACAAAGGGGTGTGTGTGAGTGTTTGGATGTGAAGATAAAATAACTTAGAAACTACAGAATTTTACAGACTTTACTGATAAACAGATAAAATAAAGGTGAAAATCATTAAATAAATATTTTTAATTACTCATTCCATAATAAAGCTTGGCTACCTTCTTATTGTACTTTGACATCTGTGTTTGTTTTGCATAAAATTATTGAAAACAGTAACAACAATAACTTGCTGAACAATTAGGCTGAAAAAGACATATTTCCATGACAATGTATCTAGGAGTAGTTTGAATGCTCTTTCTAACTGACTTTCAATGATTCTAAGAAAAAAAATGGAAATGAGGAACTTGGGCCATACTTTTTGGATTGTGCTTCAGCTGGGCTGTGGCCAGATATAATACAACAGCACTAAGATAGAAGTCATCCTTCATTTCTCTGAAAAACTGAGACTAGAGATACATAGTGCACAGTGTCAAGCAAATCAATGCTCACTTTATCCTTTGTTTTTGACTGCTGAACCTTGTTGAGCTACAAGATAGATAGCTGGAATACAGCTAAGAAAAGGAAACCACCAATGTGGACAGTCATTAAGTTGAAGTTCTTTGTCTGCATTTCTTATCTGACAGCTACATTTTTGAGATTTTTTGCAAAGGCATTGGGGGTGGGTTTCTGCTATTAGAGGAAGAAACCTACTTTTCCTTACTTAGAGGTGTGTAGGATGTTTAAATTACCACTACAGTCCCTGAAGATCTTGTCAATACAGCCATGACACACAGAGAAATGACCGCTCACTCAGAGCTCACTTCTAGTCATCGAAGTCCTTTCACAGATTTCATTGTCTTTACTGTGGATAGATTTGATTCAGTTGCCTGCAGGTAGGCATCTAGGATTGGGTGTCCTCCCCAAGCTCCAGCTGCTTCTACAGGAGACAACAAACCTCCCACCTGAGTGTGGGCACCCTCACAGAGCCCAAGTTCTCCACTGAAAACTTTGAGGCAGTCTCCACTGCCTTAAGGCAATGTGACACTGTGACATCAACCCCACCCCAGACAAAATGTCCTCTGAACTCCACAAGTCATAAACTGGCCAGGAAAAGACATGAATGGGCAGCACAATTTTAATTCTGTTGACAAATAAATGGGTTTTTTCCTATTATAAGGCTAAGACCAAGAAAATGTGCCAAAAAAGCTGGGAAACGGCAGAGACTTCTACTGGAAGAGGGAAAGTTCTTCAATTGTTCGAATCCAGGTACTCAAGAAAAAATGATTAATTTATTGCAACCAAGGCTGAATTATACTGTCATTTATATTTAATGTCTTTCATAATAAAGGGGTCCTACATCAAAAGAAATGCATGCCTTACAATTGTAACAGAATTACTTCTCTATAAGTACAATCTCAATCAAGTAGCATATAGAGTATTGCAAAAAATTTGAAAGAAAGCAAAGTTTGACAGAGGATGCTTGGATATACTCATATTTTCATCAAAATTGTGCCTTAAGGCTGAATTTTTAAATAGAGGCAATTGAATAACTCTAGTAACTGCACAAGACACAGTGATTTGAAATGTCAATCAGGTAATTTCACATACAAATGCAGAGTTCAGTGCTATTTGCATATGTATAAGTTGCTTTCCCTGCATAGCTGTGGAGAGTGAACAGCACCATGAATAAACATTTGTAGGCACTTTCAAAAACCCCTTCAGCTTTGTTGTCTATCACTTGAAAATTGTCTTTGAATTCTCATGCAATGAAAAGACTTCAGTTTTTCAAGAGTCAGTGGCCTCTTTCCCCACTGTGTGGCATTTATTACAAATTTTCCATAGTTCTTGGACCTCAGCAGGGCCACATGTTCCTGTCATTATTAAAGTAAACATAGCTTAAATCTAGCTTTTTATTTATTTTTTCTTAATGCAAATAGGTGGACATGTTCCTGAAGCAATCACAGGTGCAAATATTTCCAGGAAACTGCCTTATTCCCATTTTCCACAAAGAATCTAAAAAAAATAAAAGCAAGTGTCTACAGCAGCAGCTGAAAAAACAAAATTAAATACACTTTCTTGTACAAACCAATATAACACAAGAGGGTGTTTTAGAAAATTCATACTTAGGTGTATCTTTCAACAGTCACAGTTCAAGTTTCTTTTCCAGATATACTCTATTTTTTTCAGCAAGATTTTCACATGCATGATTACTTATTTAAGGAAGAAATTTAAATGTCTCTTCAGTGACCTTCATCCTCATCTCTACCTCTCTATATTAAATGTGATCTTTAAATGTGATCTCCTTTCTATCTGCAGTATTATAAGTATTTCCTTGGTTGCATGTGAATTATGGTATCAAGAGGGTGAAGACAGCTCCTTCTATTATCCAAAGTTCCATCCAGGTTCTCTGCAGAAAGCTTCATCAAATTCTGTGCCAAACCCCTAGCTTTTGCAACAGCCTACAAATTCAGGCTTGGCTTAGATTAACTAAAAAATTAAAGCGTTCAGTTGAACATGTACATGAGTAATATACTGTGCAAAACAGTCATATAGAAATCTTTTGAGACAAAACATCACTCATGCTTTGTTTGGGAGCAAACCCTTTGGCATTTTTCAAGGTTAAATGAATTGTTAAAGATAAAGGTGTCTCTCTTTTGATGGAAGATTTTCCCTATTTATGAACAGCCCCCTCCAAATTTAAAACTGCCTTTTATAGGTAAGTTTTGTGACTTTATAAAATGCCAGACTTAGAGTGCAGTTTGCTTTTAGAAAGAGGAGGAAAATATCGGTGAAAGTATCCTCTTCTTTCAAACAGCCTCAGCTGCTGATATTCACATGGCATACATTTGATAGCTTCCCATCATTATGCTTCCAAAGCAGAAACAGCATAATAGTGTCTTGAACCTTCTGAACCTCTCTTTTACTCCTTCTTGGCAAGCTGCCTGGAAAGCTTTGTCAGAAGTGATTTATACAGTAAATTTCTCTTCTTCTAAGAACAGTTATTCAAGAGTACCAAACAGCACCATACCTATCACCTGGAAAAGGCATTGTGACATTCAATCCACTGTAAGGAAAATTCAAACCCACCAACCTTTTTCTCCTACACACATATTGATTATGTCTCTGCTGGTAAATAGGTGTACCTGAGTCACATCTCTGGCACCAACATGAGGCAGAGACTGTCACAGTTTCATATTATTGAACTTTTTTCTCTAAAACCAGATGTCCTCATCCACCAAGTCTCTGGGGAATGGTTCCTGACCTGTCACAACTTCCTGAGACATGTCTGAGAAAGAATGAGCAGATAAACAAAAACCCTATCAGGAACCTGTCCAACCACTTGGACATGGTGGCAGGTCCATGTGTGGAGGTGTTTCTTGTCTATGATCAATTTAGTAACATAGATGTTTGGAGTTTAATATTCCCAACAATGCCATAGATTTTTTTCCTGTTTGATATATTTCTAATTATTCTTTTAATCTAAAATACACTACATGAAGCTTTTTAACTGCTCTGCTTCTGTAGCTACTTTGTAGGAAAATGGAAAGTAACACAGTGAGAAGAGATATTTGCTTTGAAAAAGTATCACAGAACCACAGAACCACTGATTAACACTTAAATGCTCTGAGATCAGGACATGACACAAATGCAAAACAAAAGAGAGGGCTCAGTCCCCTGGGTGTCTTCAATAAAAAAACCTGGAAGCCATTTTTTAAAGCATCATAAGGAGCACCATATCAATAAATTATCTCTACAGTGCTCTAAGTCAGTGCATCTCAAGGATGACTGAAGGGCTCAGGGGGCATCAGAAAATGGGTCATGAAAGCAGAAAAGAAAACAGCAACCTTACACGAGCAAGCAAACAATGAATGAAATGCAAAAAATAAATGAAATAAAATGAAAATGGAATTAAATAAACTCATATTTGGGCAGTAAATGAGAACCATGGTGGTAACAACTGTGAGATGCTGAGACAGACGAGGTGACCATCATTCTGGTTTACTGTAGGATCATTCAGTATGCGTACAACGAGCATCTCTGCTCTCTGTGAAAGATTAAACTATGGTACCTAAGCAGCTATTTCCTACTGAAAATCTTAAGGGTCAAGGTGGGCTACAGTCTGCTGAACTATGTTGAGCACATGTGATCTTACTCCAGAGAATTAATATACAAATACAACAGTGCTGGACAGCTCTATTCAGAGAAACTGGCCAGGCTTTCAGAAAAATCTGTCCTACACCGTCTCAGGAATCTATCTCACACATTATCTTGCAGAGGAGACATATATCAACACCCTTTGAAAATCTTCCAGTCTGTGACCTTCAGTGGATATGTTCTCTTCTGCTTTTTACCCAGATAGGGACCTCTGACAAAGATCTTTGAGGAACTTCAGATGCAAGAAGTTTTACATGCCTCTGTATTTTGTGCACTGTTATCTCTGAATCACATTCCCAGCTTCAAATATTCCCAGGTTCAAAATGAAAAATAAAGATAAAGTCACTGAATCTGCTGCCAGTAAATACACATGCAATAAATACCAAAGGAACTTCATGGACTCTCTTTTCCTGCAGGCATGTGCGGTGATTGCAGTGTCTCGGGACCCTTGTCCTGCTTTGCCTGGCCAGCTGTGACACCGGCCACAGTGCGAGGTACAGTCCAGTGTCTGGGGATACCTTCCCCATCCTGTGGGGCCTTTGCCGCCGCAGAAACGTGAGCAGAGACGAGGAATGAAGGAAGGACTCTGGTGGGTGAACAGCAACTGGAGTTTATTGATGTCCACGAGGGGCCACCTCACCACCAGAGGGTCTGCCCAGCAGAGCACAGATCATCTCTGTGCAGCACCTTAAATGCAGGGGAGGGGCAAGGGGAAGGGTACAGTGTGGGACCAACCAGGGGAATGGAAGGAGTGACTCTGTACATAAAGGACAAACAGTAGAACAATTCAAGGAGGCAAAGGAGGGAATAACAGGGATCCTGCCCAATCACTTGGCTCCCTCACTGGAACTTTCTAGACACAGGGTGAGGTCTCAAAGTGACGGACAGGACATGGGGGTTATACAGCATATGATTGACATATAACTGTAATTGGGGTAAACTATAGGGAACAAACTATGGGGAGTACATGGAACAAACCACTACAACTTATATAAAACAGCATAAAAGCAAGGAACAAATACATACATAGAACTGACAAAACTAAAAACACACCACTACAGGCATGGAGCAAGTGTATTGTTCATCAGATTTCCTGAGAGCATCATTTTCTCTCCTGTTTACTGTGTTCATCAATCATGCTAACTGTGGCTTGGAGAAACATAGAGAAAAATATTATACTAGTCATTATCAGCTAGTTCTGAGAGGTAAAGTTCTTCTGTGAAGCCTTAGAAATAAAAGGAGATTTCGGTGTCACTCCTGGACATCATTAATTTAGGAAAAAAAAATCAGATATTGATATCTTCTTTTCTGTCAGTTAAGCAGACATCTGTAGTAAGTAAATGGGAATTTTGCCTTTGGTTACAAGTAGTTACTTTACATTGGTTCCAGAAAGAGGTAAAAGAAAACCTGTATTTAGTTTAGTTTAGGATAGCAGAGGGAGATTCCTAAAGATTTCTAAAGAAGGAAAGGAAATACAAAGCTATATCAAGGAAATACAAAGCTACAAACCTATTTTTACTCTTGTTCTCTCTGAGTCCTGAAAAATAAAGAATCTGAACTACTGTGAGGGACAAAAAATTATGTTTAGAACAGAAACTTTATCTTTTTTCTGTAAGGTACAGAACTTAGATGATGTCATGGACCGCCAGATATCAAACTACCATATCAGTTAGATTTTAGTGTTACAAAGTCTTGAGATGCTACTCAAGTTACCTGGATTTGGATGGCTGTCCTGTAGGCTTGCAAGGTAGTCACTGAGGTTTCTTTAAAGTCAGTGGAGAGAATTGCATTTACTGGTCTAAGTCAGTGCTTTATAGAGATAACTGGTGGTTCAGCAGTTTGGATTTGGTTGGAGATTTTGTTAACTCCCAGTAGCTGACAATTTCTTTGCTACTTTATTCCTGCATTTCTGAAGTCCATATCAGGGAACTGTTGCCCTGAAAGAATTAAGATGTCTTTCCCCTACTCATATGTGATGCAGTGACAGTGATGAACAGTCTTCTTTTTATGAAGACTTATTGTCTTTTAGACAGCTTGTCTATAAAGTAGATCTCTATATTAACCTTGCAGTGCAGTCAAAGTACAGCAAATACGATTATGGTTTGATATTAAATAATATAAGAAAGGCCTTTTAATGCTGTTCAAGAAAATGAAAAAGTATAAAGAAAAAAAAAAGGAGATTGCAACGCTAAATTTTCCAGTTATTGATTTGTGGACTTTAATGTGGTTATTGTTTAGCTGACTTTTTTCTTTCTTAATTATTTCCCTAGCTGAGGCAGCTCTATTCAGGTATCCAATAGATGTGATGCCATTTGTAGGGACGGGTATTTGGAGTCTTTCCAACCTGCAGATCAGTAGCCTCTTACACTAAGCTGGTAGTGACAACACAGCTCTCCCTTTTGCATGCCTGTCAGAGACTTGCCTTTTTTTCTAGCACGGCTTAAGGCAGTATGTGAGGCAACATGCCTAACACGAATTGTGCTGGCCTGGGTGGCTCTTTCACTTTGGTTTTTTTGACAGGTTGTGGTAACCCTGGCAACCACCTTACTCCATTGTACAGCGGGCTGGTGCACGTGCCTGAGGGATGTTAAATGATGTGAAAGAGTGCATGAAACACTGCCTTGGATTCTTTCTCCTCCCTTGTATGGTCCGAGGGAACTGCAGAAGTTTGGCAACAAAACGTTATTTAACAAAGGGAAGTCCTTTCACTTCCTAGTCAATGAAGCACAAAATGAAGCTCAAGGATTTTGTAGTTCCAGTTGAGACAACTTGTTTGCATAAATATTTACCCCACTGCAGAAGGCTACATGACAGAAGCACCCATCCTTAATCACTTAAATTATCCTTCCCAAGAAGCTGCATCATTGACAGTGCTAGCAGCATGGTTACTGCTCTCCCATTTCAGGATGCTTTGACGGAATCTACCCCACTCTGCCCAGATAGATCATGTTAGGAGAAAGGCTATTGCTGAAACTGCAGACCTATGGGTCCTTCCAGTAGCCTGGAGACCCAAGAGAACTGGAGGGGGGGAGGCAGAGGGCAAAACAACTGTGAGTTGTTATTATATGTTTGAAGAATAATGGCTTTATTGTGCATGTTATTTTTAATCTACTAGTCTGTTTGGAAAGGGATTCCATGAGTCATAGCTGTACGTCTTCCCTCACAACAATGAATGCAATACAGAACAAAATGGGGCAGTTTTCTTAAGCAGTGGGGAAGTGCACAGGCCAGGAGGGACTAAAGGTAGAAACAAGGTTTTTTTATCCCTTTACAGCAGGCATGGGTAAGACTGCCTATCCTCAGAAAACTTCATTAATTGTGTGTGGCTATAGTAACCCATCTACAAGACACAAAACTGTGTCTTGCCAAGAGACACCAATATACCTTTGTATTAAGAGAGTATGGATGCAGAGAGTAATTAAGGTATTTGTGGTCATGGTCTCATTGCTCTTCCTTAATAGGACAGCAGTATAGTGAAGATGAGATATTTATTATTTTCCTTCTTTCCTCATTAATTTTCCCAAACTGCATGTTTTCTATATCTTTTCTGAATCTTAAACTGCTTTGAGTGCTTAACTGCTTCACTATGTTTTATTATGTAACTACCATGGTGGTTTTGAGCTCTTTTTTTAACTACCCAGGTTATTTACAGGTTATTTAATCTAATTTAGGCTTAAGATCTCTACAGTGCATTATGCATAATGGACAAATCTTAAAACAGATGTGCCAATAGAGGCAGCAGAAGGTCCACTAAAACATGCAATGACAACTGTATCTGGTGACTGATTTTTTAATACAGAAATTCAAGACTTGTGAGGTACAGAACAAAATGCATCTCAGA
Source organism: Cyanoderma ruficeps (assembly GCA_008694505.1). Lineage (NCBI taxonomy): Eukaryota > Metazoa > Chordata > Aves > Passeriformes > Timaliidae > Cyanoderma > Cyanoderma ruficeps. Next base: position 3,493,952 of record VZDJ01004378.1, read on the forward strand.
GGGAGAAGTTTTGATGTGTGCTCAACATCAAATCTACATTTGCTGTGATCAGTAATGAACAACTTATTTCTATAACTGATTTCACTGGGATAGACATGGCCGCTTTCTGAAAAAAAGAAGTTTCATCTTCCTAAGAAAGTAATTTTGTGCACTCACAAAGCCCAGTAGAGGCTCCAGACCTGCCTTGCCCAATGGAGATAGCAGGTGAGAGAGTAGAAACAAATGTTTGACAGGATGCCTGAGCGCACAGAAAAATGATGGTGCTGTTGCTGCTCCAGTTTAGGGCATGTATCAGTTTTGTCAGACAAGAGTGAGTCTACTGGTGCACACAGGGAAAGCAGAATAGCAGTCCTGCCTCCTGCAGGGTCATGGCAGCAGGGAACAAGACAGTAAGAAAGTATATTTATTTCATGGACTGCTTGAAATGCTGCAGGATCAGGCATATAATAAACCGTAAGACTCTGTATTCACATTGTGACCATGCTTAAAGCTAGTCTCTAATATATGTTTGCAGCAATAAGCAAACAAACAAACAGAAATGGGAAAAAACCCCTAACAAACAAATTAAAATATTTCTCAATTAAAAATAAAATTAGCGTTTGCATGTTTCCTTTTCCAACTCTATTTTCTCCTCTTGGTATACCCAAAAAGTGTGAAATAAGCGCATATCAGAAGTTCTCTGTGACTTGCTTTTCAATTCTACTGTGGCCAATTCCTGCTCTGGAAATAGCTGTCTGAGTGCTGATCATTTAATCCAACTTACATGGGAGTCCTATTAAAGTCACTGCCAGTTCTCTGGACAGAATACATTTTTGTGCTTTTCCAGCACTCCTAACTGCATGACAGTCACAGACTGCAACCAGTCACAGAATTTTAGCCAGTTTTTATTTTGATTCCATTATAGTAGAAGAACTCAGCACTAAAATTTTATTAAAATTCCTTAAGAACTTTTCTCCTTGACAGAAAAGTATCAGTCAAATGTGCATGTGAGAACATACTACTTTGATTAAAAGAAGAGAAAAAAATCCCAGCAAGAGACTCATTTGGTTTGATATGAAATCTTGGCTGGGAAGGTGCAGGTAGAGCTGAAGCCTGCCACAGGCTGTGGCCAGTCACACGTGCTGTCCAAGTAGTATCTTCCACTAGCACTGATATGGAGAAGCTGCAGGCCTGGCTGGACTATCGGTCTTACTCTTTTGTTTTGAGTAATGAAAGTTAAAAAGACAAATATTTATAAGTCTCAGCTATCAAGTCTAGAATTTACAGCTAGGACCTTTAGTGTCTTCTCATGCCCTTAGATTTTCTCTGAAAAAGTGCTGTGGGCAGGCTCTCAACCATTATTTGGAAGAATTTTGAGTCACACACAGAAAGGGCAGCAACCAAAGCAGTAAGTTTTTGTAGCTCATGCTGCATGGAGTACTATAATATTTTGTATTATAGTACTATAACGGAGTACTATAATACTTTGTCAAGGAATTTCATAACAAAACAAATGGTGAGTAGACCTTAGCAGACATTGATTATCACTCATTTTGTGGGGATTTGTCCAATCCTAGTCCATACAAAATGGAGTAATGAAATTATAATTGAAATTAAAAATAAAAGAAAGTTGTCTGATTTATCAGTCTAATGTACCTCATTTCTACACCTATATGTCTAATTCCTGCATCATAAAACTCTTAGAAATATGCTGTCAACCCTTGTTCAAAGGAAGGAAGTTTTCCAGTGATTATGGTTCATGGCTAGAGAAGTGTAAGCAATCAAGGAAGTTCTGAGATGCATGGACAGCGTTTGGAAATGATAATTTGAGAATAGTCTTGGATGCTTCAGGTGATTAACCTTTAGAAAACTAATGTAGAGGGCTTGTCCAGACTTGTTTGATCCAGAAAACAATGCAAGAAGTAAGGTCCAAATGTACAGCACTCAAACCCACAAGAACCCTGCTACATTATGGACTGAAGGAAGAAATTGCTTAATTCAGTGTTTTGGAGTTTTCATAGTTTCCAGATCACTTACTGCTTTTCTATGTAAACTCCAGATCAGAAAGGTAGTTGAAGAAAATATAGTGAATAAGATATTTCATCAGATGAAATTATCAAATAGAAAGTTTTTGAGAAGAGTTAGTCTCTCTTATTCTGACTTTGCTCACATGTCCAGGACAACTGCTCACAGGCACTGCAAATGTACCAATAGTTCCAAAATGCCAATAAATCTTAAACTGCAAAAATTAATTCACTTTTCTAAACTATTGGTTGTATCAGGGTGGAGATCAAGACACTGGTGGTTTTTATAACCTCCTACATTTAGAGACTGTTGTGTTCCATAGAATGAAAATAATTTCATGCATTTCATTGAGAAACAAGGTGACGTGTAAGAATAGTGATTAACTGAATTTCATATATGGATATAGCAAATCTGTTTTTGAGCACTGCTTTTCTGCAAATCACTGCTTGCTGGAATTTTTATATATATAGCATAATTATATGGCTTTTTTTTTCTTTTAAATAATTTTTTCATGGTTTTTTTACAACGTAAACAAAGGTGGACAGAATTATCATTTCAGCTTTGGAAACCTGCCCAAAAAAGAATTCACAACAGGGCATCAAATCACAGCAGACAAAAACCGTCAACTTTTTGCCCCATTTCAATCATAATGTAGCTGAACTATACCAGAATGTAATAACAAATATTTTCTGTGAAAATAGACGATTACCAGGAAAAAAAATTATAATGTATATTTTTCTTAGAATATTGTGTCAACCTTTGAATAGAGTTTAGTATAAAATCTTGCCAGTGAAACAATGTTTTTTTCTTTTTTAAGTGACAGTAAAAGAAAGCATTCACAACAGGTGTAATTTTTGCAGTATCAACACAATGATAAATACCATAGCTGTCAAGAATCTGGAGGTTTCATGTGACATTTTTACACACACCAACATCAGTTGCCTTCTTGTCCTCCTTCATATTTAACGTTCAAGATCCTGAATTTCCTGAGCTTGCTAACAATGTTTGGAGTTTATTACAGCTTCACTGCCCTGGAGAATGGAGTTTAAATACTGTGTCTCAGGCCACTGCAAAACATTGATCTTCATTGCCCCCAGCTCATCCGAGCTGCTCAGGATGAGCAGATTCCTAGATTAGTTAAAGGCCATGGCTCTTATCTCTTGATAGTGGCAAACACCCTGTTTGTTTTGCTTGTTTCTTTTTCTGGTGCAAACTGAAACAATGGAGGAACAGAAGTGTTAAGGCAGAGGAGACATGAAGGGGAGCAAATAACTAGGTTTTAGGATAGAGTAAACCTCCCGGGCTTGAAAACAAATTCCAGTTTTAGAATGCAATAGATTTTAGAAATACAAACTGAACTTGAAATATGAATGCATGCTGTGGTATTTACAGAGTTACAAACAGCTGCTTTAATAAACTCTTTCGGGAAAACACAAGAGACCATTCTAGTTAGTACTCCTTCTAGTCAGGGAAAACCTCTGGGTGGCCGAGAGGTCACAGTCAAATCTTTCTGCATCAGATAGAATATTCCTGCCTTTTAAAATGTTTCCTATTCCCCAAGTCAAGGGAGTTATTCCCTGACACATTAGATACAGCATGGCTCACTCCAAGTCTGGTATTGATAGCTATTCTGTCACCCGACTAACAGGGGAAGTATGGGCATTCAGCCTTCAAACATTGTCAGAAAACGAAAACATGGAAACTGGTAAAGAAATGCTGTGTTGCTCTGTATTTCCCTCTCTATAGCAATTAAAGGAAGAAATTTTCTGGTACACATAGGGAAATAGATATCCAAAGCACTAGATTTTCATAGGAGGCAAATGCTGAAATAGATATCCAAAGCACTAGATTTTCATAGGAGGTAAATGCTTTAACCATCCTTTTTTTCCTTTATAAATCACCCCTAAATTAACAACCTCTTCAGTCTCCATTTGGATACAATGGCACAATGACTGAGAGCATCCAACCATTTCTTCAAGAAGTCTCTTCTATCCCTGACATGCACACACCTCCCTAATCAGCCTCACTACACTGGCACTTCACCAGCTCCCATGCCCACAGAAAACTTCTCCCAGCCCTTTTGGTGAACATCACCCTCTAAATACATGGCTCCTGCCAAGCAGTAGAATCATTACAGTGTCTACCAGCACTGTCTTCCTCCCATGAGAGTAAGGAGCTAGAGGAGCAGTGCAGTGTAAAATACTGAATGAAGCACTGCAGGCTCAAACATTATGAAGGAGTGCACGGAGACATGGGGGATAAGAGATGGGAGCCTCTGAAGCAGGGAAAGAAGAGGGAGAAAAGAGGACTTCAAGTGAACACAGAAGTACTGACTGGAGCGAGCAAGAGGAAGGCTGGTGTTAGTGTCTTGGGTTTAAGTGGCCAAAAGCTGGGAGCTGGCTCACTAAGTTTTATTCTTCTGTTTCCTGATTTTTCCTTCTTTGAAAAGTAAAGTCTGACTTTACTTTTCACATTCCTTTGCTGTATATCCCTACTCATTTTTATTGCTTTTCTGTAGTTTCTTAAATCTTCAGTTCACCAAGTCCTGGATTTCCTCTACTCCCAGGCTCCTCTCTTTCTCTCCTTTATAATCTTCCTCTTTCTCCCTGTAATTGCTGTCTTTGTGCCTGTACTGCTCCTTCCCACCCCCCCTTTTTCTTCATCCTGCTAAACTTCCAGCTGTCACAAACACCTCTGCTAGTTTTCCACGAGCCACATGCAATGATTAATTTTCATCCCTGCTGTTGAAACAAACATGACTCCCAGAAACCACTCTTTCTATAGCCACCTGCAGTAGGATGGGATGGAGACACACACAGCTGCTGCATTGCCGGGGTGGAGGCACTGGTAACCCCGGGTGAGCGGCTTTGAAGGGGGGTTTGCTCTGCTGATGGGAGGGGCTGGAGGCTTTGATTAGATAAAAATCTAATGGAGTGTGGCCGGGAACCACAGCGTGTGGATGGTATGTGCTCCACCAAAACTGTTTGCCCAGACAAGCGGGTACGCAGACCTGCCAGAGGGAGAACAGTGCACTTATTTTCTGAAATTAATGATTAACAGATTAAAGGTTACATTTCAGCCTTCTCCTGCCACTTAGGGTAGATAATGCCTGACATTTTAATGGGCTTGCCAGCTGATGTCTCAATTCTTCTTGCCCATGTCTTTGAGCCAATTATTTTCCTCAATCCTCTAACAGAGCTTTGAGGCAGAAGTCAGTCTTGGCACAGACCCTTCGTTACCCGGGGAGCTCAAGGAAAATAAAATAAATCACATCTTGGACTAATATAGCAGGTAGAAAATCTGGGGCAGGCTTGTTAGAATGAGAATACCTGTCTCTGCCTTTATGAAAAATCATCCTTGAAGTATTTATTTATTTAAATGTATTTAAAATATTTAACCAAATATTGTCTACTGACATTTTCAAAAATGGGAAAGCTAATATAAGCTGTGACATGTTTTGGTGTTGCAAAAAAAGAATCACACAGCAGTCGACTGAAGCAACAGAAGATTGTGCAGTTTTCCAGAGTCTGAACCCAAACAAAAACTCTGGGGAAGTCTAATTTCAGAAGAGGACAAAAAATCCTTTTATGGTTCCCTGCAAACTGTAATGTTGTGGGTATAAATCACAGTGTGGGAGATTTTTATCTAATCAAAAACCTCCTTCATTGCTCAGTACTGGTCACAGATCACAGGTATCAAACAGGAAGATAATAAAGTAGAGGGTAGTCCAGTAATCCATCACACTTTGTATGGCCAGGTTGCTTTCAAATACAACATTAAGCTAACAACAAATCTTTCACCGCTGTTCTTTTTGTATAGCCTTTCATTGCCTAAAATTTAGTTTCTGGAGTTCACATTTCATTTCTTTGATTTGAAAGACAAAGAGTTGTGTCAGATTTCCTTGATTAATGAACATTTAGCTTTCTAGCTTGTTAGCATACAAACTCCAGTCACTTGTTTATGTCCCATGAACACTGCTAGAAAATCTAGGACATGTATAAAAAGTTTGATAGAATATTATTTCAAAGGAATATCTCCAAACTGTTTCAAACTTCATAGCTGGGATAAATCTGAAGGAAATCATGCATTTGCTTGACTTCAGATAACATTTCTTTCATAACAGCATAGACTAGGCATGAGCAGTAGAAAATCATATTACAAATTTACTACCGACTGCACATTTAATTCAAAATTCTTTCCTTCTGTTGTACAAAAGTGCTAAAAGCATTCAAGGTTTGATTACACTTATACTGATAGCATAGGAATGACAGCTGACTAGCTTGTTCAATCATCATAGTAAAAAAAGCCCAAAAAACTGCTGATGAATTTGATGAAGACAAATCCCCAACCCACACACCTCAACAAACAGATGGACAAATACTCTGTAAAAAACTTGAAGTAATATTCCCTTAGATTTCACATATAGAGGGGGTTGCATTTCTCGTACTATTAGACAAAAAAAGGTAACTAAATGCAAATACTGGTACAAACATACCCATATTCATAGTGTTGTCTAATTGGGTGAGACCATACTCAAAAATTACTTCTGGCATTGATATGCAATTAAACTAGCCAATTCCCTTTCGACTCTGGCTTTTGGTTTGTTTTCTTTTTCATTATAAATACAAGCTTTTATGTGTTATTTTCCATTTCTGCTGCAAGGTATAAAATATTCTAGGTATGGAGTGTGATTGCTGATAAGCAAAGAGAAAGAAATTCTAGTTTATGAATTTTTAAACAAATGAACAGGGAACAGTCACAAGGGCTTTGTACATGGCATGATTTTTGAAAAACTGCAGAAAGACTCCTCATCTTGAAAAAGACTCCTCATCTTGAAAAACTGTCCACCTCTTTGAACAATTTGAATTTTTACTAAATGATTTTTTAAATTAAAATCATGTTTGAAACAATTCATTGCAGGGTGGTTTTTTTTTCACATTTTAATATGTATTGCTACAGTTACATCTTAGGTATTATTTTCTGTCATTGATCCATGTTAGAGAGGTTAGTAAATTGACCTGAACTTCATTAATAAGCAATGTTGTCTTGATATACTAAGTGACATTAAAGAATGTTATTTTCCTTTGCACCCCAGCAAGACCCAAGAGAGCTTGCCTTCCAGTGCCCAAAACATTGCTGTGTCTCTGATACAATTTATTTCTGATTAATGCTGCTCTGAATTTGGCCATCCTGTTCTACAGCATCCCTGTACCAGTGGTCACCATTCCTTAGGCAGGTTGCAATGTGCATGTCTGCTTCAGTTACACACATTCACAGCCTGCTGTACTGGTTTAAGATAAATGTGTACAAAAATACTGGAGGGATGGGAACCCCATAGAGGGGACATTTCCCCCAGGGAAAGTGAGAAAATTGTAACACTGAGTATGGCCTGGTCAAAACAAGTCAGACCTGTAATCATATAGGGCTCCAAGCATCCAGGACTGGCAAAGGTACACCAAGGGCTATCTTTCTAGGAAGAAACATATAGAAATCGATTGTTGGATGCACAAGCTTTATTTCAGAAGAGCCTGAGAAATTATGGAACATTTTCATTATTCCTCCTGGGGATGATGGTCTTTTGCAGTCTCTGTGAAAAAGCCTGGACCACAGTGGCTTTATTCTCAGCCTGACTTCAACAAGCAACAATCTGAGTACTTAGTCAGTAGCAGCATATGGATAAAACACACCCCAAGCAGCTCCTCTATTAGCCTATATCTGTCCGTAATTCTTCTTAAAGTATCTAAATTCCTTTGTGCTCAACTTTTTTGGGGATCTGTAACAGATCCCCAATCCTGCAGACTCCTATTTCTTATTTTAGCCTAACTCACAATTTTTTTATTATAAGGACCTATATAAGTCTTGCCATGAGCTGTTGAAGTCTACTCATGAGGTAGATGGAGGTCAGTGAGGGGAGGGATGCTTATAGGTAAAGTCCTCTTAAGACTTTGTTCAGTAGAAAGAGGGTAAACCAGAATATTTTCACATCCTTTCCTTCAATGTCAGCAGTTGGCTTAAAAAACACATGTATATTATTTCTTCTCTGACCCCTCTGCTGGTAATGGGTAGATCACTTCTAATTCTGTTCTTGAGGGTTCTTGGAGGAACTAAATCATATAATTTCTAAAACCTGTAGAGAAAAATATAAAGAATTCCAAATAATTTCATTAATCTAGTCCTTGATCAACTCCAGGACTCATTCTTCTTGGCATAGACCTATCAATGGTCCACAAATGATCACCTTTTTTAAGAAGGATGGTCATCAACCTAAACATGCCTTTAAATTGTCTAATAAAAGGCTGTGGTAGTGTACTTTCTGATAACTTACTTAAACACTGGAAACAACTCATAATTGACTACTGAGAAGAAATATTAATATAATGAATATGTATGTCCCAAGTGTATCTACATATTTAGGAATATTGGTTCACTAATCAAGTTTCCTCCATAATGACCATTTTCATATGATTACATGACCCCTTGTGATCTGAGCTAGTAGGAAAACTTTTAATAGAATTAAATATATTTTAACTCACATCCTGAGAGGGCCATGTATGATTCAAAATCCAAACTCTTTTGAACTGCATAATAACTGCATAATGTGCTTCAGGAAATTGGCTTAGTGCTGAAATCTACTAAAGCTGGTGTCCAAGAGAATTCTGTGATCCTTATTGATCTGTGTAGCTGGGAAATGCCAGTTTGTAGTAGTTATTTTTATCTCTCCAACAGTTGAACCCTGCCTCCACAAGGGCAATGTATTTTTAATGCATATGATGTTATTATGTAAATTGGTTTAGCTGTGTAATCCACTAAAGGTGATTTCTCTGTCCCATGTGAACCACAAAGCCAATGATCGCATAATATTCATTAAAGATAAAATTGTCTTACTTTCCATAACCAATCCCCAAGTGCATTGCTCTGACAACTTCAATGTCTGTTGAGTAGTGAACCTGATGCTCATTTGCAAAACTTTAACAAATGTACCAAGTAGAGGTAATGTGTTTTTCCAGTTTACAGACCCAAGCATAAATAATTTTCTAAGTAGCAACAGACACAGTAATTAAAGAACAAGTAAGGTCCCACTGGAAGTTCCACCTATTTTTTTCCTGCATCAACCTATATAAATCTATGCCAGCAATGTAGCAAAAATCCCTTCTTTGATACATTTCTGAAATTAAGCAGACATCAACCTTGATTCCATCTATAAAAACACTTCAAGGTCATGTCCATGCAATTGAACCTGGAAAAGGTTCCCCCTTGTACAAACATGCACATAGGCTCAAAAAAGCCCTGTATAATCTATATGGAGTCCTGCAATTAATGCATTTACAAGGGCGCCAGACATATATGTGTGAAAAATTAAAGAAGAAGAGAAAAAAAAATCAACACCAGTGGCTATTATCTATATCTAATTACTGTTTTCTGTATACAGAAATGAACAGGTGCAAAGTAAATGCATGGATACCTTCTCTTTAAAATCTAACATATGGGGTTAGACTGTGATTCATCTCCCCTTCTAATGGGAATCTATGCACTTTTAAAAACGTGAACAGAACCTTGTTACTTAAACCTTCACAAGACCACTGAAAGATGACATAGTAATAAAATAAGTATTGTCTAACATAATATTAGATAGTAATAAAATATTTTCAGTGAAGACTGAACAACTCATAGATTCAACATTTCAATAAATATTTAAAGGCAAGAAAAAATGTTTTCTGAATAGTGGAAACATACATTCTAAAAAAATTGTCAAAGCTTATGTTCCCTCCTTACATGACACTTAGGTATTTTATAAAATGAAAACATAATTTATTCTGAAAGGGAGGTTACTTTAAATTTTGAAAGTCAAAGTGAATTCTTTTTTTTCTGTTATGAAAACTCCAGTTTTGCAATGACAGAGTGTGAACATAAACATTTTTATAGGAAGTGATTCATATAATTCCTTTAACCACTGTCTTAAAATATAGCCATTGTCAGAAATAGATATTCAGAGAGAATTTCATTCAGCTTCCACTGACTTATTCTAGATGAGTTAAAAATTGAAAACACTGAGAAATGGTGCTTTTCTTCAGTATCAAGAAACTCAGGGTCTTTTTGCTTTGGTGAAAATATTTGGAGTATGTGCTCTGTGTGAGATGCAGACATGGAATAGTTTAGCTATTAATTCTTATGTTCCTGAACTTTTTGTCCCTTTGTTACCAGATGTTGGTATAATATTCAGTGATGCATAAGATAGAAAATGAGAATGCAGTCACAGATATTGCTAGAACATAATCACATATATTACATTGTATTGGGTCTGTCTGAGGTAGAGTTAACTTTCCCCATAGCAGCCCTCATAGCGCTGTGCTTTCTATTGTTAGCTATAAAAGCCTCAGTAACACTCCAGTGCTTGCACAGCATCAGGGCTGTCTCAAACATTCTCTCCTTCAACACAAATATGGGGGTAGAAAAACAAAACTTTAGTTTATGCCTTAACTTTAAACCAAAGTTTTAAGAAGCTGATAGTTAATCTTCAAGCCCAGTGCTAGAAACACCCATTCTGGTTTCTGGATTCATAGAGAACTTGAGCTGGCCAGTGCTGACTGATCCAGATTACAGGCCGAAGAAATCTAAAGTCTACTTTTAATGTCAGGTTGAAGCCTACAGCCAATATAAGGCAACTTGGGTCTTTTGGTCTCAAGAACAAAAGAGGAGTTTTGCATGCTATATACATATGTTCAGGCATGCAGATACTGAAGACATTTAAACATCAGAGACAACTTCCAACTATCAAGTCTCAGTAGTTTAAGAGGTAGATTTCTTGTCCTCAGGTTGTAGTTTCATTTCTGATTTGTGCCAAACACAAAGAAAAGCACAGATACTGGGGTTTTGGTGTAGATTTATTTGTTTGGGTTTATTCTTTTTTGGTAAGGTAAATGAAATATAGAATCTACATGATTAATCTTTCTCTATGAGGTAACAGTGCTTTCCCCATGTTGGGAGCCTTTTTGTGCTCAGTATGTTTGCATTTCAGCATGGTGACAGTGACTAGGCAGCTGGGGTATCTGAAGCCAGGAATCAGTCACTGCTGGTAGCGGGTTTCCTGGGGAACATATGGAGTATTTGTCTGGCAACCTCAAGAAAACAAATAATGCTCACTGCATCATTAGCTTTCAGTCTGTGACTTCTGCCTCCCAAAGGGCTGAATTTGACAACTATCTCTCCAAGAAGCACTTATTCATATGAGTAAGCCAATTACTTTCTAGCCTTCCAGACCATTCAGCTGAGGATTCAGGTATTTAAAGCACGTTTTCATATGTGCCAGTTATCACTGATGTGCAAATCATAAAAACTTGCAGGTACTCAAACTCTTCTCAAAGACAAAAATATCTTCCCCAGCTCCAAGACACAGAATCTTTCCTTCCTAGCTGCCTACTCCCATAATCAAGTACACCAGAAGATCAGGGCAGGAATCTAGCAGCATTTACTCATTTCAAATTATGTGGATATTTTTTAAGCTGGATTTTAATCCTTTTTCAAATTTTCTGCAGAAAATAAGCAATGTTCCTTTACTGTTCCATGTAAATCCAGTGTCTGGAACAAGAAATAGCCAAACTGAAAATTTACACAACCCAGCCATTTTCATAAATTAACCAAATTCCAATTTTTAGAGGAATTAGGGTGCTCTTCCTTTGTCATTATTCTCACTGAAGCATGGAGCTAGAATTCCAGCAGCTGACTAGATTCTGCTTCAAGTAGTTTGTCTAGATTTTTTTCCAATCATCATGTTCATTTTAAGTCATATGGCACTTGAAAATGCTTCTTACATTACTTCAAGAGGTGGGCTATTAACTGAAATCGTATGCTCAATTAAAAATAAAGAGGAATTTTTAATATACAGTCTCAAGGGTAAAAGCTAGCATATATTACAAGAATTAATTTTGAAGACTGAAAGCCATAAAATAATTAAAAAGTACCCAACCCTACATTATTATTAAAATTTAATTGGATTATTTCTTAGGGCAATGCTTAGGATTTTAAATGCTTCTAAATTGTCTACCTTATTAACACCTTCGGGATTGCTGCAGGAATAACTGTGGGTATGAAATACAAGCATTTTAGCCTTTTCTCTTCAAACCTCAGAGCTGCAAGAATAAGCCAGGACTCAAGGTGTGGTACAATCCTGAAGCCTGGATGAGAATCCGAAACAGCCACTATGTTGGAGTGCATATGTCCCGAAAGCTCGTATTTCGTGTTGAATTATCCATTATCCTCCCTAATTTGGTTAGAGGAGTGTCAGGGTAATCAGGATATCAGAAGATGTCAGTATCCCTCCCCCTCCAAGAGCAGGAGGGAATTGTGATGCTGACAGGGAAGAAGAGAACACCAGCCACTTCAGCAGCAGCTTCTCTTCCCTCTTCTCATCAGACAAAACATACTCCACATCAAGCAATGTGTAAATGGGGAAGAAGACTCAGTTCTTTTAGACCATCTCTCTCCTTGTTCAGCTCATTGCTGATTCTAGAAATTCACTTCTTATTTGGGGGAGAACTGTTCCACCATGACAGTTTCATAGCAAACAATGTCTAGAGTAGCTACAATGAGTTGCACTAAATATACAGCTCAGGAAAGAAACTGCAGGCCTGGCTAATGATGGAATTACAAATGACACTTTTAGGAATATCCTTTCTTCTTTTTTTTTTGCCTCTCTAGGGTATTAAAATCATAAGGATTTTCAGAGAATTACACAAATGTCACCCCCAATTAAGCTTAATGAATTCACCTTTTACATTGGAAAGTTAGAATCCCACCGGACTGAAGCTTTTACTTGCAGAGGAACAATTAAAAAACATGCACACAATTTCCTTCCAGAGCTGTACCTCAAATACTTCAGTACTATGTAGGAGTCTTGAGAAACAGACTGGCATGAGCATGTTACTAATTAAATAATGAAAGGGAGGAGGACAAATCTTATCATCTGCAGACTTGGAGAAATGCCAAACATATTCCCAATTAAAAATGAAAAAAAAGAACCCTATTGGTTACTCACACTGAAATTTTAATTTATGCCTGAAAGCACTGATGACAACATACACAGACTTGCCTGTTTATCTTGTGCTATTTCTCAAGCCATTTCTGGTAAACACAGGGCTGCTTTGAGATTTTTGTCCAGGAATGGGAATGGCTGGCACTGAATTCATGAAGGTTCCCACCATGGAGGTCATGGTTTCTGCATTCGTAAGCACACATTCTTTTTAAAGGGATGACAACAAAAGATTGGCCGTAGTCAATCAGTTCTGTGAAGTTTCCATTCCAGCTTCTCCCTTTGCTCTCTCCTTGCATACTTTGAAATTATTTCCTATTAGTAATGTGTCTTGTTTAATGTCAGGCACAAAGAATTCAGCATCATCTATTCTGGCACTAAGTCACTCACTGGGTCAGCTACCCTACTCTTTATCTCAGAGCAGCACAGTCACTTTTCCCAAAATAAACTGTACCTTCACATTTTACAATAGCTCCTAAACATCTGTGTTCAGCCTTCTCTAACTTGAAAGGACAGGTTTTAGGAGGTGTAGCACTGTTTATATAGAGAGGAAGCTGATGTTTGAAAGTTCTTTATACACATCTTAATCTATTTCTGAAGAACCTAGCAGTGATTTATTCATTTATCATTTATCCCCAGAAATCAAAATTTGGAAGAACAGGAAAACTATTTCAAGACAGAAAAAAAAAAGTAGAAAAAAACCCAAGAAAATCTTCTTTTCCCTTCTGCTTCAGAAAGCAATGAGAAAGGAGGTGTAACAGACCTTTAGGTGATGAAGAGAGAAACAACCCTTTGCTTTTTAACATTCTGTGCTCTAAAAGATAACAGAAGAAAAAGATCCAGGTAACCAGACACCAAGAAGTGAGTTGTATTGTAGCATGTAAAAATTCTACTCTCCATTGAATCTTTTATTTCCCTTGAAACTTTGAGGTAAGAAATGTGGGGTCTAAAATATTGTAAGACCATCTCAAATCCCTGGTATGTACCCTTGTGCTATAGGTAAAAAGGGGCATAAGTATAAGCTTGCTTGAAAGCTTATACTGCAGGCATGCTGGAGATCTACAGGCATGACAAGAAGAAAATCAAGTTTAAGCTTCATTTCTGTTTATGCTGTCTTGAGAAGTTTGATCTGCATTGTGACAGTACCTGACTGTTTCTTACAGTAAGAAAAGCAAAGCATGGGACAAAATCCTAACCAAAACAAACAAAAAATCATCTTAAGCTGTTAATAAATTCCCTCTTCACTGTATAGGTTTGTTAAAAAAAAAAAAGGCAACACTAAAACACTGCATTCATTTGTTTTCATATTATAAAGGTTTGTGATAAACAAATATTGCCTGAGCCTACAAAAAATTTCAATGGGAAAGCTTGAAGGCCTTTATATGTGTTGATGACTCAAGAGCAAAAGCTCAGTCAGCCTGAACCTGAATGCTCAGTCAGGCTGAACCTGAATGCTAATGTTCTCTGGAAAAAAAAAATCTAAGACAACTCCACTTTGTGTTGCATTCCTTGTGTAGTTGCCAAAGCCACCAGTGAATTGCATGAAGAGTTCAGGTAAATGGGAAATGGAGATCGTGTGTTGCTTGTCAAGCGACCAATGGAAAATTCATGCAAACCCAAATTCAATTTGATAATATGTGCTCTGTCTTCAACAAGGTAAGAAATTAAAGTAAAAGTGGAGAAAGGAAAGCAAAGTGGACAAGAGCTACAGAGATAGGAATATTTTACTTAGACGTGAAAAAATGAATTTCAAATCTGTGTCTCAATCAAATCAATCAGGAAAATACATTTCAAGAAACAGATTCACAATTTGTGAGGCAAACACCTGTCCCAAAATGAATCATTTAGGTTTAATATCACAAATAATCACATTTCAAACAACCCAACCTGCTGATTACATTTCCCAAGATATAAAAATGCATATGTAAAAAAAAAAAAAAGAAAGATTTTGAATTTAGAGAATTCAAATTCCTGCTGAACTGTACTTTCTTTGAGAACTTTCAGCTTTCACTTGTGCATAGTATAGTAACGTTGTAAGTAAATCATGGGAAAAGAACAAACAAGAAGAGCAAACGAATCAGAATTTAATAGATACTCAAAATCTCCCTTGTGCACTTGCAACACTCTAGTCCTGCATATCCTTCTATATATGTTTACGTTTCTAGACACTCAAGTTTCATTAAAGTTTCCTATTGACTCCCTGGTGCATGTAAGATCAGGTTTTAAATGTGTCTCAAATAACATGAACACTCAGTAGTGCTATTAAGCTGCCTGGAATGTTGGGCTGCAGTCTTAAATGACAGCTTGTGTTCCCAGCTTATGTTGGAGTAAACATGAGATGAGTTGCCAGAGCCCTTAAAGTTGAGCCCCAGCAATCTATGTCAAGGCAAGTTTGCCTTTCCCTGTATATGTCATTTTACTATAGAATTCAAAGTAGAAATAGACTTTAGTTAAGGAAGCAAAAAATAAATACAATTTAACAAGTAAACAAACACATATTTTTTGATTAATGTAGCTATTGTTAAAGGTGGCTTGTTACAGGACTTAATATTCATAGTCACTTAAGAAATTACCATTAATGCAAAAAAAAAATCATGTAGCTCTGAATTTTAAAGAGCAGGCAGAAAGTCATCAAAGGGTTATGTTGATTCCCAAGATGTCTATGGCAGAGAAGATGCAGAAATGTAATAGCTGCAAAAAACATATAAAATCAAAGAGGAGAAAAATTACATAGAAGGTGACAAACATTCACCTTGGCAACCATCAAGTTCACAGACTACAGAGTTTTGAAAGCACGTTGGGAGGGAGAGACATCTGCATACATTTCTTTATCATTAAGATCATTTTAAGCTACTGTATATAATATATTCTTCTTATTTGAATTTTCATAAACAAGTAAATAAATTGGTTGAAGTTTTGATGCTTTTGCAAAAACCTGCTGCAAAGTTCTCTCATGTCAAATAAATGGGGGGAGTGGGGGAAGAAGAAACATAAGAAAGAACAGATTTAATGATCTCCACATAGCAGGCTGACTTTCCATTAAACTGAAAAAGCAGACAGCTAAAAAGAAGCTGATTGGCAAAGCAGAGAGCACTTGTCAAAATAAGAAGTAAACAAGGTTATAAGAGGCCACAGATGCCATTGGCAGTGGGAAGAGATGGGAAAAACAGTAGATTTCATTAAAATGAAATTTAAAGATCCCCTTTTCCCATTACTTCCTTTTTAATACTTTATACACTACAAGATCTAAAGGCAGAAATAAAAACTTCATCCATCAACAGAAGGGCGTGACTGATGAGCATATGAGAGAAAAGACATCTCAAGTTTAAAGAGAAACTCCCATTCTTATGAGACTTCTCCCTTTCAGCCAGTGCAGAAAATCAGACACCTCTGAACTGTCAGCCAGGAGGCAACACCAGGCACAGGGTTAAGAAGCTGCTGTACTGAGAGCTCAGGTCTCCAGCTGCGCACCAAGGAGTGCGTGTGGTGCAGAATGCCAAGACATTAGATGATTTGGTACCTTGATTTTCACAAGGCAAACTTGTAGGTCATGCTGGTACTGCTCACCTTTCCATAAGGCTGGAGCACTGACCTCAGGAGAAGGTGAACCCCTTGCCTGGACGGATTAAAATCCATGTAGGACATGACCTTATTTTCTATTGAAGCTGGAGTATGGTCAGCCAGGAATATAAAATCACTGTGGTTAGAAGAGCAAGGCAGGAGAATGACTTTTGCTCATTAAGAATTTCATCTGGAGAACTGGTGAAGCTGTGTTAACCACCTAAGTGTAAGGATAATGATGTAGAATCTACTTTTGCTTACAGAATTTTTCAAGTAAGAATTCATAAAATACAGCTTCTATATGTTCTTATTAATATTCCAATGAGAGGAACTTCTTCCAAATAATAAGCCCACAGGCATCCACCTGACTTTAAAGATTACCTCTCTTCTTTAACAGGAGGAAAGATAACATAAAATTAACCATCCAGCAGACAAACAAAGGCACCACAACTGGAATTAGAAAGAAAATACTAGGAAAATTTCCAAAATGCAAGCATCATTACAAAATATAATAGGAAAAAATAACAATTATAGAATTTTACATTCAAAGTACCCATTTCTTACACAGGTTTTCATAAGAGCAGGATTGAGCTCAACACACAGTCCCCAGTCTCTACAACACTGCATTAGGTGAGCTAAGATGTGCAGAGCTATTAAAATTAATGTTAATAACATGATGTCCTGCTGCTATACAGCATCTGTCACGGAACAACCAACACTGTCCAAATTGGTGGTCATGACAACCAATATACTTACCCTTGCCCAATTTGTAAGGCTTTGGAACTTCATGCTGTTGTGCTGATATAAAATGCCAAGACTGATGCGGCCATTTGTTCTGGTTGTCAACAAATCTTTTCTTCAAATACATCACTACAGCTGACTCATGCTTCTGCTGTAGTTCATTCTATATTACGTGCCTTCAAAAGGCCTAACAGCTGTAAAAAGCAGCAGCACATATAAGAGCTCAGCAAAGGCTTCAGGAAGAATTGCAAGTGCCATGCATATAGGATGCCTATTATAGCACAGAATAAACTGAAACCTTGGTCTTTGCCAGTTCTTAAAATAAGAGATACATAAAAATTCCATGTCTCATTGGAGTTACAAGTCACAAGGCAGACTGCCCTTACCAAAACTTATTCACTAGATGTTTACTGGGAACAGCGTCTACACTAGAGCTTCTTAGATATCTGTCTTTAAACTTTGCTGAATTAAAAAGCTACTTCAAATATTCAGTACATACAGATTCATCTCTGGCCATCCTAGTTAGGAAGTAATGTGTCAGTGGTAATTCCTTTAATATATTTCAGAATTTTGATGTTCAGACCCACTTCTATTTGAGGCTTAACATGCTTTTTTAAAACTTATTTTAGTCTTTTGCTCAGAGAAGAGTCATAAACAGTGAATACTCACTGGGTCAAAAGGAATGCTTACCCAACCTGAGAAAATCCATCTTACACTGCTCTTCATACGAAGTCAATCCAACACAAATTTTACAAGCTTTTACCCACGATTTCAGCTAGCATTGTACTATCTGCTGCACAAGGGAAATCTTCTTTCCTGTCAATACATAATCCAAGAGTTAAAAAGAGTAAATGTGACTAAAATAAATCACCAAGTAATTTTCAATGCCATGTGTAGGCAACCAGATATGATTCATGTGATACATTACATGCCAATGACATGCAAAAAATTTTACCTGTATGTAGGAATGCACCCCACACCCAAGCAGGTCTTTCCATATAGGGAAAAGTTTAAGACTCACCCCTTGCTGTTCTTATAGGGTAAAGGACCCAGAAACTTTGACGCTCATTTCCCAGTAATTGGCCAGGTGCCAAGCAGAGATACTGGTTGGATGCCTAGACCTGTACCTCAAAATCCATTGCCAATTTCATTGGGCAAGGTGCCAAAAAGCCCACCTAAACCATTCAGAACTTAAAAGACTGCACAGAACTGCCCAGTGCTTTTTTGGACTGCCTTAGCCAGTGCAAGAGTTTTCTCTACACTGTGTTCTAATTATATTTCTTTTGTTTGATACTATTTCTTATTTTGCCATTATTAAAACCTTTTATTTTACAAAGCAGGTCCAGAGAAGTTGTCTCACTATTATTAAGCCACTCTGGGAGGCTGCAGGTCAACCCTCAGACTTGATACATCTTCAGAGGCTTATTACACTCTGGCCACGTGTAAGACTGTATCACCTGTATGGTCAGCTTTTGCTATAACAAGAAGTTTTAGGGAATTTGGGAGTGTCAGGATGCACAGATGAAGTCAGAGTATAATAAATGAAATGTCTATTCTTTATATGGTAATATACATCCTATAATGAAAAATATAGTTAATTCAATTTTTTTTCTTCCAAAAATCTCACCAATTAACACAAATATTAGATACTGAAGGGCCAATAGTCAGCTCCAGGAAGCATAACAGAGACCAAGCTTGGCTGTCACTGCCTTAGATTTCTCTTTCCAATAGTACTTTCTACAAAATCATTTGTGTCCCCTACTCTGAGAGCCTGAGCATGGCCAGTGTAACATACTGAGCTGGTAGCAGCATCAGTTTTCAGTTCAGAAGACACTCATCTCAGGAAGAAATTAAGACTCAATCAGTCTCTTAATCCAGGAGAGGGAGTACAAAAGAACTTGACGGCACTTTTCCAGCCACTGTCTATTTTTGAAACTGCTACCCAAATTCTGTCAATAACTCTTTTCATTACAGATTACTAGCTGACCTTGCAATAGAGACAATGACTTGGATGGAGACTTCACATCTGGTATCCTATGAACCAGGAGATCTAATCACAGATGTTTCAAACCTTTGCAAATCTTGAAATCTTTGTTTTCTGAGCTTAATACATCCTAAGGTAACAGACATGAGATGTTGGCATCTACATATATAATGAAAAATTAAATATTTCAGATTGTCAAAATATATTAGATAAAGTTTTTCTCTCACTCTTGTGTCTGGTGTGAATTATTAAAACTGTGAGACTGACAGAAGTGCAAGATAAAAGGCATGACCAAGTATTTAGAAAAATCTTTTAAAAGTTTTCTGTGACAGGTAATTATGGAAAAAGTATTATAAAACGATAGTGTGGAAAAGGGTTTGGTGGCTTCTTCCCATGGAAACCCGTATCATTCCCAAGGTCTCAGAAGTATTAGGCAAATTTGATAACTTTGGACTTTTACAGCATGAAAATTTCTTGTGATGATTCTCAAGTACTGCCCGGGTACGTCTAGAACATTGCTTACCACCCCACAACTCCAGCCCTCTCTCAATAGTAGCAGCTCCACAGGTTTCTAAGACTTTGAGCCTAGTCAGACGCAGCACAATTATTTTACCACTATCGGCAATCTGTTGCTCTAGGTTACTGTCTATTGCAACTTTTGAACTTTTATTCAATAATTGCTGAAGTAGAGTCTGTTCCTCAGGGCCCTCTCCACCTTTTTAACTTTTTAAAGTTAGTCTCACTTAAGTAGTCTAAAAAACAAGCACAACTGTAAATTTGTGCAGGACTGGGATCTTTAAATGTCACCTCCTCTCTGTAGGAAATGTCACCCTACATAACACAGTGTAATAAAGCAGTCTGTTAGTCAGAATCAGGTCTCTGGAAACTACCACAGGGAAAATATAGTCATCCAGGAGGCAATGAAGCGGCAAGTTTCACTAAAGTATAACCGGTAATATGTTCTAAATTCCACTTTTTTTACAACAGAAAAAATATGCCTAGCAAACACTTTGTCAGAGAGTGAGACAGTAAAGTACATTCTGAAACAAGACATTTCTAGGAGCCACAGTGCTCAGTTTTGCACCCACCATTAAGTACATTGAAGATCTGCTGCATTATAAAACACCTAACTACTGCAGTGGGATGGCTTTGGCTGGCCCTGGGTGGCCACCAAGACACTCTATCTCTTCCCTTTCTCAACAGCACAAAGGGAGGAAAACACAACAAAAATCTCATGGATCGAGGTAAGGACAGGGAGAGGTTGCTCAGAAATTGCCATCATGGGCAAAGCAGACTCGACTAGTGGAATTTTATTGCCACTAAATAAGAGTAAGGCAGTGAAAAATAAGAACAAATCTATAAACACCTTTACTCACAACTCTTCTACCTCCTTCATTTCCTGAGCAGGAACAGAAGTTGCGGTTAGTTCATAACACTTTGTTTCTGGAGCATGTTCCCTCCCATGCTCTTCCCCTGCTCCAGTGTGGGGTCCCTCCCACAGGATTCAGTCTTCCACAGCAGGTCCAGCATGGGCCTCATGGGGTCACAAGTCCTGCCAGCAAACCTGATCCAGCGTGGGGTCCTCACTCTATGGGGACACAGCTCCTGGCAGGACTCTGGTCTAGTTCAGGCTCTCCTGCACTGCAGCTTCCTTCAGGGTTCACTCACCCGCTCTGGTGTGGGGTCCTCCATGGGCTGCTTCCCCCTGGTCTCCATGGGCTGCAGGTGGATCTCTGCTCCCCCATGGTCCTCCAGAGGCTGCAGGTGGATCTCTGCTCCCCCATGGTCCTCCAAGGGCTGCAGGGTCACAGCTGCCTCACCATGGCCTGCACCACACGCTGCAGGGGAATCTCAGCTCCGGGGCCTGGAGCATCTCCTGCCCCTCCTTCTTAAATGACCTTGGTGTCTGCAGAGTTGTTTCTCTCACACATTCTCACTCCTTTCTCCCAGCAGCTGTTGAATAGCCTTTTTTTTATCCTTTCTTAAGTAAATTACCACAGGCACTACCAGGTTCACTGAGGGCCTCAGCCTTTGCCAGCAGAGGGTCTGTCTTGGAACCAGCTGGAATTGTGTGACATGAAGGCAGCTGCTGGCCTGCCCTGCAGCCTCCCTGGAACAAAACCATTCTCTTCTACCAAAATGCTCAAGCCTTAGCACCCAGTGTCTGTAAAATATCTCAACAAGGTTTTTTTTCAGTAGGAACTGATCATTACAATATATATATATTTTTTTTTGGAACAGAAGTAAAGCAAATCACATAAACCTAGTATAAAAACAATGGGCAAGTGTCAACAGAATGTTTTCTGTTACACTATGTAATCCATACACTGCCACTGAGTGTCTAACATAATGTGAGTATGCACAGTCATCAGAAGCTCAGTGGGGAAAGGATGACAGTAAAATATACATAATACTTCCATATTGCTGTTAACAGAATTAATAAATAAAATAATTTGACACGTAGGCAGTTAAGTGACATAATATTCTTTGATGCAGCACTCTTAGACATTAAATAATATAAAGTCCATAATGGTATGCTCAGCATATTGAAGTCACAGTGTGAGACATGAAATTCTACAAGTGAAATATTGGAGGGAAGTGTGGGTGAATTTATTTCCAGTTCCAGTTCTTGAAGCAACTGTTGGTTATATATCAAGTGGTGATGCTTCAAGATGTTAGTATAACCTTTAATAAGTAAAATTCTTCAAAAATTTAGGTGACCAAAAGAATCACTTTGTCCTCTTTGATGCTTTTTTCTCCTCAGATATTGAAACAAAACAAAACAAAGGGGAAAAAAAGGAAAATAAAAGGACCAAATTTAAAATAATTTTTATTTCCTACTTCAGTGTCTTTAAAACTCAGTGGCATGTTAAGATATTGTGAGGTATAAAACCTGAAGCAGCTTTCATGATATCTTGTTTTATTTATCTGATATTGAAAAGGGTTGGCAATTGCTGAATTTAAGTAATATTTAATATATTTCATATATAATATTTCATATATTTAATTGGGACTATTATGCCTTTGATTTTCTTTTTTTTTTTTAATTTATCAATATTTGTGGGTTTTCTCATATCCTGTCATACCTACAGTTGAGCTAAAAAATTTACAAATTTTTGGTTAAGCAGAAGTTGGTACACAAAACACTGTCAGGAAATATAGCAGAGTTGCTATTGTCCACTCACATTTTTCATGGAATAAACCAGACCTGTGCAAGTTTAGCTAGTCCCTCTTGTCTTGGAAATAGAGAATTTCTCACACCAAGAAATACCAGTTCTTTTGGATGTGTTCCAGATTGATCACACTGTGCCCTAAACACAAAAATTCTCCCAGTCTAACATTTAGAAATATATTTCAGGTGACATTAATTTTAGGGCATGCTGTGGCACACATGAAGGTTACTGCAATAGATACAGATGGAGATTATAGTCCCTCAAATTGCCTTCCATTAGTAACACTTCTCTCCTGAAAACTATCATGTCTTCAGAGCCCACAAGACAGAACAAGAGAAATAGATGGGATGCAGTTTATAGCAGAGGACAAAAGATAATGCAATAGTTAGACACAAAAACCTTTAGAAAAGTTTGAACAATTTATATGGCCTCATGCAGAGATCAAAACAAGTGTTTTTGTGTGTCAGGATTTTTCTAGAGGCCGTTCTCAGTGCTTTTTCTGTACAATATCTCTGCATTCTTAAGTGATAGCCCAGCTAACCTTTTAAGTGTTGGCCCTCAACATTCAGTTCATTTTCTGCCAAAGGCTAGCTGCAGAATATCTACTAATATCTTGCTATCCAAGCTCTTAATGAGCCTGGCTTGAACAGCACTTTCAACTGCTTTTAGAGGAAAAAATCAAGCCAACAATTCACAATTGTTTTAACTCTGGAGCAAGAAAGAGTACTTCTCTTTTCAATAGTCTAAGGCTGAAACAACCTAGGAAAACACAGTGAAAAAATGCATTCTCTACTCATTTGGATGAAAATCCCTAAATCAGAACTATTGAAAATCTGAATTTCTATTCAGCATGTATCTTCATATATATCCCAAATAATGGAGAAAACAATGAATATATTGAGAAGAAGAAAATAATTAGTTGCCTCCTCATGGCTGTCAGTTTCTACTGCCTATAACTGTGGGTAGATTTTTGATTTCAGTTTATTTTATCATCCCAGTTAAAGTGTCATCACATTAATAACACAAGGAATTACTTCTACACAGAGCCCACAGTGCAGCTTCTGCTTACAAACTGCTCCTTGGCACTCAGTTTTTGGGTGTTTTAACCGCTCTGCAAAGGCTGGTTGTACATCGGCAATGAGGAAGACCACAGATTTTTGCAGTTCAATAACTGCATGTGTGACAAGCACTTTTATGTGCCTCCTGAGCCCATTCTGATTCCTCACCTCAAACATTTGCTGGTTTTGTTTTTTATTGATCATCTAACCTGAAATCCTTTTGAAAATTTCTTTGCCCATTCAGCCATTTAGTCTGCTTTTTGTAATATTACCTCTCTTTAAGGGAGGATTTGAATGCAAAAATAATTATAACCATTATATTTGGGTCTGCAAAATTAAGAGATCTGGCATTTTTGAGCACCATTCTTCCCATCATAGTTATGAGACTTCTTTCAGCCATCCCAGAATAGACCCATTATTTCCTTCAAACAAAGACTTCTCCTTCAGTTTTAAACCTAATTTGAACAGGTTTGAAGATTTGCAACACTTTAAAATGAGAACTATAACCTGTGCAAACCTTTGTCCTGCTAGGCTATATTTTCTGGATGCTTTGAATACTTACTTCTAATCCTGTCTTTTAAACCTGTGTTTCACAGAGCTCACCAGGGAATTCTTTTCTCATAAAGATCTTCTCAGTTTTCACTTCAATTAAGTTAATTGTCAGCAATTTAAATACCCTCCTTAACTGAAATTGCAGACGTTTTGTAAGAAAATAAAATCAAAAATTTAAAACAAACCATCTAGTGACAAAAAAAAATTCCCAAAGAAACACTAAATATTTGAAACAGAGATTCAAATGCAGTGCGTACAGAACATTCTTTCAAGTCGAATGTTATACATGTGTTTATACCAAGCCTGCTTCTCGTTTTTACTACAAGAGTTTATTTCAAAGGTGACATCTCACTCTCTCAGAGGCCTTTGAATAGTCCATACGTCAGCCACCTCTCAGCTCATTTCTCCAGTTACCCCTTGCTGAGCTCACCTCTCTCACTTCTTGCTGTCACAGTTCCCGACTTTAATGAGTTCCTGGCAGTTTTGGAAACTGCTTAATTTAAGGAGAATCACATGTGACTCAGGAACTGAGGTGGTGTTTGGTGTGTGTTTGTTTTTGCAGAGGGCTGTCTGTGTAGCTCCTTTTAGCACTGTTCTTGCCTTCACTTTATCCTCCATTAAACACAGAAACATGGGCCTTGGAGATCTGCTACTCCCAAATCTGGATGTCATGGTCTCTGGGGTTATACACAGCCAAGCACATTGCATGTCAGTAGCCTACACAGCTTAATGAACACGCTGCTTCGGAGGTGGCAGGAGAGATGCTGAGGATGTTAGGTGACACAAAAAGATCGATGATAGGTCAGGAGAAAGGAGGACAAGTAGGTTAAAATGCAGATAGCCTGTGAGTCTTGGAGGAATTATGATGAGAATGTTTACCTGAAAGAGCCAATGAATAAAGAAGTGGAAGGGATAAAGAGAATGCAAAATTATTGAGACTAACTGAGTCCAACTAGGCAAATCTAACAGGCAAAACGAAAAATATCAGAGTGATTTAACACCGTTTAATGGAAAACATTAACAAAAGAATCCATGTTAATATAAATGCAAAATGTTCGCAAAAAATGTGAACTAATCATGCAAAGAGATCACTTTTTGATTTCAAACATTCAGGGGTGCTGTCAGTAAACTCATTTTTATGCTGCAGTAAATAAATGTACACATATGCAGGGTTGTAATAAGAAAATAATTCATTGTAATGTGCTAAAATTGCTTACGAACAAGAATACTGTACTGAGATATTTAATGTTTTGTTTCAAGGTTGCCATAATATAGAAATAAATGCAAGAAAAAGTCCCATTGGACAACAGGTCCTGGGTCTAACTAGTATTTGTACAAGGAGAATGGCTGGATGCTTTTGGGCAGTCATTCTTACTAACCTCACCCCAAAGAGGAATTGGAAGACACAGGCTGATGACTGGACAGAGGGATGCTGAACTTCAGCAGAGCTGAAAAAAGGAGTCGAGACAGTAGCCTATTTCTCGTATCTGAATATATGACACTGAGGTGTAGGTCCACAACTTGGGTATCTAGAGGCACAGTCTGCCCATCTGTTATCAAAACATGGCTAAAAACTATCCCACTGGAGACAACAGTTTGGATCATGGTCAAAAGAGGGACTTGGGTTCCTTAAAGGCTGATTAAAGCCCCAGTGAGGAGCAGGCTTGATTCTACCTTGAATATCCCAGACTGTTGTATGATTATTTCCTACCACCAGTCTCTCTCTTTTCTTGCCTAAATTTGGAACTTATGAAAGTTCCTTCCATTCCTAATTTTGTCTTACTTGAATGTATATTTATTCTATCTTATATTCATGAGTGATTTTTGCCCTATGGAAATTTAAACAACCATTCTTTTCCAGCCATTTGTGAGTGTGGGGGAAGAAACACCCAACATTAAAAAATAATTAAGTCTTTTAATGAGTGATCATTGTTTCCAGTCACTTTCATTGTAAAGGTCTTTTCTTGTGTCTGGTTTTTGTTGCATTGCTGTGTAGAAAGTTCCCTCAAGGGCAATCACCCTCCTTCTCAGCTACAGTACCTAACTGTGCCTCTACACAGAGATGTAAATCAATCTCAACACAGCAATATCAGCTTTTGAGTTATGAGCTGGCCTGCCTGGACTTAAAAGTCTGTTTGTATTTTATAGTACAGGAAAGGGGACAAAAAGGAGAAAAGGAAAATTCTGAAATTCTAATAGTGCCTACTAGGGGACTCTTTTTACAATGTATGCATGTTCTAGGCCCAGTTAGCCCTTGTGTTTGCTTTTGCTTGAAAATATTCTGATTTTTACCACTATTTGATTTATATCTATAATAGTAGAAAGCTTACCATAAATTTTAGATTGTCTGATCACCTATTTATTATTTTATGCTGAATAGTCTTCTCTAATGAAATTTTGCAAAATTTGATGAATGCAACTCTTGGATTCTGAAGCCTACGCACTAGTTCTTTTAAAAAAGGATTAGAAAGCAAAACTCATGAAAGACGGAAAATGACCATGATGTTGTCAACTATTAGATGTTTACATAATTAAAAAATCACTCTTTAATTTCTGTAAAACATTTAGATTCAGTGATGAAAAGCCCCTGACCATACTGATTTTCTCTTCGTGGCAGTATGCAATAAATTCCCAAGAGGTCATAAAATAAATGACTGAAGATAAAGCAAGTATTAAGTACTGTTTCATTAAGTAGCTTCCATCTATCCTGTGCACTGGATAAAGCTGAAATAAATAGTGAAGTTTGAGGTAATTTAAGACTGCCATAGCCAAAGCTGGTTAAAGGTCAGATTTTAAATAACAGAATTTCTTCACCTTTCTAAAATACTTGAATTTTCGAAACTCCAACGAATGAGAAAATCTACAAGGCAAGAAAAGCATTTAATGTTAAAGCCTTAAAGACATTTGAAAATACAATGATCCGAAAAGAGATCCCAAGGCTATCTCTGGAAATCTCTGCACTGGGAGCAAAAGCTCTTCAACTCTTATTTATATGGCAGAGGAACTTCTACACCTTTCCCTTTAAACTAAAGGGTTTGTGGGTTGGGGCTCAAGGCATCCTGAAAAAGAGACATGGGGCCCCTGATTCCGGCACAGACAAATGGGGAAATGACAGGCATGAGGAGGCCTGGGCATGCAGGACTGAGGCAGGTTACACAGCTGCCCAGCTGCACATGCTTTGGGTGTTTGATCCCAGAATCCTATGAGCCTGTCAGTGTAAAGGGCAGGAAATATCCCTGACTACATCTGAACTTAATCCCATTCAGTCTGATCGAGTTCTGCAACCCATTTCAGTCTTTATAAAATCAGCATTTCATGAAGTTAGTTTGTTAATTATATCCTGGAAAACTACCAATCCTCTTTAATCTTATTGCATATGCGCCTTGGGATCATTGTACAAATACCCCCAAAACACCTTTCCTGAATTCTGAGCACTTAATTTTGATGAACTTTTATAGTGACTTTAGCAATTTTTTGTGGTTTTAAGTGTATTTGTGTGCTCCTGGTTTTCTTTTAAAAAATAGCAAAAATAAACTAACAAAGCAAAAAAAAAAAAAAAANACTCCCAACAAATCCACAACATAACAAATAAATACAAACCAAATAAAAAAAAAACAGGAAGTAAAAAAAACCTCAAAATATGACACAGTCCACAAACTGGAGAACTGGAGAATTAGGTGGAAAGAAACTTAAGGAGATTCAACAAGGGTAAGTGCAGGCTTGTGCACGGGGAGAGGAATGACCCCAAGTTCCAGCACAGGTTGGGGGCTGACATGATAGAGAGCAGCTCTGCTGACAGGACCCTGGGAGTCTTGGTGGATCACAAGCTGACAGTGTGCCAGCAGTGTGCCCTTGCAGCAGGAGGGCCAATGGTATCCTGGGGTGCATTGGGAAGAGTGTGGCCAGCAGGCTGACGGAGCTGATCCTGCTCCTCCACTGTCCCCAGTGAGGCCACACCTGGAGTGCTGTGTCCCGTTCTGGACTCTTCAGCACAGGAAAGACAAGGAAAGGGTCCCGCAGAGACCACAAAGATGATCTGGGGGCTGGAGCATCTCTTATGAGGAAAGACTTGTGGGAGCAGGGCTTGTTCAGTCTAGAGAAGAAGACTGAGAGGGCATCTCATCAATGCATGTAAATATCTCAAAGGTAGGGGTTTTCTGGTTTAGGGCAAATTTGGGAGGAAACCTCCAAATGGGGTCCCTCTGGGGAGCAAACCCAAATGGCCCCTTCCCCAGTCAGTCTGGGAAAGAATCTCCTTAGAGAAAAGTGGAAAAAACTATTTATTTACAAAGTGCCCACAAGCATAAAAAATGAATAATATGAAACAATGAAACCTCTCGTTGCTCTGAGGTGAAATGGCAAACCCAGAAAATCCTTGCAGGTGTAACTCAGCTCACTCAGTCTCTTATCACTCCCTATGTCACTGGAAAATGCCGAGGTCTAGGCCCTGGTGGGCCGCAGGTGTGAGCTCCAGGTGTATCTCTGGGTTTTTCAGTCCAGGACAGGTTTAAACAGTCCTAAGAAAAAGGGGGGAAAAAACAGTCCAGAGAACTTCTCTGCTTCAGCTAGCGAAACTAACTAAAAGCACAGGAGATCTCTGTCCTGCTGTCTGTCTGTACTTCAGATGGACACAGTCCAGGAGTGGAATGTGTAGGAGCAAGAGCAGCTTCTGGAAACAAACTGTGCACATCTTCTTTCCCTCTGCTTTGCTCTCAGAACCAGCCTCAAAGGTGCAAAACTCAATATTCATCACAAACAGAACAGATGATTGGGGATATGAGCATCATAAAGTCACCCTAGAACAAGGTGCCAAGAGGAGGGTACCAGACTCTTTTCAGTGGTTCCTAGAGACAGGATGAGAAGCAATGGCCATAAACTAAAACACAAGAAGCTTCATTTCAACATGAGGAAGGAGTTCTTCACATAGAGGATAACAGACCGCTGGAACAGGCTGACTAGGGAGGTGGTGGAGTCTACCTGTCTAGAGACATCCAAAATCCACATGTAAAAATGTCTGAGTCACCTGTTCTAGGTGACCCTGCCTTGGCTAGGGGATTTGACTAAAGAATCTCCAGAATTCTCTTCTAATCCTAACAATTCTGTAATTCTGTGATTTTGTGTAACTACAGGTCCCTTGCCAGGCTCTGGGAGACCATATTCTTTAATAACCACAGACTCCTCCCAGCCTGTTCCTGGAAGTATCCTCTTCTACCATCCTTTCAACCCATTTCTGTACAACCATTTTCATGCTTTTCCCTTCTACTTATCATTCCAGTTATGGTCTCTTTGCCCAACCAGTCCCAACTGGCAGCCCCTGAGTGGTTCAGCTCAGCTCAACTGCCCCTCCCTGCAGCACTACTTCTGCTTTAGACATACCCACACACTTCTCACTCTGTTTCTTTGGAAGGACTCTTTTTTGTTGGAAGCAATTCACCTGCCTTTACATTAAAACCTCTCATAAATAATCACCTAATAATACAGCAGATATCTAAAACAGCAGTAAGTTTTAGCCTCAAACAAATCAGCAAGTCACATGAGCAGCAACATTTTGAGAAAAAATGAGAGGTGAAAGAGTGAGTGTTAGGCAGCTGGATTGTGTAGCTGGGCACTTTGCTGCTGCCAAGACAGTTAGGGGATCTGCACTCTGCATTCCAGAGTTCAGTATTTTTTCAGAAGAGGGTGTCTCCAGCAGTGGAGCTTTATGCTCCACTTTGCTGGGGTGTTATTTGTTCACCAGAGACACACAGTACTGCGTGCCAGCCATCGGCTCCTGAGGAACCGCAGTTTTCTTTGGACTTCTTCCAGGCACATCACAAACCCAGCTATTCTTCACCTACAGTACATGCTGAGATTGCAGATTAGGGCTGAATCATTAGTGTGCAAGCAATTTTATCAACCTGACATTCTGTGAGCCTGGATAAAGATCCAGACGGACATATGCATAAAGCTAATTGTAGAATCCCCTACATAACATCCATTTTCAGAAAATCCTGAGAAGATTGTTATTTGCACCCTTGCTATCTTAGTTTACATGGCTCGATGTCTGAAGCTAGAGTAATAGCTTCTTTAGTCAAGGAGTGATTATTTTAAGTTTTCCATTATTCTAAATGGTGCTCCTCTACCCACCACTTTTCGAATCTCAGACTGCAATTCAAGATTTCCTGTACAAAAATATATTGCTGGAAGTGCTGGAAGTGCTTATAATTTTTAAATAGAATAAAGTTATTCAAAAGGGAGTCTAATAATTAATTTCAAAACCTAATAATAGGAGGCTATTTTCTTTTTTACCATATAGGCAAGCTTATTGGTGTTGCTCGAAATGTGATTGAAATATATTTTTTGTTGAATATCAACAACAGGTACTTAGCTGTACTTGGTTTCTCTTGCATTAGTTTCTTGTCATGTCTAAGCAAATCAAAATGCCTTCTTGCACATCAAAGTTTCACTCTCACTGATACATTAAACTTTAATACAGGTTGTTACAATTTGGTAATGATTTCTGAAGACAGAATTTGGGAATCTCTGAGGCACAGCAGCTCTGGCAATGGCTAGATTCAATGTGATAACTCCCAAACCCTTTCCATATGAGGTGAGTAATATGGCATGAACTATATTTGGTATGGAACAGTATTTTAATTGGAGTACACCAGTGGTGTCCAGCCATGGTATTGGCTAGGCTGGAGCTGGGGTAGAGCCAAAGGTGGGACATGAAGAACTCCAGCTGAAGAACTGGAGTAGCCAAAGATCCAGTACAAGGTGTGGATTGTAGGTGAACTGATGAGCTAAGCAAAGCAGTGAGAAAATGAGCCACACTGAAGAACAAGGAGGGAGCATGATCAAAGCCACATTCAGTACTGGGAAATTAAGGAACTTAGGGACATTTTGAGATCCAGGATAGAAGGGTATCTTGGAAGAACACTAGGACTAGGAATGAAAAAATAAGCTTGTGCAGAGAGTAAAATTTTTCAGAAGAAATTGTCAAAACTCAGAAACTAGACTCTGCAAGTCTATCCAGGCAGACAACCTTTTGCTCTTGTGTCATCAGAGGTAATTTAATATTTGAAGAATTTTTTTTAACCACAAATATATTGCTCCATGCTCCTTTATTTACACACAACATAGTTGGTTGTATGGACTGATCACCTGGGGGTAGCTGTTTACCTCATGACTTAGCTAAAGCTGATAAAAGATAATTAGACATGAGCTGTAGTATCCTAGAATCCAAGCAACATAAATTAGAAACTCATTACTCAGTATCTTGCTTAATATGCTTACACTCAATTTTAGCATGTAGGATTTTTCAGTATCAGATTGAGAGAGCAATAAACAACTGAGGAGGCCACTATACCAGTAAGACCAGGAGCTAGAGATGAACTGTAGCCCATGGAGAGTGACAGATACCCCTGCATCAGACCTCTGGTATCTAAATAGCTTCAGGAAGTATCTGTCCCTGTGGTTGCAATACTAATTAAAATGCTGAGAGTATAAATATAAATATAAATTAAAGATACTGAGCTTCCAACTGTTCACAATAGTGTACAAATGAGGACAAGTTTAAGGAGGTGTCTTCTCTTACACTGGCTAACATTGTTTGGTGATTTCTTGAGTAGGTTTTACTGCCTGTGTCCAGAATATAGTCCTGGTTCAATTTTTTATAGCTGGCAAGGGTTCTATCAACAGGTTTTTTTCAAATATACATAACAAATTTTCCTGTTAACTAAAACTTCTTCTACCTCCTAATAAAGGTAATGATATTTTAATTGGATTTTTTGTCAAGCATTGATATAAAATAAAAAAGACTATTTGTAGACTGCAGGTCCTTGTTTTGTAAATGCCAAGCTATACTGTAGTGTCTTGAAAAGCCTTAATAGTCATCATGTCAGAATATGTGAGAAAATTTGAGCTCTCTGCTTCTATAATGCTTTTAGGAGATTATGCAGATTTTTCTTATGTTTGTTTTATTTGCATCCCAAGACCTTTTCAGGTCTTTGTCACAGAGGTGCTTATTTCCATTTTTCTTATATTAGTCTCAGATGTTTTTGTGATTAGTGTCTTGATCGAACACTGATTAATGAAAAATGTAGATCTTCTAAAGTAAGAAACCAGTAAAAATGATAAATCATGTTGTTTTCAGAATATGAAACAGAAAGTATACAGCAGCTGGTATTAAACTTGCAGGAATAATCTGCTGATGTGTTTAGTGCTTAAACTTTTGTTAAATTTGTTGGGAATTTTTAAAAAAGAAACATTTAGTTGGAACTAATGAGATAGCTATACCATTGTACAAAAAAAAAAAAAGAAGTAATAGTGCAATTTCAAAGTGGAAAACAGTACAGGACAGTGATGAAAATAATGTTTTTTCTGCTTGAGTTTGTCCTGTCTTGAGCCGCCAATAATGCTTTTTAATCAAAAAAATCACAAAAAGGTTTGGGTTGGAATGGACCTTCAAAGATAATCTTGTACAACCTCCCTCATGGGCAGATCTATCTTCAACTACTTTATGTTGCTCAGAGCCCAAGCCAGCCTGGCCTAGAACATTTCCAGGGATGGGTATCTACCCCCTCTGTGGCCAACCTGTGCCAGTGTTTCACCACCATCATTGTAAAAATTTCTTTCTAATATCTTGTTTGAATCTACTCTATTTTAAAATTATTATTGCTTTCCCTATTGCAATCAGACCCACTAAAATATTTGTCCCCATCTTTTCTTAAGCTCCATTTAAATGTTGAAAGGCCACAATAAGGTGTCTTTAGAACCTTTTATTCTCCAGACTGAATAATCCCAACTGTCAGCCTGTTTTCATTGGAGAAGTACTCCAGGCCTCTGGTCACATTTGTGGCCCTCCTCTGGACCCTCTCAAACAGGTCCATGTCCTTCCTGTGCTGGGGATTTCAAAGCTGCACACAGCACCCTAGGTGGGTTCTGCACTCACAGAGCAATGTAGAGGGGGAGAACCACTTCCCTCAACTTGCTGGCCCTGTTTCTTTTGATGCAGACCAGGATATGTTTGGTTTTCTGGGCAGTGAGCACACATTGCCAGCTCACATCCAGTTTTTCATCCACCAGCATCCCTGAGTCCTCACAATGTCACAGAATATTCTGAGTTGGAGGCAACCCACTAGGATCATCAAAGCCCAACTCCAGAACTCCAACTTCCTCCTTCCTCTCACAAGCAGTAGCTATTTGGGATTTTAGCTCTCCACTTTGGATTATGGCTGCATCCATCCCTGCTTTTGCTGAATTCCTTTGCTCTACTCTGATCTCAAGTCAGTAAGCACATCCAGTGTTACTAGATGAGTACTTCTAATTGGAAAATCTTTGCACATCATTATTTATATGTACATGCTGGACTTTATCCCATCACACAAACAATCTTGGAAAGCGACAATATATGCACAAAAAATTGCAAAGCAAACCTGAAGACTTAATTTCCAAGAGTCTTTCTATCTGACTCCTTGTGGCATTCAAACAACCCATATCAGCAGATATTTCTTCCACTACTGCGCTGTAAAACCTAGTAGTACTGCCTACCCTGTAGGTCAAAAAAGGACTGGAATGGATCCAAAGGAACTGTGAAATTCTAGGGAAAATATAATGACATATCTGAAGAAAAGTTATTAACTGATGTTCAGAAATACCTGCTCTCAGTTTCAGTGTTTCAACAAAAAAAGTGCTTTTGTCAGGATTTTGTGCTTGTTATTTTTTCAGGATTCAAAAGGGTTTTATTAGGATGTTTCATTTTGAGATGTTCCCTCACTAGGATGAGACTTTTGAGGTATTGCACTGAGATATTGATCAGAATCTTATTACCTTTCCACGTTATTCTCATCATCTTGGGGGGAATTTGTGCTGAAAGGAAAGATAAAATGAACTGACTGCAGTGATGAGCTCTGTGTGCTGTCTACTGAAATGGAAGCAGTCCCAGAATGGGTCCCAGCGTGGCTCTGGTACCAGCATCAGACTGGTACCATGCTAGGCACGTGTCGTTTCATTGGGCAGCAGGGCCTACCTGCACTACCAATTAATATAGATATAAAACTGTTAAAATATATAAATGTAGCAATAACAAAATGTGGTAATTTCAAGAAGAGAGTCCCTGTGAAACTCATGAGTTTCCACAAGGCCACGTCCAAGGGGCTGCATCTGGAATGGGGCAATCCCCAGTGTCAATACAGGCTGGAGGATGAATACCACAAAGGGGAGTCAAAAAGACTCTTTGAAATTAATTCTTCAGGCTTGGTCTGTAAATTTTCATGTACATATTGTCTGCCTACAAGGTTGTTTGTACAGTGGAAAAAGGTCCAGCAGATGTGTGTAAATAGTGATTTCCAAAGATTTTCCAATTAGAAGTGCTCGCTTAGTACCTGGAAAAATGTGCTGTTCAGGAGAGTGGTAGAATGAGTGACATATCTATAAGGAAGTTGGAAGATATGACTATGAATATGCAACTTAATAAAAAACCAGAAGCATAAAAATTTTTGTAGAAAAGCATCAGTGAAAAGAAAGATTAATGGGAAATAGCAAAACTGCTTTCTCTCTTGGAAAGTCCTTTCCACTTTCTTTATACCCAGACTTAAGTATGTCACTGCAGGTACGAGTAATAGATATAAAACTTTCCTAGCCCTCTCAAATTCATTGTTAACACAGCAAAGAGCATTAAATAATACTGATAGTCTGAGAAATGTTCTTTATATTATCGTCAGCCATTCAAACTAGCAGGACAAATGATGGTATATTATTATTCAAATTCAGGATGATCAGAGGAAAACCACAAGGCAAGGAGTAACTTGTGTTTAACTGATAAAGCTTTAAGGGGGTTGCACATAGCATTTGCCTTCTAACTCCAAATAGGAGCGTATTTATAGACATATGTATTACATACAGTTCAACATATACACAAAGGAGCAGAGTGTATTTGCTAAATAAACTCTTGTTATCCAGCTATAGAATTGATGAATATGAGATCTGTAAGTTCAGACTTGTTTATTCCCAGCTAGAGGGAAAGAGATAAGATTTTAAGGAAACAGGAAGGTTTCCTGTTTTGCTGGTTGACCGGCATCAGTATCAAATGCCATTGCATGAATCTAATTTCAGTGATCCAGTATCTTTTCAATTACACCTGCAAAAATTTCATAGTCCACTAGTTATATATCTTGCAATCTGCCAAAATTTGAATATGGGACAAAATGTAGTGTTGGGAATGTGAGAAAAATGTGACAGAAATAAATTCAGAAATTTTATCTTAGCAGCCTGAACATCACTTTCCCTGATTTTGAGATGTTTCCACTTTTTCTGTTCATGCTGAAGAACGAGCAAACTGGTGGTGAAGGTAGAAGTTCACAGTTCAAAAGTTCTCTCTTTGTATTCTGGGAGCTCCCTGGGAGACAATCTGAACACTGCCCTTCGGGCTGGCAGAGATAGGATTCACAGCTTCAAGGCCAATATCTTTTAAATGGAATTGTATTCGACCGGACACAAAGGAGCCCGAAAGTCCCTTAGTTACTATGGTTTCTGCAGAACTGTCCTGCTTGGATTGGTTCCTATTGACTGGAGGAAAGGAATATCTGCTGCAAATCCAGGCAACAGAGACTGGCATGAGCTTTCTGGCAGGGATGCTGACATGCCCTATTGCTTTATAAAGGAAAGAATGGGGAGGAATTAATTTCATTTTTCAGGTCCTCCAATTTTACAGTGTCTGGTTGAGTAGGATGAAGTGGGAAGAAAAGAGAAGGAAAAGGTAAAAATAACAAGAAAACTGACAGACCTTTTAGTGCTCTTTGATGGTGATAAAGGAGAGCTCAGGTCTGGGAATGAGTCTTTATGACCAAGATAAATTAATGAACATAGGAGAAGGCTAATGCAAGCCTCTTTGTTTCCCTCTCAGAAGGCTGCCAGCAAAAATAATAAACAACAGGTTCAAACCAGAATGTTCCAAGGAGTATTGCATTTCACCCTCATCTTCTTTCAGGGCCTCTTAAACGTTTCAAGCAAGCCAGAAATAATTTCTCCTTGCATTTTCAAATTCTGAACCACCAGAACACCAAATACAAGCATTTAGTTAAATACGGTACTCCCTACTCTTGGAACCATGCTTATTTCAGCTGCAAATGGCAGGCAGAATTATGTGTTGATATATTAAGCTCTTTTCCTTGCCAAATTTGAGCTGCATCAGTTCTATGGAAGAAGCTCACAAACAGTTCACATCAGCTGTTCAGAACAGTCCTTTCAAAATTCTCTGCTATATACTCCACGCATACAGATATAGATACAGATATAGATACACATACAGCACTTTCCTGCCGCCCCCTCACCTGCATGCCAGAAGTCTGTAGTGGCTTTAAAGAAGCTTTGCAGCAGCCTGAGCCTGCTGCTTTGCCACAGCAGCCACTGAACTGACAGCATGAGAGATAGTGCATAAACACCAAAGCTTGTCAGTACCAGCATTTAGAGCAAAGCCTCTGTATCAAAGGTATGAGCCTGAGTTCCTGGAGCCTGTGCAGCTGTCAGCCTTCTAACATGAAAATGCAGATTTTAGTTTTAAGGCTTAAGCACCCAGCTAGGAAATGTTATTCCATTACATAATAAAATCTATATTTGCTATATTTAGAAGAGTCAATGATTGTGCTGCATGGAGTAAAACGATTTATATGTCACAGTCAACACATACTCTAATGCAGATTTTGATTTTAAAACATAAGCACTCAACTGGAAGATTATATTATTCATATGCATATTTAAATGGCCTCTGTGTTCAGGAAGATGATGGCATTGAGACATGAATGAATAAGTTCTCTCTTGGAGATAAGGCATTTTTCTGTCCTCCTGAACACATGTTTTGATCACATATAAACTTATCAATAGATTGGGGGTTTTTTTGGGTTCACTCTGAACATTTTCTCATCTTCCTTTTTTGTCATCATCTTAGACAGATGTCCATATAGTTCTGTCTCTTTCTGTTTCTTGAGTGCATTCTTAGTGAGGGTATTAAGTTAATAAGGTTTAACTTTGATCATTTTTCTGAACAAATCAATCTCTGTTCTCAATTTCCTCTCATTTGATGCTTTTTAAAAAGCTTCAGCACTATGAATAAATTTATTACCTCTCCAGTAGACCCCTCTAGCATTTATATTGTGAAATGTAGTGGCACTGACCAATGAATAAGCTTTTCTAGTTCCTTTCCTTCTAGACTTTTTTTTTCCTTAGGAAAGAAAAATAGAAGCAGGATGATACAGTATCTGTCTCCTGCAATGAGTGTTTGCATGGATAATACTTATGAATTCTAATGTGAGTTACACATTGTATGGAATGATGTCAATATTCAAAAATGTATCTGACAGAGAGCCCACTCAGAACACTGATCTCTGTTTAACTATTAAAGAGAAAAATGCAGTAAAAAAGGAAAGCTATTTAGTTATCTTAAAACCATTTTATAACGAATTTATAACAAATTTAAATATATTTTTGTTCAACAGATAAAATATCTAAATAATGTAGAACTTAAGTATTAAATAAATTAAATTCTGTTTTAAATAACAATTCCACAGATGCTGGAAAGTGTCTTTTGTTTGAATAATGTTGCCTGCTTCCAACTGTACCTATGGTACTTTACTTGGGGACATTTTGGGGTTAAATTGATGCTATACTTCCTTATTTGGAAGATTTTCCTTTAAGCTCTATTTCTAATATCAGCTGTCTCTATTTTGTTTATGCAAGCACTTTCTTAGGCAGGATAAAGCAAATAAGAAGGGAAAAAAAATATAGATATTGCCATTCAAAAGAAGTAAATATTCCAGAAAAGATTAAAATAGACAAGGAGAGAAGTGAAAACAATAGAAAGTTAAGCTCTTAGTAAAATCTGAAAGCTGATCTGAATATACAGTTAACAAAGATGCACAGCTTACAATACCAAAGTTATAAAATACGTCTAAATATTTTGAAGGGGGCTTAAATCCTCCTCTTTCAAGCATGACCTTATTTATAACAAAGAGGAGAAGTTAGGTAGATGCTTGTCCAGAGTATGTACTTCTGTCACGGCCTACTGATGGGATCCTTTCAAATTCCTGTGTGACAAAGAGCAGTGAGAGAGAGTATACAAGACTGGCTGGGCCACCAGCTGTCTTAGCACAATAAAAATATCTACTTGCCATGGAGTTGATCTGAAGCAACACAGAAGCAATGAAAATGAAGAACACAAAATATTCTTTCACAGGGAAAGGATCAAAATATTTCAAGGGTTATTGCTGAAGTGCAGAAATCAGAAAGAAAATATTTGTAGGAAATCTAGTTTCTAACTCCCATTGGGACATGTGACATGGGAAGTGATGTTTCTCTCAAAATGTCAGGATTAGTGACATTTCCCCCAGAGTTCCCATTTCCACAGAAGCTATGACTTCACCCAAAGGCATGACAGTACTTTTAGACACACCAGGACATGAAAAGAGCTCTACCATATAGCACAACAGCCTGCCTTAGCTCCCCAGTGGCACTAGTTGGTATCTAGAGAGGAATACAGGAACACAATACAAATAAAGTAACTCCTCTTCAGAGCATTTCCCCCTTCTGGTGATTTACGACTTAGGAAATTTCTGAGTCAAAATGTTACCTTTGTAATTGTTTCCACTGTGCATTTTCTCTCCATGAATTTGTCTAATTGCTTTATACACATCAATTGGAAAGCCGTTCCACAGTTACCTGGCATGAAGCTGTATTGCCTTTTGTTTGTCTGGGACCTAGAAATCTATGAGCACTGTAAGTCATAGTCAATAGAGCATTTTCTTATTCTCATTTGGAAGCAGGAACTACAAGACCATAATCACCAGGTTCCACTCTCCTGTAGCTTAAACAACCCCCCTTCCAAAAATGCCATCTCCCAGACATACTGATTTGCCATGGCTTAGGAGGAGAAGTAGCTGAAGGAAAAGGTCATATAAGACCTCAGAAGTTCTGACACAAATAGACATTCATTTTGAGACCTATTTGAAGTGAATAATACAGGAATGACACAATAAGAACTAAATACAGCAAGTATCTATATGGTCTATTTTGAACTAAGTGAAAGGATCCTAGAGGGGAATGGAATACAGACAGGATTTTTACAGCTTTTTTGGGGGGGGGAAGATTTTATTTTCTTTTCTCCAAAGAGCATTCTTTTTCAAGAACATGGAGGGTATTGTGCCATATCCCCACACAACATTAGGCATGCTCCTGCTCTTGTTCTCTTCCTCTAGGGTAGATAAATCCTTTGTCATTTTATAGTCCTTAGTTACAGCTCCTTGTTGCTCATCGTCATCATCTGAACATCGCCATAACTGTTTTTACTCCAAGGTTACCTAAACCTCACTCCAACCTTGGGTGCTCAAAGATAATCAATGCTTTTTCTACTCTGAACTTTAGCTCCCTATTAATAAGAAAAATCAAAGTAGTAGGTAGGTAGGCCCCCATTCAGAATGAAGCTTGTAATTTAACAGTGATATGGGAAGAGTACCAAATTACAGCTAAGAGAATTTTCCAGCTGAAGATTTTGCAAATCACTGCAAGTAGTAAGCATTTAGATATTTATGAGTACTCTATTGACCCCATTGTCTCTTTTACTTTAGAAGATAGAAAAGCTGTCAGAGAAGTAGAATATAAATGCAAGTTTTAAAATTTTCATTTACTTAAGTACTAGAATTATTCTGAGTCCACTTTTAATTCTGTGTTTCTTTCATAACATAGAAAAACAACAAGGGAAATAATTTTGAAATACTGTGATGTCTTGAAAGGGAATCTAAGACATATTGAAAATAAAAGAAAATGAAGCCTGCTGCTATTAGGTTTTTGAATAGTCTCCTGATGTAAAGATTTTAAACATCATTAAGAATATCTGCGCTTGGAGAAGGGAGGACTGAGAGGACTCCAACAGCCTGGCAGAGCATAAGCTCATCTAAAAAAAAAAAAATAGAACAAGATTTGATAGCATACAAGGGAAGAAAAATGTCTTCAAAAACCTATAATTTGTTTAGCTTAACAACCTCTTTGAAACCATAATAAAAATGTCAAGGACTGTGGAGATTTCACAGAAACCTTTTTCCCAAAAGCCAGTGATAAATACCCACCATCACTCTAGTTCTTTCTTTGCTCTGCACTCATTGCCACACGCCAGCTGTAAGTGCCTCTCTGCAATGCATTTACTAAGGGATGGACATTCGCCAAATTTAGTTCATTTCCCCCCTCCTACCCTTGAGGACTGTCATCTTTAGGCAGAGTTTTATTCCAAGCCTTTGAGCTCTTACAGGTCACTATTTGCAGCTGGAAGTCTCAGGAACAAATTCAATACAGATAGGGCAAGAAGCCTTTCTCTCCTTCTGAACAGCCAATCTCAGTAGTGTGCACTTTTCACAGGGAAATCCACCAGAAGCAGACTAGCTAGAGTCCATGGGACATGAGATTCCCTTCAGGACAAATCCAGCATTTGCTACCCCACAACAGAAATATATGGAGGGATTTCTGCACCCTTCAAAATGATTTGAACCATTACAGAGAGAAACTAATGTTTTTCTAGAACGGCATCAACGTGACAGAGTTTGAGGTGAAAGTTTGGTAGATTGGAACTGAACAATTAAACTCTTTGGTCTTCATAATAAAGTTTCAATGCTGAAACTCAGGGAAAGAAAACTGTGCTTGGGAAGAAAGTGATCACAGAATCACAGAATCTTAGAACATGCTGAGTTGGAAGGGCCCCACAGGGATCATCCAGTCCAACTCCTGCCCTGCACAGCACCATCCCCAAGAATCACACCCTGTGCCTGAGAGCATTGTCCAAACCCTTCTCGAGCTCTGTCAGGCTGGTGCTGTGACCGCTGCCCTGGGGAGCTGTTCCAGTGCCTAAGTACCCCCCGAGTGAAGAACCTTTCTCTAATATCCAAACTAAACTTGGTACAACATTCCCTATGCACATCTTGAAAACTTTCACTGTTACTTTCTGTGTTGTGTTCAACTGGAGAAGTGGAGCTAAAAAAAACATTTATGTCTGAGATGGAGTGAATGATAACCACTGCAGTTACCATTTAGAAAGACTGAGTTTACTTGCATCTGTGGTTTCAAAGTTTATAATCACCCAGCACTGCCTGCAAATCAGCAACCTCTACCAAGAACAGAGGATGCATTTCCCTCATTAGCTGGTGATAAACATGATAAACAAAATGTACACACTGACATAAGTGCTTATTTAAATACAAAAAGCCAGTGTTAATGATCATATCCTAATCTGCAGTTTGTGAGCTAACTATGAACTTGCTTTAGAAAATATTTATAGTAATCAATTAGGACTAATCTAAGATAAAAATGTGGAGACAAAAAGGCATCAGGAAATAAAATAACTGAGATACTTCATAGCAGACAGTATCTTCACCCAAATAAAAAACTGTCTTGTATCTCTGTTTGCCATCTATGTCCATTTTTCATGCTGAGCAACCTTGATTTCCCTTTAACATAGGGATTACCATGATCGCTACTATAAAAAAAGTAACAAAGGGATTTATTTTAAAAGTGTAAAGGAATTTTTCTTCCTTGTCTCTAAGATTTCCCTGCATCAGAGGTTTTGACACTAACTAGGCTCATTTGATGCTCACCAGAAGTCTCACTGAAGAAAAATTTAACTTTTTGTTAAATCAGTATTGACTTACTACAAACGTGCACAGCAAAACCAGAATGAAGGATTCAGTAAAGAGACTTGATGCACCAAACTGGTACAAAAGGACAGAGAATAAGCACTCCTAAGACAACCTTCCATACGAAAACCACATAACTATGACTTTTTCTGATAATTTTTGCTAAATAGGGACCTGTTTATTCTATCACCATGTGTGTAGTTTCACAGTGCTGGAGTTTCTTTACAGCACTGCCTCATCTTTAATGATAACAGAAATGCAGAGACTGGATCTACATGGTCTCTTTCTGATGATTTTTTATAAAAAAAAATTTCCCATCATATTCACATTAGTAGAACAACAATTATTTAAGGGAGAAACAAAATTTATTTTTTATGTCCTGAAATGATCAGTGTAAAACTAAAATCCAAAAAGTATTAATTACACATATTTTACACCCAAATATTCCTATAGAGTTTGACTTTGAACTTCAATGCCCACCTTTAATCAGTCTAGACTAAGATCATTGAAACAGAAATCCTCTGAAATAAGCTTTGTGCAAAAGCATAGTATGATCAATTTATTTTTACTGCACTTACTACAGTGATCTGACACAACCTTAAATGTATATAAAATAAGCATTTCTTAAAATTTAGAGCAGTTTATTGATTGCTGATTCTGGTGTGACCTTTTTTCTTAATTCATCTCAGCACTGAGAGCAACTACTATCATATTTCATTTTTCTAGAAACAGAAATACAGTTTTGGAGACATATTAGTGTTTTGTTTCCTTCTCAGAAACTATTCTGAAGGACTGTTAGGATGTTAGTCCTTCACTCAATGAAGTAATTTGTCATAAATAGTCTATCATTTATAAATAATATTGTCAGTGCTTTACATTATTATTATTATTATTATTATTATTACTTTCAGAGAAGAAAGACAATCCTAGGTGTAGTGTAATGAGAAATTCTGCAATGTATTAGTCTGAAACCATGCAATTCCCCGAGGCTATAGAGAGAAAGAAAGACACAAGATAGGATAATTAGAGAATATGTAGTCTTGACACAATGCAGGGCAAATTATGTGGGTGTGCTGTAGAGAAAGTGTCAGTGCCTGTAGTAGCATACAGCAGGCTTTACAGGAACTTGGGATAGTACCCAGCCAAACTGCCGTGTATGTTAGAAGTTAAAACTCTGTGAGTTCAGCCCACAGGTGGGGAAGACAAC
Organism: Cyanoderma ruficeps; assembly: GCA_008694505.1. NCBI lineage: Eukaryota > Metazoa > Chordata > Aves > Passeriformes > Timaliidae > Cyanoderma > Cyanoderma ruficeps. The sequence continues at coordinate 3,536,906 of VZDJ01004378.1, forward strand.
TCATGCTAAGTCTGTAGGAAACTGAGACTAAATGAAAGCATTCACTTTTGAAACTTTTTCAGAGCATAGTGTTATTGCTGGCATTTGCTTTTGATGACAGGCTGGAAATCACAAACAGCAGGGCCTCATTAGCATGCACACATTGTAATTTAAAAAGAAAAATAGAGATGAAAATACAGGGAACGTCTCTTTTCTTCAGAGCAAGGGCTTAACAGCAAAGCACTGCAGATTGAGATACTACTCAATCTACCAGTGCTTCCTACGTTTTTGTACAATTGCCAGGTTAAACAACTAGGCAATTCTGTGGGGCTATATACCTGCTAATATAGCAAACTAAATTTCTCATTTGGGGTTCACACAATTATATCTGAGGAGTGTATACCAAGCCCTGCTAACAACTTTCAGAAAGCTCATGTATTCTGTTAGCATACCAAACCAAAGACAACATAGAGGAGTAACATACCGTCACATTCTTAACTGAATATGTATTTCTACTTCCTAGTTTCTATAGTTAGTTTAAAGCACCTCCGCAATGGGATTTTGCATGCAGAATGCTTAGGAATTTTGTATCTAGCAACAACTCCAGCAGCTGCCTTATTCTGCCAACTCCTCCTCATGTGAATCATCATGCTGAATCCAAGGAGACTGCTCTCATAAAGACTATTTTTATAATTACGTGGTTTCACAATTTGTTGTAACTGTGTTTTAATCTATGCAGCAAACACGTTACTCGGTGTTTTCTTTAATAGCCATGTCCACTTTAGTTTTTATTTAAGTGTTGATTTATTCAGAACAGTAGTCATCGTGACTCAGTATGGGTTTTTAGAAACTGATAACTTCTTTGAAATGGACACTTCATGGATTTCATTGGCATGAAACATGTGGCCATAGAGTATGCTGCTGTGTGAGTTGAGTTTGAAGATTGCGAAGGAATGTGTGAAACTTCAAATGACAAAAACATGAGTTCAGGAGAAACTTGTTTTGCTATTAGGTCTGAAACCATGGCAGTCAAGAGTACTCTTGTAGATGGGAACTGTTTGGATATTTTTTAATACAGTTTTAAATTACAAAAATCCTGGGAAATAAATAATGAACACAGAGATACAGAGGCAGAGAGAGTGCTCTCACACTTGAACTAAATGTGACTTGTCAGGATTATAATCCTGTATGCACTGTGTTGGAGAACGCAGTGTTAGGAGATATTTCCAAAATTCAAAATAAATCTAAAAGATTTGAAGGTCAGTCTGAATTTACTGGAAAAGCTGGAAAAGACAAAGAAAATCTGCCAGTAATTCACAGCATGTTAAGAGGAGGAAGAAGTAGCTTTATGCACTCCTCTCTTTTGAAGGCAATTCCATCTGGTTCTGTACTGAAAAGCCCTCCGGGTTTCTCTTTCTGCCTGTGACACAGCAAAAGTAACATTTCAAAGTGCAGGGGGAAATGCCCCTTAATTCTCTGGTTTCAAAGAAATCTTCACTATTTTTGAGTTTTTCATTAGTTCCTACTTTTTCTCTTTCTTTCCATAGCTCCACAGCAACTCAATAATAATCATTTCCAAGTCAAAATGCCTTAAACAGTCCAGCACACAGCAACCAAAAATGTTGCAAACACCAGAAAGGACTGCTGTGGTGGGGCTTGCTTTTACTATGCAGTACTTACACAGGGATGTTTCCATGTGTTATAAAAGTGATATGTGCCTTGCAACCCTCCTTTTGAAATTGATGGTCAGTTAATCCCCAACCAAACAGGAGAAGAGGTAGCTTTAGCAAAGCAGTTTTAAAAGCCTTTCATTACAGCCAATAATTTCCAATTCCCTTTCAAAAACAACTTTATCTGAGCTTATATATGCTAAATATCCCCAAGAGATTAGAAGATCAATGAAAATCTTCTCTGTACATTCAAATACCTTTCCCTCGTCCTTCAGACCATTCTACCCACATTTGAATACAAAGCATGACTAGAGATTAATTGCTGCATTCTATCAACAGTTAATCAGTTAATCTTTTAATGCTTCCTGAGAAAGGTCTATTAGTATAGAGCAATTGTATATTCTGTTTTTCCCAACAGTGTGCTATGGTGTGTTTCAGCACGTCCCTTGGTCTAGGAACCCACAACAAGCAACTCCTTTTCCACAGTTTACCTGTGACATTTCTTCTGTTGAAAATGCCTCTTTCAGAGGTATTTTTCTTGAGAGCAATACTGCATGGTGTAGCCCATACATGGAAATCAATATTTTAAAGCCCCTGGTTCATTATTTTGCCTTATTTCATGTCCTGATTGAGTGAGAAGGGCAGAGGCCAGGGAGCCTGACAGCAGGCGATTATGAGCAGGCCCCAGCCAGCAGCAGTGAGGAAGCTGCTCAGAGGCTGCTGCTAAAGAATGAATATTTATGATTTCTTATCCTGCAACCTATTTCAAAGCCTAAAACCTGCAGCCCAATAGTGCTCAGGGCTTGGTAAAACCCACAAAGCAGTAAAAATCATTTATTCTATAAAGGTGGAGGCGTGTGTGAAGGTAATTGAAGGGAGATTTTGACCATGTCTTTGAAACAGATTCTGACTTAACTCTAAATCTGAGGGCTAAACTGTATCTGCAGCTGTCCCTGTAGTCGTGAACCACATGACTGGGTCTGGGTGGGTGTAGATAAGAATAAAATCTATCCCATGATGGGAATTTTGGAAAGTAGCTTCATTTCCTGGGAGAAAAACATATAGAGAATCGCCTTTATGCCTCCATCAACGCCTTATTTAATTTTAGTTTAAGAATATTTTAATTTAGAATAAAATCTTCTTTAAAATTTAAAATACATTTTATTTGAAGAATTTCCATTTTTTTAAGTTACAAGTACTTAGATTACAAGGATGCCTTTGTGGCAAAATGTTCTGTTCCATCCCTAGAGTCACTTGTCATTGAAATGTAGTAGAGCAAAATTGATTCTGCTTTTTTCCAAGCATCTCTAGTCTCAGTTCTCAAGACCACTATCCAGAATTGTATTCAAAGAGTTATATTCAGAAAAAAAGTGCCTCACATTGGAATTTTGTGTCTAAAGGAGATGTACAAAATCATCATGGATGAGTTTCTGTCTTCAAACTACTCTTTCCTGAACCTCTGAAGGGAGCCTATCATGACTGAGACCCGCTTTGGTTTTAGCAGTGTTCACCTCTTCAGAATAACAAGTATCTCAGTATGGGCACATCTGTGTAGCCAAGCACCTGCTTCAGGCTGAGAAGGCAAAATCCAAATGTCCTTCCACCTGACTTCCCTCCATGGCTTACTCCCCTCCAATTTTTGAAGGAATTGCAGGGAGTTATATCTGGATCATCCTCTGAAACATGAAGAGCTCTCCTTCAACTCTAAGGTCAGAACCACAATACCTATGGCCTTTTCTGGACTACCTGCTTAGATGCTTTATAGCATTCCTCTTTCCTACATACAAAAATTATGGGGTTGCTCCTTGTCAACTCAGTGGTAGTGGCAACAAAGGTCAATAAGACAGTTGGGCTTTGTTCACACAACTCACCTCTCTGTCTTTCTCTCTTCAAATTGTTAATCCACTTTAGGTCTCCTAGAGTCTTTGACATAAATCTTGCCCCTGAGGTCAGCTAGTTTGTGCTTCTGGGTGCAATGAAAGTGATGGATTGGAGCTGAACTCTTGAAATTTAACAGAGAAGACATGGGGGATATGCCTTTTCTGAGCATCTATATATACACTCAAGATGACACCACACATTTGAATCTTGGCAGCCTGGAGTTTTGCACCTTCCCTTGCCGCTGGAGTATATCTTTCACCTGACTGTCATCCTGCAAAGAAGGGGGTATGCAGTGACTACCAAATTTAAACCTGTAGCACTTTGTTTTCTCCTTCTTCAAATGAATCAATTTTTACATCTGCAGTGCTTGCATGTCTGTGTGTATGTGTGTGTGAATGTGTGTCTGTGATTGATGACTGCTTCCAAAAACACAGACAAATACACAGCTACACAGGCAAAGAGAGCAACATGGCAACATGACTTATAAAATTATTTTAACCCTTCCAAACTGAATTTGTGCATTTGCATCTGGCAGATGGGACATAATGACATAACCTATCCTCACAGCCTGTCTGGACATTCATAAGATGTAAAAAAAGCCAACAAAACAAAACAGAACAAAAAAACCCCACCCAAAACTAAAAAAAGCTTTTTTCAGAAGCAAAAACAGCTACCAGATTAATATTATTTGTCTTCCTCCTTCTCTTGCTACAGTGTGTGCCATTGCATGCTGTCCTGGCTCTGCTCCTCACCACCCACAAACCAAGAGATTGAATTCATTGGCTTTGGTTTCCCCATGAATCTTTATGAGTTATCAGGCAGCTTCAGCAACCCCTTCTGCTCTATTTCTCACTGGAGTTTTGACTTGCTAGAGCAATAGTAAATCTTTAGTTCATTTCTTTCCACCTCCTCTTGTTGCTTGCAGGGTCAGACAGAGGGAACCTCCATCCCCACCAAACAGAAACTACTCTCAAAATGACAAATGCCCAAGGCATGAATATCCTCACACACCCTGGTGTTATAGTGGTAACTGGATCAGCCAGGATACCAATAAGACAATACAGACTTCTGGCATGTTCATTCAAGTGAAAAAAAAAATAGATGATCCTAAAAAATGACATCTTGATTGATCTGGGGATATTCTTGACAGTAATTAAGTGTGAAATACCTCAGATTCCTATAATAAAGTCTGATAATTTTTTTACAGTAGCAGGAAGGCATATCCCTCCCTGCATTTTAAGCACCAGCAATTCCAGAACAACAAGGCATGTAAAAGATCTCCCAATGTATTATAGGGAATGGCATTTCAAACACTAATCTCCTTATATCCAAAGTAACCAAAGACGACTCAAAACTAGACTGCCTTTTCAGATCTGCCCCAGGTGTCACAGCACTGGTACCCTCCTACTCAAGCCAGGGCATCTCCACTCAGTTTCATTTCTGTTCTGCACTGTCCCAAGGCATTCATGAAAATGACATTTACTCATGGGTATACTTCTCTAAATCACATATCTCTGATATATCCATTCAGTATTCCAGTCAAAAGAAATGATCTGTGCCAACTACACTCACCTATAGAAATGGAGTGAGCAAGAAAAGAAAGTTCATTTTCTAGCTGTGGTGGCTGTTTGTGAAACAAGTTACTGAGTGCCATGGGCAGTGTTATTGTGGCCACACACCTTTACTGCACAAACCCCAAGTAACAACTGCCTGCACATTTTTAGTACAGCTCTCCATGTGTCACCATGTGTCAATGGTAACTATGCTGCTTGACACAGAACTTGTAAATCTTCTTAAGGAGTGAAAATGCTTCATCAGGTCATTTAAAGGATATGCAGGAAGTCCTTCAAGCACAACTGCTGATCATAGAGGAACTTTCCATTGGAGGAAAGTCCTTGCATACAGGTGCCCCCATTTATTCTAAACACTGGGTATGACCTCCTTTAGAGGTTGCAACAGCTTTCCCTTCGAAATGGACTTAAACTGAGAGCAAACACCCTCAGCAGAGTATAGCTGTACTTCAAGGAGCAGAACTATGGCAAGCATCAGACTAAAAGATTCGCTCCTAAATCTCTTCTTTTCTTTGCCATAGGGAAACTTTTCCAAACAGAAACAGTCAAGAAGAAAAGGTGTCCCTATCTCTGGAGACATTCTTCTTCCTGGCATCTAACAGACAGAGAAAAAAACTGACACGAAAAGACATGAAAAGTTCAAGGACAGGAGCAGCCAATAGCGGTACCAGAAACACAGCCTAGATTTTTAATGCTCTCTAAAAGAGACAGAAAACAAATTTCTGCCTGTAGATTCCTTCTTTGGCAACAAAGTTCAAAGAAAGTCTTACCTAATACTGTCCACATTTTTTTTTTCTTTCATTCCTGGTTTACAGGGTATACATCTTGTAAAACATATATTTTAGCAGGAAGTTATGGTTATACTCCTCAGATTGTTTTGTCTTATGAACATGCACTAAAAGGGTATGAAGACTAGAAAAACTCAGTGTCATTTCGAAAAAGTTCAGTTGTGGGTGATTTTGTTTAGTTTGGGTTTTTGGGGGTTTTTGTTTGTTTTTTTTTTAACTAACACCTAGAGATACCTTCATACATCTTAGATGTTATAGTACACAAACTGTGTGTGCTCACAGATTTGGGTGATAAAGAATCTCCCTTTGAAGCAACATAATCACAGTTAAGCAAACGCAACCTTAACCATGCACTGTATTTACACGTTTATGGCATATTATATTGGACCTAATACCCAGGCAGAAGACTTTAGCAGGGGTGCAATTATTTTTCTGCAAAGTCATTTGCAATATCAGATTAAGCCAATCTACACCTTTCCCAGGTGCTAGCTGGGACTTGCTGACTCTGGTGTGAAAGTGTTTACTTAGCCACGTACTTGAGAATTAATCACAACTTAATGAGCAAATGATGTTTCAGTTGAATGAGGTTCTCTCGGAATTCATGGCACTAATGAGGCCATAAGGGAGGAGATGACAGTGTGTGCTTGGGTTTTAGCAGGTAGGGGCAGAGATCAGCCCCATGGTAGTAGAGTGAACTTAAATCAACTTAAACTTCTGGTAAACTTGACCATAAAGAAAAAAAGGCAAAACTCCACTCCAAAGGATATTAATTCAGTGTAAAAAGGGTGAGTTTGGATGTCTAAGAGAATGTTTTTTGTTTTCATTCATTTTTAATTAGAAGAAAGGCAAATATTGCATCACATGCTGTTAGGGCTTAATACCAAGCAATCAGCAATATAAAGTTCATTGTTGTTTACATTTGTTTTCTCACTCCCTCACTCTAAAAGCTGTTCTGGTCTTCACACTCATTAAGTAGTCACTTACAGAACTGGTCTTGGTTTATCAAAATGAAAAGGAACTTTTTCCTTTTATTCTTTACACAAAATCCTATTAAAATTTTAGGATTTGCCGAACCCAGTATTATTGGGTATCCCTCAATATCATCATCACTGCATTGACTCTCAAGTTGTCTTATTGCTCCAATAAATGAGAGAAAAGAGGTATTTGCCATCATCACTCATGAGATACAGGATGCATTCTCTGCTCCCCCTGTAGCACCCTATTTCAGACATGAAACACCTAAGATGCATGTAAAATTTATCATTTTGCCCTGAGATGCTGAGCCCAGAGTTAGTCAAAGCTCTGCATAGTGTCCCGAAACCAAATGGTAAATTCCACTCAGGAAAAATTCCCTAAGTGGAAATAAAATTATTTTACATTTATCTCCTAAGGCATACATTTTACAAGGAAATAAAACAACAACAGTAAAACAGCTTCCCCTGGACTGATGCCAGCAGCCTGGCAGACAATCCCTTGGTGTGTTTTGGATATGGATAGGAAATCTTTAATGTTATTAGAGAGAAAATTATTACCCAGAAATGTTCCAGAGAGAAGGTTAGTAGAAACAGCTTGGAAAACATTTTCTTGGGTGTGACAGATGTCTTCATTGTAGACTCTGAAATAAGAAAAAGGATGCTGTTTAGACTTGATTTTATTAAGGAATAAGACATATCAGAAGCTTGTTATAGAAAACAATGTTGGATTGTGAAGTTAAATGTTATTTCTGTTCAAGTAAAATCAAAAAATAAAAACATAGAACTGCAGCTAAGACTTTTTGGAATAACCAAGTGTTCACAAGTCAAAGAAACTTCATAGTAAAATCAAACAGATGAAGCCACATGAAAGTGGTCTTTCTTCATATCAAAGGACCTAACATGATCCAGAGTTTGTATTTCTCAGTGAATGAAAACCTTGAACAAAGGTCTGCCTGATCCACTGGAATATTTAGGGGAAAAAATCTGAGAATAAGAAGAATATTAAAAATAAGAACAGAATCAAAAAATGAGCACAGACATCTATAATATAGGGTGCCAAGCCAGGCAAAGTTTGCTACAGTAATACCCCAAAAAAATCAAGCTGAATTCAGCTTTCTGAAGGGGGCCAAGGAAAAAAATTTGTCCAGCTGTAAAAATAAATTATTATAGAACAGGGGGATACAAGAATGCTAAAAAGGTAAAGCACAATATAGTGTTGGTGTAGTCCAAAGCTAAATATGCTTCGGTTAGCTTCCAAGACTGATGATGTAGAAAACTAATGCAAAATGAAGCTAGATAATGAGAATACATACTTAAAACTAGAGACTGTCACTAATGCAAAGGAGAAAAAGCATAATGAACATAGGGCAAGTAGTGAGATAATTTGCTCAGAATTGGTAGTGAATTTGTAAATCCCACAGAAAGTATTTTAGCAAATCCTTCTGCATAATTGAAGGTAGGAGATGAGGTATCAATATTTAGGAAGGTGATGTGGGCAATTTCAGTCTAAACTCCAATGTAGCAAGCTGGAGAACAGATTTTTAAAGAAGGAATGACTAAAACCTTGGAAGTAGCCGAGATGAAATCCAACATATTTTGCTAAGGAGACTCCTTAAGAGATTGACTTGGAAGCCTTCTTTGATGGTCTTTGGCCATACTAAGTGAAATATATCTAATTTATCTGTATCTTAGTGAATCTTCTATTCTTTTGTAAATATATAAACATTAGTTAAGCTGGAAAATTCAGAGATTAATAAAGGAACCATAAGAAAAACATTTGAAGTATCACAGTATGTGATTTGTTTTAATTGCTTGTTCTTCATTTATGGTATAGTCTGTTAAAAGAGTGAAGCAAGGTATAACACCTGGGAAGAGCAGAGGCTTGTCCCTTCTCTTGGAGGCAAATAGATGTGCCTGAAGGTCAGCAGCTTTGAGAGACCACTGTGAGTGACAGGCCAAGGAATGAGAGAGAAAATCGGTAGGGCTGGGAACTGGAGCTCAGGCTAAGAATCTCAAGTATTCCTGTAAGGACAGGAGAGGGCAGGGAGGTGTCAGAGGGGACAGAAAAGTTTCCAGCCAGAGATGCCTGGGTGATTTCCTGTAACTCAGAAGTCATTCAGCTAACTGAGGGTAAACACAAAAGCAAAGAGCCAAGTGGGCACCAGGTAAATATCAGGGAGCACTTTTTTACTAATGTCCCTTGCCTGTGTACATTGTATTTTCTCTGCTTTCAAATTTAATTCTAAATAAATTATTATTCTATATTAATTCTATTTAATGAAATTAAATCTAATATTCTAATTAAAGTTGATTTTTTTGAGTACAAAATTTTGGGGCAGTTTGCAACAAGTAGGTCTTACCTGACTGATTTCAAAGATGTAGGTGACTCAGGGCATTGTCAAGTCAAGGAAGAGAATGGAGAAATAGTAAATGAAAGTGGGTAGAACAGAAAGGAGGGGTGTTTGGGAGAAAAGTAACCAATGCAGTTCATCAGGAGTCATTGTTTACATTAGTGACTATAAAGCACTACCTGCTCAGGAAATCCATCCCTGGCACAACACTGAAAGTATCATCAAAACAGGGAAGATTGAAGTATCATACATAGAGAAAGACATAATTAAAGGAGTATAACATATGAAGAAAGGAAATAATATAAAACTAATTAACAATATCAGTTCTGAACACATAGGAAAAAAGCACATTAAGTTAGGAGCTCTTCATGTTGAAACAGCAAAGAAAGATAATCTGCTTTTGAACTCAAGGTTAACTCAGTAATGCATGTGATGCGATCAGAGTAATGTAAAAGTGACTCCATGATGTTTCAAAAGAGTGGTTTCTAGTAGAATGGTAAAACTGCTGATGCCTGTCTCATTGTACAAGGCATTACTAAATACTTGCCAACAATACAGAGAACTTGTCTGATCGTCTATATTAAACAGTCATAGAATCAAGAGTGGCTTGCATTGGAAAGGACCTGAAAGATCATCTGGTTCCCACCCCCTGCCATGGGAAGGAACATCTCCTACCAGACCAGCCTGCTCAATGCCCCATCCAGCCTGAACTTGCAAAGAAAATATGAGGTTAAGCAACAAGAGATAAGGAGGAAGAATATAGGGCTGAACTTCTATATTTTGTGAGAAGAATCAAAGCAAGCATGGCAAATTGAAGCCTGAGAGGGCAATTTATTCCTTTCTATAAATACATGAGTCGAGTAAATGATAAGCATTGCAAAAAATTCAGCAAAGGGATAAGTGAAAGCCAGAAGTGGGAGTTATGTCCAGAGTGTTCCCACAAACACAATTATGGAAATCAGAAGGTTTCTAACAGAGCAAAAAAAGTAACTTGTCTTCTCTTAAATTGTTTCAACAACTTCCCTGTCTTACTGTAGGAGATAACATGGAATTATGCAGCAGGTGCTAAATTATATCTACATGAAAGTCTTGGCTTAGTAGTATAATTTTCCAAAATATCAGCAATATTGAAGAAAAGACTACACAATAGCAATGAAAATGATGATTTGGAAAAGAAACGCAGTTAGATTTTCATACCTCTCAGAGCTGTTTTCCAAACTATTTTTGCTTTAATGAGAACATTATCCATGACCAAGTCTATTAGGTATCAGATATAATACCAAGTGCAGTTATAAAATCCTGTAGTTTGTCACTTATTTCACTCTCAGGTTCTTGATCAGCAGAGCATCCCCATGCTCATGTCTCCAAAGGCAAGGCACATTCCTCAGCTTGGTTTTCGCTGGCAGTTGGAAGTATATTTGAAAAAAAAACCTACTATGAAAAATCAGTGCTTTTACTGCATGCATGAGAGGATGAGGAAGAGAATTTACCACATGAAACAGACGGTTGTCAAGCTGCTTAATCAACTACTACAAAGTCATGAGATATTATGAATGGGGAACTATAAGAAAAGTTATCCCAAATGGCCAAGACTGGTATTTAATGCTGAAATAAGAGATTAGTTACTATCTTGAGCACGTCTACATTTCATTGCACTTTAAAATATGCCTTGTAAATTCCACATACAGCATCATGGCCTAACAGTATTCAATAAAAAAATGATGTGTTATCATCTTCGGGCTGTCAAATCTGAATCTGCAGCATCAAACAGTACTACAATTTTCACCTAAATTATGGATTGTAAAACAAACCATGATTGATTCCCTAATTTCCATTTTAATGACACTACAAATGGTAATATTTACACCCTTTTTGGCATTATACCTCATTTTGGCACCACAGAGACTGATAAATAGCATTTTATGTCCATTACCAAGGACATAGATTGTTTACAATTTACTTATTCTCGACAGTTTAGATTTACATATACTGGATAGAAAATAAATTTATCTTAACCTAATATTTGTTTTCTACAGGAGTTCCATCTCCAAAATTGTACTTGGATCACAAAAGTAAATAACCAAGGAATAAAAAGTAGATGACATCTTTAGGGGGCCAGTCCTGCTGTTTGCTGCAGCACCATAACCTACAAGATGAGATTAATATACAAAATAGAAGAGAATCTTCTGTTGTTAATGTTTACTTCTCAATGTCTATTTATACTACCTTCTGGAGACAGAGGATCCAAAAGAGATATGGGAACACTGAACAAAAGGCCAACGCTTCTGAATTTTTTAATTAGTGATACTGACTTTGATCTAAGTTTTCAAGACAGCTCTTTTACAAAATGACTAAATTAAATATTATATAAGCCAGAAATTGTGACGGTGAAGAAAGGAGGATTCAATGGCAAGGACTCCTCCAAGGGTGTGCCTTGTCAAAAGAGAACTCAACCTAGCACAACTAACTTATGCAATTCTAGGAGTTGCTTTAATATCTCTTGTGCTCTAGGTACTAAATGTTCACAAATTCCTAGACTATACTGAGCTGGAAGGGACCCATCAGGACAATTCAGTCCAGCTCCTGGTCTTGCACAGAACATGCCAAGAATCACACCATCTGCCTGAAAGCATCATTCAAACATTTTTTGAGCTCTGTCAGGCTGGTGCTATGACTGGGAAACTGTGACTAGAACTCCCCACTTCCCTGGGGAGCTGTTCCAGTGCCCACTTTCTGGGTGAAGAAACTTTTTCTAATATCCAGCCTAAACCTCGCTAACACAACTTCAGGCCATTCCCTTGGATCCTGTCACTGGTCACCAGAGAGAAGACATCAGTGTCTGCTCCTCCTTTTCCCCTCATGAGGATGTTGAAGACCACAATGAGGTCTCCTCTCAGTCTCCTCCAGACTGAACAAGCCAAGTGACCACAGTCACTCCCCATATGGCTTCAGGGGAATCCAAAGATCAGTCCTCATGGCCCTTGTCTGGATGATCTCCAACAGTTTAATATCTTTCTTATATTATGGCACCCAAAACTGTCCCCAGCACTGGAGGTGAGGCTGCCCCAGTGCAGAGCAGAGCAGAGCAGGACAATCCCCTCCTTTGCCTGGCTGGTGATGCTGTGCCTGATGCCCCCAGGACAGGGTTGGCCCTCCTGGCTGCCAGGGCACTGCTGGCTCAGATTCAACTTCCCATTGACCAGGACCTCCAAGTGCCTTTCCACATTGTTGCTCTCCAGCCTCTCATTCTCTAGTGTATGTATACAACAACAGTTTTCCTGTTCAAGGCATGGAATCCTGCAAAAAGGTTAAAGTAAGCTGAGCACCATGCTAAAGATGATTACTCACATAAACAAAACCAAAACAAACAAAAAAATAAACAAAAAAGGAAAAATCTGGGTTTCTTTTTATTTTTTCTAATCATACCCATTACTATGAGATGCAATAGTTTAAGGGCTACTCAAATGGAATTGAAAACCTTCTAGGCAAATGTTTCTTTGTTTCATGGTGCTTTTCTAAATTGACCTTCTTAAAAGCTGTTCTTAGACTGGTCATGTCTTACTGAAAGAAGCTTCTCTGTGTGACATGGTCTTCATGGTTAATGCCTTTTTCTTTTCCTGTATTTTCTTAGGGAAGATGGCCACAAATGGTACTAAGAGCAGTCATTTCCCAGTATTTCTTCATAGGAATTATTAGTTTCATTTTATACATTGAAATGTCCTTGATTTAGAATTACAATCAAGAAAAGACATTCAAGCATTTGGTTCTTCATGTAAAGTTTTAATAAGAGTCCCTGAACCCATTAAAAAACGAAGATAATTCTAGCTACAATATGAAAATCCCTTGTATTGCTTTGACTACCAATCAAAGAGACATCTTCAGGTTTATTGAACAGCCAGTAACACATAAGGTTCTCCATATTGCTGCATGACTGAAACTTCAGAACATCTGGGAGGGAGAAAATAACATGACAAATACAGATAAAAATGTGCCTGTTATCAAGAACCAGTGTACTATACACAGGTTATTCAAAATGGGGAACAGTAACAACCCCTGGCAGGCTTGTATGCTGAAGCACTACATCACAGACACCTGTTAATCTCCATAACACCTGCCAGGCAAGAGGGCAAATACAGCTATTGCCATTTGACAGATGAGAAAAATTGATTCCCAGCTTGCTGAAGACTATATGATGAGGAAGAGATAGAGTGGGTGTAGATTAAGGACCAGAAGATCTATGTACCCTATTGTGCCCCATAGCAAGTTCATAAAAATAGATAATAAGCAGTCAGGCTGTAATAGCATTGACAATGAGTGGTTCTGCCTGTGCTGTAACTGGACTTTCTCAGGTTATTTAGCTTCCATTAGCAATCCCTGCAGGACCTCTCAAAATGGACTTTGTTGAGGAAACTGTTTGGGTATGCCTGTAGGCAGATCCAAAATCCTTTAGAGGGTACACTGCCTGAAGTCTGCCTTCAGCTAATCCATCAAACCTGTTATTTTCTCATGCTAAACAAACATGTGCATTACCAGCAGGGTTGATCAAACCTAGGCAAGTGTGACATCCAATTTTTACCTGTCCACTCAAATCATGGTATGTTAAAGCTGACACAATTGCATTAGTGGGCTGCCAAAGAGCACAGCCTGCCCACATTTGGGCAGCTGAACTCAGCTGCACGTTTTCATCTATTTGGCTCAAGCAACATTGCTTTCACTTTCCTGGCTATTACCAACCTGGGACTTGGACAGCTTTGTGTAGAAGATGATGTTGTGCTATACCCTGGTAATGCTACTAAGGCATGGCTTCAGAGACTTCACCCCACTGAGTCACAGGAAGACTAAACTTATCACAAAAAACCCAAAAACCCAAACCCAAAAATATTCCCCCCAAACTCCGCAAAACAAACAAGTTATTTTCTCCTCTGTAAAGGTAATCAGAGGGAAGAAATCCCAGTTTTCTGAAACAAAGGAAAATTATGAGCTCTCTCAAGGTAACCGAAATAGGAACCCTCATCAGTGGTTGGACTAGATGATTTCCAGAAGTTCCTTTCAAACTTAACTATTCTCTGATTCTGTGAAAGACACAAATATGCAGATTTACATGATGTTTTCACTGCCCAGCTCAATTCCCTGTAAAGAATGCTTTGCCTTGCAGGACTGACTGCCCTGCTGATAGCAAGAGAGAGAAGGAAAGCGAATGAGAATAAAACAACAATGAAAATATCAGAATCACCTATTAATTTTGTAAACCTATAAAACTTGTCTTCTTTTCTGAGTGGTTGGACAGATAGGATATGGTTAAATTCTTGTTTTTATGTTTGTTTTTAGAGCATCACTTGCATCTAGTGTAGGCTCCACAACACTTGCTTTGACTAAATTCATTACTATGGATGAGGTGCTGCTCTGTGTCTATTGTCATAAATGCACATAAAGCTTGAAGTATCGGTATGGAGAATTTGGCTTTATTGCTTTGGCTTTGCTCACTGTTATCTAACTACTGTGAAGTGCTGGACCTTGGCAGGTTTGCCACAGTTGTTTATCACTGAAGTATCAACAGTACTTTAAACTTCTCTGCTTTCAGCATATTCACATTTATGGCACTTTAAAAATGCTATAATTCAATTGAAAAGGGGATTTTATTGTTCAGAACAGACACAATTTACCTCACATGAAACAAAAATTTGTACAAGTCCATGAGTGTCCTATTTTTGTGATTTTATTTCTCTTTTTTTCTCTTTTTTTATTTTTCCTTTAATATTATAACATTGCTATTGTTAGGGAATATAGTCAGGAAGCTGTGTACTGGGCAACATACTTCTCAGGTGTTACATTAGAAATAGTTGTGTTTGTGTTTGAAAGCATTGCATTAATCTATCTGTTCCTATACTTTAAAACTAGCAGCAACTTTTAGCACCATGGACTGGATGGTTTTTGTAATATGTGACATCCCCAGAACAGGAAGCTGCTTTTTCTTGGTTTTGTTACATGCAGATTTTGAGCCTCTATTGCACTGGTCTGTAGTGGTGTATGATCCACCTATGTCCCCTTCCTCCTCTAGTTTCCATGTGAGACACTGATCTGAACCATTTAATATAATTTTGCACCAAATAGGTTGTCTAAAGTAAAGTCCTTTGGGGACCAATTTTGGGGCCCGGAGCCCGCCACACCACATATTTTCTTTCTGCATGCAGCTCCCTGCTGAGGGCAGCAGTCCTGCCCACCTCAGGCACTTTGGGATGCAGCCTCCCCGTCTGCTGTGCCTGTGGGACAGACAGATGGACGACTTCTGCAGCAAGTCAGCACAGGGACCATGAGAGGAGGGTTCTAGGATTCTTTTCTGCTGTCCTGTGGATCAGGCAGCTGCACAGAATTACAGAAACAGGATGCAATCCAGGTACAAAAAGAGGCAGTTACATCCAGAATCTCTTACCTGCCAGTTCTGAGACTGATAAGTGTGAAGGAGGGACATATATCCCCCAGGATATAATCAGTGAAGGTGCTCATGTCAAAGGTGGTTAAAATCAGCAGAAACATGCTTTCCTTTTCCATTTTTTATACTCTCTCATTCCTTAAACAATGAAAATTTCCATTTTCTACAGTCTGAGGAAATATATTGCAAAACTTGACCTGCTCATAGGAGTAACTCTCTGCCAATACTGTGTTTGTTTTTTTCCTTCGATTGTTAGTAATTACAGTTCTTTAAAAGTATCAAAAATAAAAAGTTGTCATGATAACTTTAGCAAAAAACATATGAAACATACCACTGTATTTTGGACAGACACCCAAGACATTGCTCATTCCATCATTATTCAGTGAATACGATTCAGAAAATCAGTGGAAATGAGCTTTTCCCTTTTCCAGAGTAGTTTCTGTCATGGAAATTGGCTCTTCTGCTTCTTCATCAAATAGTAGAACTCCCAAAATAACCAGATAACTAGCTTTCTATCACATCTCACAACCCACTGAGGGTTCCCACTGGGCCCACCAGACCTTAATTTAAAATTGAAAAGCTCTCTTGTTTACCCATAATTTACATTGTAACATGTGAAAAGCTAGAAATCCCAGAGGGCAAAGCCATATCTCCTGTCGGTTTGGGTATATTCTCACAGATCTTGTGAGTTTCTAGGGATCTTACACTGCATGCCTGAAGGAAAACAGAATGAAAAGTATTTNAAAAAAAAAAAAAAAAAAGAAGAAGAGGAAGAAGAAGAAAGAAAACAGGGAAATTTTAATGTGTCTACAATATAGGTTCAGCAAAGTCTCTTGCATAGGATTTTTGGATTTTCCCTGGCACCATGCAGAGACATCAATCTTTGGATAAGCCTTCCTCTGCCCAGCACCAGAAAAGTCCCTCTACGGGAAATTTGAATAATATTGGAGTGGTATTACATGTGTACCAGAACAAAGAATTTAAATGGCCTCTACTATCTCACTTCTGCACTTTGGCAGACCAACAACAATAGAACTAACTCCTTATAATAACAAGTAGATGGAGTTTTAGATCTTCATTTCCCCCATTTTCCACATAATTTTATGATAAGTGAAGCCAAAGTGACAGTGATGGAGATGAAAAAGAAAACTGCCATGCCATGGTTAACAACAGCACAGCTTCTCCCCAGCTGCTTCATCCACATGGGTCAGAGGCAAAATGCAGTAAGCACTTTTCTAACAGAGTTGAGTCTATTCCGTCTTTTTCCTCTGTGTTTAGATGTCTCAAAGGCTCTGCTGATCAGGTCCTGGCGAGAAAAGCTTGTCTTACACAAAAACATGCGCTTAGAAGTCAGTTAGCTTTCAGGCCACCGGTATATTTTAAATAATATTTAGGCACAGGAATCTACAGGATGCTGTGGTAAAAAGTTCACAGGGCTTTTTTTCAGAGAAATATATATTTCAGGAGTTCTGCACAGGACAGTAACTGGCCCTGCACTGTTCTATATTTTCATTGCTGGTCTGGAGTCATACGGGAAATAATTGCTGATACAGAGTACTGATGCTGCACAGCACTGAGGAAGCGATCTTTGATGATGAAGAGAGAAAGACTCATATGCAGTGATGTGAATCATTTATCAAGATATAGCCCTGAAACTAAATATTTTTAACACAGAAAAAATTTGGGATCCTGTACGCAACTGTTTCATGTTTGCTTTAATTTTTTATGTAATTTTGCATTGAAAAAATTGTTTCTTTCAATAGAAATTCTTCATGAATTTGCTCCAATTTCTTCAAATATTTGTAAATATTTGAGGGAATGGTGTTATTACCATTCCTTTTCATCCACCAGCTCAGGCACTTGTTCACTGCATGAGAGACCAGGAATCAAACCTTTCTGCCTGAAGGGATCTGAACTCACATCTGCCACACACCAATAAAGTACCAGCAGTCTGTTAGTGCTGCTATGCTCAGTGTAAACTATTTAAAATTCATTGAACCATCATGTGAAGGAGTGAATTATTTCACTACCTAGCTTGATCTGCTGGGCACTCTCATAGGATGTTGGACATTTTCATTCCAGTCCCTGCTCCAGTGAGTCTTTCAGTATTAATAGGAAACAACATATGATCAAGAAGACAGAGGAAGGACACGTCAGTGTAGGATAATGCTATTTATACTAGCATGGTATGGATTTAGGGAAGCTTCCTAGATATACTGGTTCAAATCTGCTCAAGCATAACAGAGAAATGAACATGAGCCTTTGGTCTTGCTGAGGATTTTGCTAGCCCTTGAAATTGGATAAAAGAAATCAGTGACTAAAATATCATTAATTCTAGCTCCTCATTTTATCATTTGTCCCTTAAGTGCCAGAAAATCAAATATTCTGTTATATCCAACGTAATGCTTCAGTAAACACATGACTATTTCTCACTTGTTTTCTAATTTGGCAAAGACAAAAGAAACCAAAAAAGACAATTTTTTTGAACTAAATGAATTTTCATGGATTACTTTATTCAACTGGTGAAGAGCTGCATTTTGGGGTGCAAGATCCTTAGCACTGAATTCAATTGTCACCTAAAAACTTTTTCAAGCCTTTAATGTGCACTTACTGAAGTCTGAATAATTGCTTTGGTGGTGAGTGAAAACTTATTATGTGATTTTAATTACTGAGAGGACAATCAATCTATGTTCCCTGCAGCTACAACTGTGCAAATATCTATTTAGTGCCCATTTCCCTCATTTTATTTTTTGAGTAAAGAAAAATTGACTAGCATGAGTTTTTCCTCTGCTGGTAAAAATACCTGTATTTCATTTTGGGGTTTATTTTGTTTTGCCTTACATAAGCAAGAAGAGTATCTAAGTGCAGTGCATTACCCAATATCAGTTTAAGAAATAACATTTGGCATTAGCTTTGTATTTGCTTGTTCAAAGCTTTGTTTTGAGGAAGCAGGTTCACTGGCTGGGTGGCTTCTTGCATAGCTGATATTTGCAACTAACTAGATAATCTAACATCAAAAGGAAACTGCTGATTGTGACTTATCTAGGCAGGGAGAGGTAGGGAGATAAATGTTATTTCAGTTGTAGATTCTGAAAAGCTTATCCCCTTTACCAGTTAGTCATCTACAGCTGAGGATGTCAACAGGAAAAGGATGGGAAGGCTGGAAGTCATCATAGATTTCTCTGACAAAGTGATGTGTGCTGTAAGACTGTAAAGCAAGAGTAAACTGAAAACAGTCTTTGATTTTTTTCAGTTCTACTTCAAGTCACTCTGCTGTAAATGAAATCAGAGCCCAAGATAACCCAACTCTTTCCCTACATCATACCCTTGTTGCCTCCTATTCTTTCACTCCCTATTCTGCAAGCACTTTCATAACTACCTGACTGAATTCAGTGTGACCACTCTTGCCTAAATTCCCTTCTTTTGTAATCCTCAGCTAAACCAGGATCAAAAGATTATACAACTAACTCCCTTTGCAGTACTGTCTCACTGCCTTCAAATAATGATTCCAAATCTTCTGTCTAAGCTGATTCCTGGTAGTTATTTGACATGTTCATTTTTCGTAAGGTCATGTAGCATTTAGATCTTCCAACCAATTCATTTAATCTGAGCAAGTTTCACTTTTCCCATTGTAATTAATGAGGGAGAGTAGCAGTGAAAAGTCTTTCCACTTGGACACTTTCTCTGGGCTGTGATCATAAAGAGCATCTAGCTGGTTTGCTCATAGGTTTAAATAACTAATACTAGTTGAGCTGAATTCCATATGGCATTTGAATTAATAAAGCCTATTTCTGATCAGAATTATGGTTTTATGGTTTAGAAATTTTGCTGTTCTTCAGGTTTCATGATCTAGCTATTTTTATATTCCTATGTATTAATGAAAATATTTCACTAATACCTGGCATGGCAGCATTTAAAATGATATGCAGCACACAACATTTCATTTTATGGATAACAATAATTTAAACAATTCCAAAGACCATAACTTATTCTTTCTCTCCATGGTATTACTTGTGCAGTAATGAATGAATAAATGATAGAACGAACACAAGGATGTTTCATTTTTCCATACTGGGAAGTCTCTATTGCCAATTTTGTATGTCTTGCACCTTTATTTTTATCAAATCAACATATAAAATCTGTTGAAAGGCAAAAATAGATCAAAGGCCACTTCAGCTTAGGAGTCTCGTCAACATATTTCTGGCTTCATTTTATTATAGAGACTACTTTGAAAAGCAGGACAATGCAAAATCCTATTAAAAGTTTTGTGGAGTTTTAAAATGTTACAACAGTCCTGGAATCACTAACGTTCTTTCCTTTTTGGTACTATTTGCCTTTCCAAGGAATGATTACTGTAAAAACCCATCCATAGTAAAAATTGCAGTTACTGACCTTCCTTTCTTGTGAGCAACAGAAGAGAAAAAAAATTATGAAGAATCAAGATAAATATGCAGAAAACTATTCTGCAGATGCTGATTTTTCTGTATTAACGGGCAACTTTTTAGAGGATACTTTATATACCGTACTAGCATATAGTTTTTCATTTGTACTTTTACTGGCTGTAACATCAGAGTTTTTCCAGTTTCATCTCACTGGTTTTCATTTCCAGCTCTTGCAGCTGAGCTTATTTGAGAGTAAGAAAAGAGGAAAGAGAAAAGACAGTGTAGGAAGAAATCAGCCTGTGAGAAAGTGCAGGAACATAATCTGAAAATATAATCCAAGCTGTCATCGTGATTAATATTTCTGGCCTTCTTCTCATCTTCCACTCATCAAGGCTCCTTTTGCCTGTGGTCCTGAAACTAGCAATATCACTTACTCTTGATTTTACGTTACCTCCAGGTTTTTTACCCTTTTGCTCCATCCTTCCAAAATTTTGTCTTGCACTTTTCTGTTCTTGTACTTCCCCCTTTCCCTTTCTATCACCTACAGGCTATCCTTGGCAAGTTTGTTGTTCAATGTCATCCACCTGAGAGAGGAAGATGGATTGAGTTGACCACTCACTGTCACCAGAGGCTCTCTGCTCAGCTCAGCCTCGGGTGATGCTTATGCACAAACCCCACACCATGTTCCCAGACACCATTTCTGCAGAAAGTTGAGCCTGAAAGTCTCACCCTGATCTAAATGTACTCTCATCAACCAGAATACACACAAGACTAAACACAAAGCTGAATGGAGACATGGGGGGTTTAATCTAATTTTTTCTGGTTTTTATCTAATTAATTCTACTTCAGTAAATAAGGAAGAATATAGAGAAAGAGATTCCAATCAAATGTAAGTAATTTGAAGACCTGTTCTACAGATCAAACCCAAACCAGTTTTATGGAAAAGCAATAGCAAAGTTCAGACCTGCTCTAAGCATAGATCAAAAATATAGAATAGCTTGACTGACAGAATACTTCCTGAGGCAAATTTTTAAGTTTGGTCAAGTAGCATTTATATTAGAATGATATGTCAGAGCTTGGACATAAACTTATTTCAGCTGATTACTGCATTACAAACAGAAGAGTGGAGAAATGCCATCTGAAGGATTTACTATTCAAATCTACTACTTTTAATTTTCTGAAGCTATTTCAACATGCAAAGCATGAAACTCAGCAATATGCCAGTCTGTTCTCCATCAACTATTGTACTCTAAAATAATTTCTGATCAAGCATGCTACTACACAGAGAAAAATGTGGATGATCAAAAAATTTCATCTACTTGCATCCATAATTATTAAGTTAGGAATTAATCTCTTAAAATAATTCAACCTATAGCTAGACATAAACACTTAGCAGAATTCAGTATTGCTGGCAATCACTGCATGGGGCTAGGAAAAAAAGAGCGGAACAACATACCTAAAGGACAGAAATGATGATAAAAATAAACTTCTGTTGGTACTATGTGCTTCACACAATTAATTTTGTTTTGTCTCCGAGAGATTTTCTTCTTGAAAAATCTGAAGTGTAGCAAGTGCTAGGTTATGTCCTACAGCTGAATCAGCTGTGTCACCAATTCATCACATCTGGGAGACTGTTATACATAATTTATTTGCTTGCTAAAGTAGCTAAACCCCAAGTTTTTACTGGAAGGGATTATCTACAGATGTTGCCTCTGATACAAAAACTGTATGTGTTTCCCAGGAGCCATCTCATTACTGAAACACGGCTGTATTGAAAGCTGTGCATTGAAATCTGAGTGCTCAGCAATAGGCTGTCACATCATTCTGGCTGGAAGAAAATGATATCAGCTGTGCTGAATAAGACTACAGTTGAATACCAAGTAGTAGAAGAAAACAGAAATTGTTTTTTCCTTTTTTGTTGTTTTGGGTTTGGTTTTGGAATTGATTTTTTTTTCTAGAAGTCCAGTCAAAATAAATTTCTTAGATCTCCCTATATTAAAGAGCTTTCCTTGATACTAGAACAACAAAAATCTGGACTGATTCCATAGTGTAGTTTCCTTGTGTTCCAGGAAGATACTCCTTTCCATGAAATCGTGGCACAGTTCATACAGCACATCCACCTCTCTCCATACTTCTGTGACCAAGTGGGTACACTGGACTTAGCACTAGCTGGCATCCTCTGACAGGGTGGGAGCCAGCAGACGATGCCCTATTGTCTGCAGTAGACATTTTCAGGTCAGGAAGAGAAGATTAGGGATAGGATTCTATTTGAATAGTTCAAGTGTAGACTTTCAATATGGCTTCACATTAGTCTGGAAGAGGGGAAGAAGGGAAGCTGGTTTCCAACCCTCCTCATGTAACTGCCCAAATTCTTGCCTAGTTAATGGAGAAAAAAATAGCTACAGAAAGTGCAATCTGCCTTGCTGATATGGTGCTTAGGGACATGGTTTTGTGGTAGAGCTGAGTGGTAGGTTTATGGCTGGACTTAATTATCTTAAAGACCATTTCCAACCAAAATGATTCTGTCATTCTGAGAAAAGGATCTCTCTTCCCCAATGATTTACACAACAGAAGAGAACAAGTCCTTTTCCTTAGATTTGCAAACTACCACTCTCACTAAGAGTACAAGTAATTCAGATGGAAATACTAGACCTTCATCTGCCCAGCAACACATTTGAAGGGCTCTCTTATAAAGATAACTGGAAAAGAGCAAAAGGGATGATGGTAGCACTTGAAAGACACATTGCTTGAAGTCTCCTCAAGGAAAGAATGTCTTTGGTCAGTCTGAGGAAAATTATGTCCATGTGTCTCCAGTTCCACGTGACCTTCACCTCTGAGGCACAGGATACTCAGGGTGCAAGCAATCATTCCCTGTATCCCTCAAGAGGCACCACTAGGCAGGAAGGATCAAATGCCATGACAGCAAAATTCCAGAGAGGGAGGGGAGTCAAACTCAGTCCTAGGGAAAATGTCTATGGTTACAAAAACCTTCATAATCTTTTAGAAAAAAACCACCTTTTTTTAAAAGCAAGAATAATTTTTATAAAGGAAGGAAAATCCTCCTTTCAACTTCCCCATCCCTCTCCAAGTGAGTCTTAAACCAGCATTGTTTTACCTCGTAGCTGGCCTCCCTTTGCTCTGACATTGCCACATTTTTCAGTATACATGTAAGGATGAGAGAAATATATAAAGTGTAGGAGAAAGAAACTTCAGCCTGTAAAATCTGCCTGGCAGAAACAACCTTGAGACAAACTAGGAAAGTAGAATAGTACCTGTGGTACATCTGGGCTAGAAGAAGAAAAAAAGAAAAGAAGTTGTTAATGGTTTGCTTCACACTAGTGCTGACACCTCTGGCCGAAACAGAGCTGAAGACGTGGCTCTTTTTTAGCAGGTTACCCATTTTTTCACTTTGAGTATGCAGCTGCATGCCTGATTGGTTATAAATGGATGGCCATGTTTTGATTCCTTTGCAATTTCCATTCTAGGACTCTTGATTAGTTATTTGAAACAAATGTGTTTATGGTTGTCATAACTCCTGGAAGCAAAATATCCTCTGACACCTAAAATCTTTTAGAACTTACAGAGCAGGAAATGGCAACACTTTCTGACTAAACTTCAATGAATGAAAATGTAATAATCCTTAAAGTGCAGAAATCAAGTGTACACAGTACAGAAGTGAAAAGTCTCCCCATTAATATGATATTCAGTTTTCTTTCTCCTTTGGTTAGCTGAAATTATCACCCACTTAGCTTTCGTGTTGAGATAAATAAAAATACTGGTGTTCACCACAGCTATTCACCATTGCAATGTCAAGGGAGACCTGCAGGCCAATGAAAACTGAAAAAAGACCTCTCTTTGTCAGAAATAAAAAGAAGAAAAGAGTCTAAATGGCCTTCAATAGAACTAAAGAGTATTTACAAGAGAAGAAGCTTTTGAGCTGCTCTCACTCAGCATGACAAGACAATTGGGAACTGTAAGATTCAGCTGCCCTTGGATTATAGCCCTTGGCTCTGCTGTCATGTATGAAGATGAAGTCTCATGTATGAAGTCTTATGCCAGTAGGGTTAAAAATGTCAATTCAATCACTTGTGCCTTAATGATTTCTGATGTATAACCTATAGGATTAAAATGCTCCATACTGCATGTTTCTTCCCCTGTGCTTTGCTTTCTCCTCAGAGGATGGGTACTGGGGGAGTGGAGGGGGCAGAGGGAAAAATTATACAGACAGGCTGGAAAATTAAAAGAAGAAAACTTAAGGGGTATAAAAACAAATCACAGTGGTCTTATGGAGCGATGTCCATTTTTTTCCTATGGAAATCATGGATCCCACATAATAGGTAAATAGTAAAGTAAGGCCAATGAATTAAAATTGCACAAAATTCTGGTCTGAAGATAGCAAAGGCACATGTGAATGCATATTGGTTTCAGGTTAAATGAAACAGAAAATCAAGGGACAAGGATGTTTCAAGAACTTCCAGGTTTGAAATGCTCATCCAAACTTCCCCAAACTCTTCAGTCCCATGCACATTCAGCTCTTGGATGTTGTGGAATTAAGTGTCCCATAAATTATGCATTTTTTCCTGAGAAGGTTATGAGATCTGCTTTTCCTTCCATCTACAGATGGTGGAAATGTTGGTCATTCCTCTCCTGGCAAACCAAATCCAGCAGAATGTCATCATCCTTTCTTGCTTCTTTAATAGGATTATAAAGTTTTTTTCTGCCACTTAGATTATAGCTTTACTACCTTGTCATGGTTTGACACTGGACAAATGCCAGTGCACCCATGAGAATGTAGTTTTTAGTACACTACTGTGAGATGTACCGGAACAGAGCAGAAGCAGGCCTATCACTTAGAATATGGAAAAAAACATTTATTAAACTACTTGACAATAGACGACAAAACACAGGAAGAGAACCCAATCACCCAAAGACAGAATAAGAAACCTCTCACAACACTTTTCCTCCTCCCCCCAATTTCCATCCTACAATGCTCAACAGTTGACACCAGCACATACCCTCATATCTACTTGCTTAAACCTTTCACAACCCTGGGTACCTAACAAGCCATTATCCTTAGAAAAAAACAATCCTCAATCCATCCAGAGAACGAAAGAGCCTCTCTTGCAGCCGCAGAACATCACCCCCACAGGAAAACACAGGTCCATTTTCCCGTGCTCCCATGTCACTCATGGCACCACCCGGAAAACTCTACCATGGTGACTCTCTTCTTCCCTGCCACAGTGCTCTCACCACCGTACAGGGACTAAGACTAGATAGGGCTCCCTTTAAGGATGTTTGGCTCAATACCAAAAAAAACCGGCCCACTCTTCCATCGGGACTGACAGTCCCCCCCAAATTCACCCCTGGGGCAGAGGGCTCCAAAAATCAGGCCACAAAGTCTTTAGCTTGAACCAAAAAGCATCCACCCAAAATACAGTCTCATTTATACTCAGAAGAGTCAGGGTCTGTCTATGGCTCTCATTACGCAAGAGACGTCCGACTCAAGGCCACTCGTCTTCATCTCTGGCAATCGGGAGGAATCCTTTTCATCTTCCTTTATCATCTTGGCCCCCAGGCTATTTCCTCTCGTCTAAAACCACCAGCCATGAGGAACAGTGTGTGAGACAGTCCTCTTCTGCCTTAGAAAGAGTTAAAAGCTTTCATTCTCCCGGCGAAGTCAGACACGGCAGCTCCCACACGGCTTGGCTCGCAACTCCGCTCGGCACCTGCTCCCTGGGGAAAGAGAGACGGACCGAGGGGGAGGGGGGGGGGGAGGGTAGGAGACAGGGACGGGGGGACGGAAGACACCCAAGGGTCTCCACCCTTCCATCCTAACCCAGCTCCTGTCCCGTTCCTTCTCTTCCCCCCCCTTCTGGAGCCCAGGCCTACCCCAGCCAGGCCCACCTGGCTCTCCCCTCCCCCACCCAGCCTGCCACCCTGAGCGGGGGAAGAGGAGCAAGCTCTGCTGAAAGCAGAACCCGGAAAGAGGAAGAGCGTTGGGAGCCCTCGCTTTTAACCCCTTGTGTCCTCAGAGGCGTGTCCAAACTCTCAGTGGCCACCCCAGACGCCAATATCCAACCTGGCCACTGATTGGTTTGACCTGAGTTTCTTAAAAAACTCACTTCCTCCTCAAACCACGACATACCTTAACTCAAATCCAGAGATTCTGTGAATTTATCATTGTGCTTCTTTCTTTTATCTGCTAATCAGAAAATGTCTTAATCAACCCCCAGACTTTTTAATCATGCTATTTGATTAATATCATACAGTAAGCATTCTTATGAGATTTGGGTGACTTTTCTTCACTGAATAATATCAGCAGATGAGACATTTGAGGTATCAAGCAGCTTGTATCCATTGGGTTCCAGAAGATGAACTTTTCAGTTCCTTCAAGTAAAGATTTGAATTTCAGCTCATTCATAGAAAACCAGTATTCCAACCAGTAGCTGACTAAGCCAATAGTTGAGGAAAACCAGTTTGACATTAGCTGAAAAAAATACTTATGCTCCCTCAGGAATGATAAATTCAGCTTTGTGTCCATTGCCAATGTGAGAAGTACTTGGAAACAAAACATTGAGGGGGAGCACTGACTGAACAGAGTATTTCATCCAGCATGAATTAGTAATTACTGTATTTTTTTTTTTTTGCAAGGAAAAAAAGTAATTTCTTTTTTCCATTCAATTAGAATTTAATTACTCACTTCCTCTTCTCCATTAAATGCAGGAAAAAAAAGTACATAGAAGGTATTATTTAATGGCATTATAGCTTAAAAAATAGGATCTTTTTTAAAAATTACCAAGGGATAAGAAACACTGGTCAGGTGTTAATTCCTGAGTATTTTGTAAATAGTCTGGGAAAGGACAGAAATGACATGATATCTGCAGAAAGAGCAGTTACTAAAAGTTGTAGAGATGTAAGGAAAACCAAGACAAAGACATAAGTGTGTTCAATGGGTTGATATTTTATTGCAGATACTATTTGTGTTTTGTTAGAATAACCTGGCCACCCATTTCAATATTTTCAATATGCATGAAGGTATATTATAATATAACTCTGTTATACTTTAGCTATGACAAATAGCTACTTTCCTCACATTAGGCATTGTTATCTGCTAATGCAATACAAAAGGCAGGTTCTTTTATTTTTTAAAATGCATTCCATATAACTAATATATTTTATTATTTATCACAAACTGTAAGAATCTCTTCTGCAGTACCACTGCTTAATTGGGTACCCCAAAAGGCATACTTGTCTATTGACTCATGGTACTCCCTTGTGAAATTTTCAGAAAGAACAATTCCTCTGCTGAGATACAGGTATGTGACAGATGATCATACAGATGACCAGACTTAGAAAAAAATTCTCAGTTAAATTTTACCCTGAATGCAATTCCTCTAAGTCTCTTCTGATTTCCTTTCATTCCCCAGCTTTACCTGACACTTGGGCAGTATGATTATGTATATCAATGTACACTTTTAAAGCTCAATGAAGTCATGGGGACTTTTCTCTAGCTGAAGTGGGCTTTGGATCAGGATTTACATGGGTCAGAATAATATCACCAAGGGATTGTTTTCTTATATGGTGACTTCTACCTCATCATCTGCCAAGAGAAATGAAGAATAGCACTTATGGGGTAAAGTTTTCCCTGCAAAGGAGATTAATACTTCTAGAGAACATGGTGCTAATAATACCAAGGTTGTGCATTCTGTTCCTGTATGAGCCATTTACTTAAGAGCTGGACTTGATGATTCTAGCGGGTCCCTTCCATCTCAAAATATTCTGTGAATTATGTGAATCTGCTGAGACTTTTTTTTAATGGAGAGGACACATCTAATCCAGCATAAATAACATGGAGCAAAAGTCCTTACAACATTCAGTTAACAGTCTTTCCCCTCCGTTGCAAAGGTTTGTTGTATGTTCCTATAGGGAAGTGGAGATGGAAAATACCCAAAGTTTTTCAGGGTACTGGGAAGGCTCTGGGTGAGCTGCACATAGTATCTGTGCATGAAAGAGGTCAATGGCTGACAGCTGTAGGAATGGCATCCAATAAGCCTTAATTGTTTGTATTCTTTCTTGTTTTAACGTTGTTCCTTATTCTCAAGACAGTTATATGCTCTTGCTACTGGGAGTGCATGAAGCTCTCTGTCAACTCTAAAACTGGCCTGACTTGCTGCCCTAAAAGAATGGGCAGTCCAAACAGATAAAAGGGAGGTAAAGTGCCTGGCCAGAAATCAGCAGGAGGCTGGTCACAGGATTTAGGTTGTCTCAACCCTACACCACAGCCCTATACATTGTACTGGTTTATCTTTCAACATTTATGCTCCCAAATCTTTTTCGACCTTTAAAAAGAAATGCTGTTCATCTAACAAATTGCAAAAGTGCAGGGTGCACGATCCTTAGTGCCTTTACACACACTTCCCTCTAGTGTTAAAAGGTAGCAACTCATCCTGTTCCCAGGAGCTATTAGTTTGTCTTTGATTGTTAGACTTACAGTGAACACCAAATTCCTCTCTGCAGTAAAATAACATCAAAATAAATAGCACCTTAAGTATAACAGGGGAAAAAAATCCTATCATTTCCTGTCCTTCAAGAGATACTGCAAGTCATGAGAAGAATCACAAAGTCAAGGTAAAAGATTCAGAGCCATAACATATTCATTAATTTCTGTCAGGTATTTGTGCTCTACAGCTGTGTGTTAATATTGGACCTGACTTTCAATCATTACCTAAGACAGTACTGCTGATATTAGGAGTATTACAAAGTAGAATATGGTTTTGTCTGGGTTTGTGAAAGGACACACTGACAAGCAATGCCCTTCAGCATAATAACTGCGTCATGACAAATTCAGAGGGCACACTCTGAAAGTCTCTTATTTTAGCCATGGTCAAGGAAGTCGCTGAGTTTATTAAGCCATATATTGGCTTAAAATTTGAAATACTGTAGGATAGTCATGCTAAATTATAGACATGAAGAAAAAAAGTCCTTGTTAACCAGACTGCACATTTAGAGAAATTCGAATATTGTGAATAGCAAAGTTAAGCTAAATGAGAATCCATCTGAAAGCAGACAAATCTTCTGGTGGGTAAAAGAATTTATTCAACAAGAACAAAATTTTCACAATATATATTAAAAAATAAGTCTTTGTGCCTGAACAAGCGGGTATATTCTGGCTGGCAGCTTACTGAAGACATTTCTACTTGGGAATCATACTTCAATTCACTAACATGAGAAAGGTATCACCTTAGCTACTCTAAACACTATCTTGATGCAGCTTGTCCTATCTTTTTATGTGTTAATAAAAAAAACAAAACTCCAGATAAACCCTTTAAAAACTGTCTATGGGTGCCTTTATAAGCAATATGAAGGCTCCTGAAACTTGCCACAGTAACATCAGCATGAATTTTCCAATATTCTCTTACTTCTTCCTAAATAATCTTTTCAGCTCCTATTTGGATCCCTCATCATCTTTCATCCCTACAGACAAAGGTGCTGATGCAAATGAATGCAAACTGTTACTGTTCTGATTAGCTAGTCCTTGCTCCAATTACCTCATAGAGGGTAAACATCCAAAGGAGACCAAAAGCACAAGAGATTTATCTTCCCTGTTCACAGGGCTGTGCTATGTTATAGTCAGGAACCTGAACACAGCAGGTGACAAACACAGTCACAGAAAATGTCTTCTGGGATTCGTTTAATGAATAAAGCTGTGACCCTGCAATTCTCCCTGCTTGGATGTGCTTGCTGCAGCTTTAACATTTTGGTAAGTCACATACACACCATTTATTCGGTTCACAGTTCCAATTGGGCAATGAAACACACAGGACCATGTCCCAGATTTAGATGATTTAACTCCTGAGAAGCTGAAATAAGCAACAAATTAACACAGATGTCTGAAGAAAGGCTGATCAACATTTCTCGGACTGCTAAGTTTTTGCAAAAAATTTAGTTCAGAGAAACTGAGTCTGCTAGGATTGAATTAAGCAAATAAGTTGTTTATAGAAATGAGGAAAGGGAAATACTCCTTTTTAAGAATTTCTGAGTTAAACATCTTGACACCAATATGTGTCACAGTTGGAATCTTAAAAAAAAAAAATCTAAAGCCAAAAGCTGAAACCTTGTTATCTCCCTGTCACTTTTTAAGATTTTTCCTTTAATCTTAGAGCCAAAATGCAATCCAGAGTTGTAACTACACCACTCCTCCTGTTTCTCGTTTTCTTCCTTTCATGCGGCCTTCTAGACTTCTTTTGGTACCTCCAAACAGGTAGTCTGCAGTTTTGTTTGTGTGAATCAAAAAATAAAAAATTTCTCTTGAATACTGCAATTGAAGAATGCTGCTTAGAGAAAAGTGACAGAACTGGAAAGACTCACAAGAGACATTTATACTTTCATATGCATATTTATACATGAAAGTGGAAAGGAACTAGTTGACTAACACAGGAGCTGAGGGAACATGAAGGTGTTGCCTTCTAAGCCACTTTTTCAAATGATGTCTAAAAATGCTGTTATCACATCATAGTTTTCTCTCCTTATGCAAATTGTGTGGCATTTTACTTCCTGAGTAATTATCTTCAGAGATGTATAACTTAGAATAAAACACTCAGAAATATGAGCCAAAGCAAAACTTAGTGACCCACTGTGCAAACACATTAGCAGTCTGCCAAGAGAAGTCCCACAGGTAAACCTCCTGAAGAATTGAAGTCTCTAATTTTAAGTTCAGTAATTTTAACTAAATACAGTTTTAATAAAACAATTTATGTGGCATTCATTCATACTAACCAAAGTCCTTTAATAGTTGTGTATTGAAGACTTGCTCCCCACCCTTTGCTCTGTGCAGTCAACAGAGTGAAAGAGCTTTGGGAGATGATTCCTGTGTCCTGTGTCTGCCTTATGAGAGCTGGACAAAATTACTTTCAGGAGGTTGATATTTCTCTACAGTGAATGTAAAAATACTTAAGGGTAACAAATTCATATATGCAAGTCTAATTGTTAGATGGTTACTTTAGGGCCAGTGAATCCTTTCCTTAGGTCAGAAATTACAGTGGCTGAGTCAGGGCAGAGACTACTCACAAAGGCAGCATCTCTTCCTTGAGATGCACCAGTGAGTTTGTGTGTTGTACAAGTGGTCAGCCTAGCTGGGCAGTTAAGTCTAAACACATGTCATAAATCCCAAATAAACAAATAAATAATTAAATGATAAATCCAGCTGACAGGATGTTTTTGATGGCTAGGGTTACCATCTGGTTAACTTGTTGGTTTTTTCATGTGAGTTTTGGGAGAAAGGATAAACTATTTGGTTTTTAACAATCTAAAAATGAGTTTGAATAGAAATAAATACAGAAAAAATATCTTCACAATACTCTGCTTGTGAGGTGAGTGGGAAAGCTTATAATATAATTTTCTTCTCTGTTCATCCAAAGAGAGGAGCAGAGAGTGTTGCCCTGTTAATATAATTACTATTCAGATCTTCTTTTCCAGTTAATCATTAAAGTTTTGGCCTTCACTGTAACTGCCTGACTTTCATGTGATGTACTCTGAATGTTTAATTTGTGAATTGCTGCAAATAATTGAGGTCATCAAAATCCAAAATACATTTGATGCATCTCAAAAAAGCTGGGTTTTTAATCTTTTTTTTTTTTTAATTGCATTCAGGAGAGGTACAGAGAAGCTAGCTGTCAGTCAGTTTTTATCAAACTTGTTCAGATCATGTCTGCAGCTGTATTTTGCTTAAGACATTAGTATGCCAAAAGTAAGGGATGCATCTGTGTAACAGGGTATAAAAGTAGGTCAATATACAAAGACATCCTCTCTTTAAGACATAAGTTTTATGTCTTAAAGCAGTAGAGCATCTCAGGCTACTTGTGTTTGGAATTCTGACACTGAATTTTCAAGTAAAGATATGAAATTAATATATGATCCTTAAGCATTCTGTAGAAAGTTTTCTTCATTGAAATCTGTCCATGGAAATTTCAGTTCTAAGTAATATCTTTCCTAAAAGTTCAAAGTTAGCAGAGTCACTTAATTGTCTTTTTCTTTCTTTCCTCTCAAGCAAAGTTCTTGCACGTTGCCATTGTACTGAGCCATGCTCTGCCTACAACATCCAGGAGTTGAAAAAGGCAAGTTTAAATATCTCTCCAAAAACTGTCAGAAGTACAACTGTTGGGCAGTTAATGAGTAGATTAATATTTACTAACATAAACTCAAATGGATATTTGAAAAGAAAATATAATATTCCCAGTCAATTAATGTGTTCCTAAAGCCTGAAATAGCTTCAGCAAAAAAACACTTAAAATCTGGGGCCAATGGACAACTGAATGGTTAATTTAGTTACTAAAGAGTGATGGGTTTCACTTATTTTATTTTTTTTCCTAAAAATTTGCAATGCAATCTCTTCTCAGTACCTATGGATTATTTGGAAGCATTACTAAGGGACTAGATTTTGAATTTGTTGACTGAAATTATTCATTTTAATTATACATTATGCTAACCAAGCCTGTTGGTATTGTTCTTGTTTTCTGCCTGTGACCAAACTTTTTTCCATGTTGAATAATGAATAATGAATGGCAGGCACAAGTCCAAGATTTTAATCACTAGCAGAAAAATAGTACTGAAATATTTGAGGGATTCTCAGCCATTTGCACACAATAGACTCCAGTCACAGCGATATTTATGCATAAAGGACCACATGGACCTCACAAAAAGCCACAGACATAGAGCAGCGCCACATATTATTGGAAAACTGCAGCCTCAGCTACTTCTTATGGAAAATACATTTTTTGACATATTTATGGAGTGTTAGTCTTCTTGGCCACTGCTACCTTTTTGGATCTTTTCAGACCGGTGAACAGTGTGAATGAAAATATCAATAGTAGAATATCATTCTTCTTCCTTGAAACCTCTCTTTTAAAAGAGGTTTTCTTCCACAGTACAAGAAAACTGAAACCTCAAGAAAAAATCGTTGTCATTTTAATGTTTATTTGTTACATTGCACCTGGGTCATGCAACTAGCATGATCTGTTCTCATTTATTATCTGTAGTACAGTAAGTTCTCAAGGCTTGGAATATGAGCATGATGCCAGGGAGCAAGGCATAGCACAGAAACAGAAGACAATTGTTTCACTGTAGAGCTTACAATGTAGAAAGGAATGTAATTGTAAAAAATCCTCTACTAAGTATGATACAGTCAGGCTTGGCAAAATGAAATAACAAAGGCTCTTAGGAGCTCAGGCAGCCTAAACTCATGGTGGCATCAAGTTTTACATTCTGTGTTCTACTGTACAGCAATAGCTTTTTATTTCCTATATTAGAAAAAAACTTCAATAGTTAGAAATTCCCCTATTAAGAATCTTAAAACTTCAACGTCTAGAAATTTTACTTAAAAACCCCAAACAAACAAAGAAATAAATGAATGCAAAAACCATGAATTAAACCATACTACAGGCCCTAAGGTAGTCTTTTTCAAAAAAAAGAAATGTAGAAAGGTACAGTTAAGATCTCAGAACAAACACTCTGACCAGTGTGTACTCTCTATTACTGGCACAATGCAGCCACAGAAAAGAGAGTCCAGCTATGAGCAGTCAACATAAAAAAAAAGTCTAGAAAATATTTTAGGTAAGCTGATTTGTTTAAATTTACACTGATAATCATTTGTACTGTCAAGACACAAGAAACTCCTTTGTGAATTACACACAGGGCAACATACCATGCCTTTTATAATGACTTCCTTAGACTGGGAGAGTACAATGAAATAAATACATATAAGAGAAGACAAGCAAGGCAGGAAGGCAGCAAGTTGTTTCTTTCCAGAGGAGAAGGAACAGATAAACATTAAGTTGTGAAATCGTAGTGGCTCAGCTTGCCTGCCTGAGAAACGGGGGAACAGGCTGTGGAGACAAAAAGACAGAATAACCTTCCTAAAAAATGTATTGAACTCTCATACTACAAGAGGTGAAAGTGGAAAAAGATTAAAAAAGCAGAGGTCAATAGAAAAAAGTTTTCTTGCCTGCTGTTCATTGATGAGAACATACTCTGATAAATGGAAAGTACATGAATTCTGAATATATGTTTCCTGCAGAATTCTGTACATCTTATGCTGAATCAGACAGTAATAACTGATCAATAGAATAAATGCAGCAAAGTAATTAGGTTGTTTGTAAATTGGAGTTTCTTCTGAAAATGGAAGAAGGCAGTCAATACAACTAGAGTCTGAACAGTCTAGAATTCGGGCAGTACCATCTGAGGCTGTAAGATTTCTTTCTGAATATTTTGCTGAGGATGCTCTTGGGTGAAGACTTACAAAAATAAAACAACACTGGTAGGGACCTTGGAGAGTCATTCCATTTTCCCTCTGTCATGCTCAATGGCAGGTTTCACAGTGACTTGTTCCTCATAGAGATTGGTTTAGTCTCTTCTTTAAAACCCTCAACAGACAGTGATTTCATAACCTCTTTACACATTATATTGAGTTTTTAACCTTCCTGCCTTTTAGAAAATTTCTTTGGGTATCTCTCTCAAATTTTCTTTGCTCCAGTTCAAGTTTCTCATATTTTATTCTATCTGCAGTATGAGAACAGTTTATTTACTTCCCTTTTGCAAAAATCTTCTAAAAATTTTGAGACTATAGCTATGTCTCCTGAGTAAGTCACTGCTCCATATTAAATGAATCTACTTCCTTCATTGTCTGCTCACAAGTTTTGTTTTCCTGATTTTTCTGATGTTTGGGTCTAAAATTTGATCTACCTTGTCCACGTCTGTCTTGACATGCAATATTCCACATGGACATGATATTTCATTTGAGGTGCTGTTTGCTACTGGCTATAATGAAAGAAATGTTGAATAGAATCTACCCTGCTTCCTATTTATGTATCTTGCTAAAAAATCTCTTTTTCCTGAGAGGTCTGTGATTCTTTTCCTAGCTTGATTTTGTGCCATTGATTATTCCTATGAACAAATAATATTTTCCACTTCACCCTGTTTAGCAGCCTCCTACTTTTCAAAAACATATTGTGAATTTGTTGATATAATGTGGAATTCTAGACCCCCGCTCTAAAGTAGAGGACCTTCCCAGCCTGAATTTATCTGCAGATTTAATAGAAAAATCCAATTCCCACTTCCAAGACTTTAATTAAAATATTGAATGGACTCAAGAAAAAGCTTCATGGAGCTGTACTCAGTGTGAAACTTGCCAGTCTGACAATTAAGGATTGATAGCTACTCTCTGATGACCTAAATAATTTTATTTTAGACAAATTGGCAGAGTCTGGCCATTATAGGAAGAATTGTTCAGCAAATGCATTGAGGAAGATACTAGCCCAAAATTTTAAAGATATGGGAAGAAAGTTTTAACAAGGAACACAGATTTTACTTTAATGTGCTGTAATTCCCATTTTACCTCTCTAAAATGCACTATTTGCATTACAGTTAATCAATAGCACTTTGAAATACAATGTCTGAAATGCCATTAAGTAACTTTAATTTTTATGCATTTGTGCATGGTACGTATGATAACCAGATATTTTTGATTATTGGCTTTTTCTTTGGTGGGTGCAAATTTGCTGAGAACAATGGCCAGTGGCTCTCCTGTTACTGTCCTGTCTGTCACACCTGTTCCCTGCACCCCAGACTGCAGCTCTGATCAATCATTTGGAAGACTGCAATAAGTTTATGTGGTGGGAATGTAAGGTTTTGTAGAGAGCGATTTCTACATAGCCACAATCCCTACCTGGCTCTCTAACTCATGTGGGAATCTCTCTGCCTTGGTACTGTTTGACAAACTGAAGGATGCAAAATGAATGGACCCAAAAACGGTGGACATGAAAAAGCATAAGTGAAAGACTTGCAGTGTCAGTAGAGAACATTCAGCCCAGAAGGCAGTACTTTCCACAGGTTCCAAAGTTGAGTACTAAATACCCCTCTCCTCCCCAGTGTAACAGCCCACTCAGAGCATCAGAACTTTGAACCTCAAAACTTTATGCTCAGTCAAGGCCCACAGGGAAATGCAACTCAGGCAAATGTGTTTTTTTGAGCATGCACTATTTTTCTGTGAGGTTTTTGTTTCCCCTAGGAGAGAGTATGGCTGAAGAAAATTGATCAGGATTCAGGCTAATCTCTTACAAGTCCTACCCAACTGTTCCTTCCTTTCCTTCATATGGCTTCCTCTGCTACAGCATCTGACATCCAGTTATCCTTTTTTAACTGTCTGACACTACTCCTCCAAGATACTGTTGTTCCCACTAACAGATGGGAACTGAGATATCGGGAAGTGAGCTTAGGTGTTGCAATACTGAAAATTCCAAGGCTCTTGCAAGGTGCCTGGATCTCAGACAGGAATTTGCTGCCTAGAAATGCCTGAGCATTGTGGGGGGATGTCAAGCATCTCCAAATAGGATTGACAATAGTTCATTATACTGAACAGTGTATTAGGAGCTACCTAAGATAGCTATCAGGAAATGCTAAAAAGAAAGGTTTAGATAAACTCCAACTTTCTTTCTCCAGGCTCATGGTAACAACACAAAATCCCTCCAAAATAAAGGGATAGATATGTCAGTATACCAGATAGAAGCAGTCTGGTATAACAGACATCAGTCAGAGTAGTAGACTCTTGCTGGTCTAATCAAATGATTATATCTATCTATGTCAGAAAAGCATTTATTTCATTGTACTCTCCCAGTCTAAGGAAGTCATTATAAAAGGCATGGTATGTTGCCCTGTGTGTAATTCACAAAGGAGTTTCTTGTGTCTTGACAGTACAAATGATTATATCTATCTATGTCAGAAAAGCATTTTGCATCTGGAGTCTCAAGAGACAATCTCACAGATAAGACAAGGAAGACATGGATTTTACATCCTCCTCAACAAGGGGACGTTAGTGGTTTGGGACGAGTGCCTACTATAGCAGGACTGGACTGCAGTAGCTTAGGAAACTTAGCAAATGAAATCTGAACTTCTGAGGGCTTACCTAAAAGTTTTGTGGCTCACACTCTTAGACTGATATTGAGGATAAAAGAACCTTGTGTAAGAGTCAGTGGCACTGATGTGGTTTGGTGTTTCTGGGTGTATGTGGCTGACCCGATGCTACACAGAACCACCAAAATGGATTGAAGTGAGTGGTGTGAGACCAGCAAGAGTCTACTACCCTGACTGATGTCTGTTATACCAGACTGC
The DNA here is from genome assembly GCA_008694505.1 of Cyanoderma ruficeps. NCBI lineage: Eukaryota > Metazoa > Chordata > Aves > Passeriformes > Timaliidae > Cyanoderma > Cyanoderma ruficeps. The sequence goes on from VZDJ01004378.1 coordinate 3,574,092, forward strand.
TTCCTCTGGGCAAACTGTAAGAGTAGTGACACACACAGCACCTGCCAGGTCAGCACTGAAACAGGCAGAGTCCGGGGCTGTGTGGCACCAAGCTGTTCACCAGAGATGGAGAGAACAAGGAATTTCACAGGTCTCATTTCATAAAATTGCTCTCTGTTAAGGGGGCTGGGTTGCTTCCAGATGCTTTTGAGTATAAGACTAATTGACTAAATAACAAAAGGTGCATACATGAAACACGAAGGTGAAAAATATCAGTACAGTTCCTGCTGCAGCAACTAAGGTGAACACAGCATCCACAACTGATGGCTTAACACTGGCACACCTCAGAAAACTCATGTTGGTGACCTGTCTCCAGGTAATTCCCCTCCTTAATTATCAATATAAAGAAGAGTGAGATATATGAAAGTATTTCTCATGTCCAAATAGATTCTTGGTGGCTAGATGAAGGTTAAAACTCCTGTTGGCTAATTGCCTCAATTTAATACTGTTAGCAGATGCATTTATAGTTTTAAAATCCTTTTTATGATGTCTAAGTAATTGCATCAATTTGGCAACCATCTACTTAATTTTAAACAGCTTTAACAGAATGCCTACAGTCAAAAACAATTCTTGTCAATGCTTCCATAAATTGTCTCATTTTATCTGCTTTTTTTTGTATAAGGGGCAATTTGAACAACTACTCTGCATTGAAAACAGCTTTTGTCACTGCTAAATTGAGCCACTTGAACTGTTATTTACATGTGCTTTAAAATTTTATTTACTGCCAAAGGAATTTTCCTGCAATTGAATTTCCATTGTGATTCTTAGATTTTGTTTAGACTGAAATGGTTAATTTATTGACTTCCATTATGCACTCATAGTTGCCAAAAAAGTGATCAAAACCAGACATATTAAAATACTATTAGTCTCCATCCAGCATTACTCAGGTAAAAAAAAAACATTACCTTTATTAACTTCCAGTATTAAAAGGACTTTTATTGAAAGATGAGAGAGTCACTGACTGAGTTTTCTTCATCTTCCATCTCAAAGCCCAGCATTTTGTAGCTGTTTCTATTAGACAGTATATCCTTTTATGCCAAAGCAACTGTAGATGCAGCAAACAGAATTCCAGAAAAGATGCAAAATATCCACTGCTGATTAGCAACTAGCTAGTCCATGAGAAAAGACAGCCCCAACACTACTGATGTCAGTTATGTCACTTTTATCTCTCACTTTCATGAATTCAAGCGGTTGTCAGAAGTGAGTTTAGGTTTATTTGACCAGATAAAGATGTGACACAGGCTGTGTTTCCTGCTCTGCCCTTTCAGCCTGCTTTATGGGTCAGTAGAGAGCTCACCTGAGATGAATGGTTTGTCCTCTGACCACTTGCAAAGTCCTCTGACAGAAGGACACAGAGGGGCTGCACACATGTACACATTAGGAAAGGACATTTGTCTGATGAGTAGTTATTTTTGTCTGACCTCGGGGCTGGTGGTGAATTGATAATTCACAAAGAGAAAGGTCTTAATGAAGAGAGGGACTGCAGTGGCTGTTTGACATTTTAAAATACCAAGTAGCCACCACCACAGCAATGCGAAATGACCATACTTGGTTCAGTGGCAGAGTTGGGATTTCCTGGGCATTTCAGCAACCGCAACCCGACTACAGCGAGGACTTTGTTCCTCTTTCTGTACAATCATGGGAGGAAAGTTTGGTGTGCCTTGGGCTAGTGGGTGAATTTAGTGGGACCCCTATAGTTTCCCTTCAATCTGATTTTCTCTGATGATTCTTCAGATAATTCAACCTCCATTCTCTGTATCCTTGTCTCTTTCAACTTTTCCTCAGTTCTAGGAGTCCATTACCCACTTTGCCCTGGCTGTGCTGTAGCCCAGCATACACATACTCCACCTCCTCTGCTTCTGGTTGGCAGCTCTTTGGTTTGTTTCTTGCAGACCTGCAGGCTGTTTCATTGATTTTCTGATCACACACACAATGTTTTCACTCATATTATAGGTGCAGCTTGTGGAGGGTATTGTCAAGGTCCTTTGTCCTGATCTTCTTGAGGCTGCTGTCTCAGGATTTCACTGCAAATTAACTACAGATCTCTGTTTGTTTTCTTCAGTGCTGTGGTATGAATGATTCTCTTGTGCTAATGGCAGAACTGTCGCAGGCAGAAGAATCTGTTGTGTTTACTCAACAGCAGTGGTAGCAAATTGCTATTATTCTGGACAATTTTAAATTCCTTTAAAGCCAATATTTCATTTGCTTCCAGAATCCCAAATGTTTTTATTTAGGTTCCAAGAGCTTCTTTGACCTTCTTTTGACTTTTTTTCTGTTTTTGAAACTGTGGCATCAGGAAAGTCAGATGCCATCTCTTCCTTGCAATTTAAATGTCTGTACCTTTTTCCCCTGTGCCTGCCTATGCACACTCACTAGTAGGTATTCAGAGACAGGTAGTTATATATACAATAATCTAATGACTTGCTCGACACATCTGGGCATTTTCAAATGAGTCAGAATGATATAAGTGGGTTGTTTTTTTGTTAAATCTCTGTTTACTAACAGATCAGGCCTTGGTCTTTAGTTGCATTACTCATTAAAAATATGTTCTCTTTATAGTCATCCACAGAAGCTACACTACACCAAAGAGAGAAGCTAGTTGGCATGGTAAACCAGTGCATTAATTCAGAGTCCTTAAAATGTTTTGCAGTTCTAGACTTCTTCCTAATTTGCTTAAATTCTGATGCATGCTTGGAGATCCAGCCTATACATCACAAATCTAATGTCCATCTGCAGATATTTGTGCAGACTCCCTGTGCAGCATACATACAAATCCTCTAAAAATAGGATATCATCCTGTAATTCAAAGACTGAACCATGATATCCCTGACGAACTGGGGGTGTAAGGGTACTCTTGACATTAGCCACTTTGGAGTGCTTACCTTTGTAGTTTAACACTATCAGAGTATTTCTTTGTCTAGTATGGTTAGATTTAATGTAGATAAGACTCTTGACACATTTCTATTATTGATGCTGTGGTTATTTAAAATCTTTAAATCTTTTGTGAAGTGTTGGTTTATATATTTGTAGCAGGTGCACTATTTTCAATCTTGGCAATTGAGCATGAAGCCCTTGTGAGAGTCATGAGTCTGCATTTCAAAAACTGCAGAGAGTTGAGGGATGGGAGATGAAGGACTTTGATTATTGAATGGTTTCTCTGTAAGCATTTCCATTTGGAGCATCTATATTTGAAATCCACTTTAGTCAAACAGGTAATCTAAGAATATCTTGGAAAATTCAGATAGGCACTGAAAAACCCATAGTACAGGGCAAAAAAGTTACAGGAATAGAAGTCCTCTGTATGTCCTTTTCATAGTATCCTTAAATGGTAAATGTTTTTACATCTGCATGAATGGATTTTAATTAAATGTATTCATAAATAGAACACTGAGATGACACATTTTGTTGCAAATACAATCTGTCAGCAAAAGCATCTGGAAGAGATGTTGCTCTGTCAGCTAAAGCAGATAAAGGAAGCCTGAGCCCACCCCTGTTCTCTGAAGATGATCCCTGTGGACCCTTATTCCTCATAGTTACAATGCAGGGTTGATCTCAGATCATACAGCCACCCTGTTTCCAGTAAGAAATTTGTGATATTCATCCCATGTCAAAAACTGCTCCAAGACATCTATAAGCATCCAACAGCAGAGGTAGGAAGCCTATTCTTCCTTCATTGCCCACAAGAAATATCTTCATGGCAAATAAAAAAAATATGCAGATCTGTGCCAACAAAAAAAACCAATGTGGGCATTTGTTGTGGGTCTACTTGCATTTTAACATCATGGGCACCTGTTAAAGCATAGGATAATTTTGAATAATAAATTTGAGCAAATGAGAGGGTGGCACAAAAGAAGGACAGGCTGTGTGCCAGTAACATCACTGACTGCCACACTGTGCACACACAGCCACCTGCCATGTATGATGGGGTTGTTTTAAGCTGTGCCAAAAGCAACTTGTTTTCAATTTTTTTTTAATATTCTTTCATGCAATAATTTCCTTTTACTGACTGCTTTAAATTATCTCCAAAATGTAGAGCCAACCACTGAGGGTCATTAATTCTGAAGCACAAATACTTCAGTGAGATTTTTCCTCAGTTTACGTATCTGAGACAGTCAGTTCATATATCAGCGGCTGTAGGTACTCACCTTGGTGCCTGGTGTGATCAAAAGTGCACATTTGTCACAAGGCTTGCAAACTGAGGTCTCTGAACCCTACTGCCCTGCAGTTATAACACACCACATATGCATGTGTATGGGAAGAAGGGAAGAAAAGCATAAACATGGCTCCAGCTGGAATTTGGCAGGGCTTTGTCACAGATACTAAGAAACCACTAGTGACATAAGGGTTTCAGAGCTTACTTCAGTAATGAAATAACTGCAGCTTTTGGTAGGTGTACTTGGTTAGCACAAGGTGACACAAGCAATGGGTATTTATTTTCCAGGAGACATCTAGGCACACCAACTGTTTCAAGTTATACTAAATCTGAGAGGAAATTGTCTAGACTCAGCATTGCACTCCTACATTAAGAAAAAAACAAGGCCCTTTTTGAAATCTGACTACTTTACAGCAGTTCTTTTCTTCCCAAGACAGTGAGTTTACTTATTATCAGTACTCACCTCTTCTTAAAAACAGATTCTCTCTCCTAAACCCTTTTAGACTTTATCCAACTGCTCAGCTTTTTGGAATCCCTTTCTTAACAAAACAAAGCAAAAACAAAAATTAATTTTTGTAAACTCAAATACACCATGCATCCAGACCTTGAAAATATTGTCATATGTTTTTGAAAGCATACACAGATTAATAAAAGCCAACACCAAATACATAGTGAAGGGATTGGAGACCTCATTCTGTTGTCAGTGTCAGGAGAGATGAAACATAATCCCTAACACTGTGATGCATTTTAATGAAGAGCTGTTCTTAACACTTATAATGCTTGACTCCTAGTCCTTTATTAGTCTTTTGTTATCCACCTGGAGTGCTAATTACTTGTAACATTGTCTTGTTTCTTAAATAATTTCAGGTTCTCTGCCTCAGAACATATTCTTAAACAAAAAGAAGCAGAAAAAAGCAAAATTGGGAACACTCAGGACACTAGGAACACATGAGTGGTTATGTGTAGTTACGTTGTCTCCTTCCTTGAAGTCTGGCACAGTGTAACTTAGTGCTAGAGTAAAATGCAAGAGTATGTGCTGTAACTTTGATATGCATCACTGCTTAGGCCCTGCATTGCAGAGCTACTGACCAGAAGAAAATGCTGAATTCAGCTATAAATTCAGTATTTACAAAAACTCAGCTAGAGAATGCATTTTTATTCCTAGATATCTAGGCATATTCTTGGGGAGATGGTATTTTTTAAATATCCTTTGTTCATCTGGTGAGCTGCCAATTAACCTTCTGGTTCTTATTAACAATTGCTAAGTGGCATATGTGATGTTTCTCATGGAAAAGATTGCAGCAAATACAGCCTGAACAGAGTGGTTCCTTTCCACAGATTTTACGTTCCGCCAGAAGCTACAGATTTACAATCATATATTTCTGTTGTCTTTCATTAAAGGCACAAAAAACATGTAGTGGAACAAAACTCGCTTTGGGCATTGACAGAAGGGTACAGCACAGACAAGCTGGGGGGCTTGATGGGGTTCAGTCCAATGTAGGCATCAGCATAATCAGAGGCACATCAGCTTCTTAATGTATGCAAAACTACCCAACTTCCATGCAGAGAGTTGTCATTTCCATTTCAGAGATGGAGAACACTCACACAGTGAACCTTAGTTGGATACCACCCCAAGCATATGTCCAAACTATGCTCATCTTAAAATCAGGCAACTGTCCTTTTATATGTAGTGCAAGCTGTGCAGAAAACATTCCCAACTGCTTTAAATGCACAACAGACAGGACAAGACAGCTCTGAACACTTCCAGAGAGCAATTTAGAGAACCTAAATTAGGTGTTTGCATCTCTCAACTTCTCAGTGTAAGCAGAGACTCAAAGGGCCACTTGTCCCTGCACAGCTGAGCAGGCAGCCAGCTTGAGCCGATCAATGGCCAGCACTTAGCACAGGCTCCCAGCCCTGCTCTGGCCATCTGAAACACAGCAGTGCTGCTGCCTGTCTTCCCGCATGGCAGCCTACTCTCCAGGGACCCCTGCCAAGCAAGAGCCCCGAATCTGGGCTATCCACAGCCTGGAAGGGTTGCTGCCCAAGCGCCCTGGTCCAGGGAAGGTAGCCGTGTATCAGAAGAGGAATGATTCATGCGGGAACACTACTCCATTTCCCTACTGTAAACCTGGGCAACATAAGATTTATACTGGGAGAATGGTAGCTTGAGAAAATCTAACTTTTACCTGGAGGATTATGCTCCTATTAGAAGATGGAAAAGTCATGTGATATTTTGGGTTATTTTTACTTTTTGTCATATACACATCAGATGCATAAAAAATCCTATGGGTGGGTAGGACTGACTGGCAAGCATATGCATCAACAACTCTTTCACATCCACTTGTTTCTGCCTGATAGTTTGATAATATTCCTCAAAATGCAACATTACTTCATTAGGTGTATATTTTCAGTATCTGAGACTCTGTGTCTAAATAAATTCTTTCTTTGAAAAGAAAGCCACTTTGATTAAGCCAACAGTTACTTTCTTAGAATTACTGCTGTTGAAGGGAGAAAAAAAATCTAGCTGTGATTATCGCAGTGGAACACAGACAGATAACCAGTTATTGCTTGAAAAGCAAAGATGCAAAATAAAATTTTCTGGGCAAAACCTTCAGCATCAGGTGAAAAGGAATCTGGTTGCTTTACACAGGAAAATCAGTGGGGGAATTATATCTATATATATCTATTGATAGATCTATCTATAAATAGATATTTAGAAGTCTACAGAATGGCAAAAACTTACCAGGGAACCTGACCGACTTATCTAATTATATAAAAATGCATTTATAACTTTAATAATTGCTTTACTGTTATAATAAGACTGAAGAAGTTAATTTATTCTTGTAGTTCTTTAATATTTGTTTACATAATTAATGACAAACCCGTGAACTTTGGTGTATACATTTTTTAAATCAGATTTCTCCCTTCTTGTAATATTAACTTAGTGTTACTGACTCCTCAAAGAAGGCAGAAAAGTTACTTACTCACAGGACTTTAAAATATAATATCATGTCTGTTATTACTGGCATTGCCAGGTAATCTCAGCCAAAATTAGCAGTGGTATATATTGTATTTTCTGTATTGGAGCTCAAGTTTTTGGAAACCTGGAAGACTCAAGTCCTATCCTCTAACCTTAATTGCTCTATAAAATATTAGATTATATGAATTAATTGTAAAGAGCAACTTAGGTTTTGTTTCAACACCTACAGACTGATGTACAAATTAAAGAAAAAGGGGGCATGGTGATACTTCAATAAAAGTCAAAAATCCAGAGTATTTCTGACAATGATAGACTAGCTGATCTTATATCATAATCTGAGTACTGGATATACCCACTGGGAGAACTGTTTTTTCTTCCTAGTTAATTAGCTGTGAAAGACAGGAAACATTTTTTTTATATACATGGAAGACTAACTGAAGATGTTTCCCAGATGGAAGCTTCTCAAATTCCCTGATGTCCCTTAGTTACTGGCAACTTGTCCATTTTCCATTTTAGAACAATTTCATGTCTTCCCACTCACAGCAAAGAACTGATCTCATTTTGACACAGATTATTAAAGATGTCGTGGATGAAATCCCAGCTTTATTGAAGTCAGCACACATTTTGCCAGTGATTTAAGCAGAGTCAGGATATTACCTGGCTGTCTATAATGCCTGGAGCTTTACAGTAAAACTAAAGTTGTTCATTTCTCCCACTAGAGATAAATCTGCTGCCCCACTCAACAGGACAGGTCTTTGAACCATGCAGTAGCTTCTGAGATAAAGCCTCCCATGACAGGAGAGAGACATACAAGTTTCTAAGGGCCCTCACACAACACACCATTAGTTTGCAGAACTTAATTTTATGAAGCTTTGCTGAACTTAAGGAAATCACTGAAAAATTAAAGAGTTAGTTAAAGCATAATGATTTCAGTTAAATATGAAAAGTTTTGAAGATTCTAAGTTTTCAGGTTGTGAATTACAAAGAATATTTTCAAGTGTTATTTGATAACAGTATAATGCTATGATTATGATATGGTTCGTATTATTATTCCAAAAAAATACATAAGGAGATACAAAAGCTCTTGGTCTGTAGGGGAAATCTTCAAGTAGAGGCAGTTGGAAAATGGCTGACTGAGCCAACAAAAGAAATTAGTCCTAAAACAGCTGGGATCTCATCACGGTGTACAACATCCTTGTGAGGGGAAGAGGAAGGGCAGGCACTGATCTCTTCTCTGTGGTGATCAGTGGCAGGACCCAAGGGAATGGCCTGAAGTTGTGTCAGGGGAGGTTTAGGGTATTAGAAAAAGGTTCTTCACCCAGGGGGTAGTTAGGCACTGGAACAGCTCCCCAGGGCAGAGGTCACAACACCAGCCTGACAGAGCTCCATAAGTGTTTGAACAATGCTCTCAGGCACAGGGTGTGATTCTTGGGGATGGTGCTGTGCAGGGCAGGAGTTGGACTGGATGATCCTTATGGAGCCCTTTCAACTCAGCATGTTCTGTTATTTTGTGATTCTTCAGTCTCTTAATGAGGCTGAATATCTCCAGCAAGATTCTCAGGACAAAACTTGCTGAGACACTGAGACCATCTCCCATGACCAGGTGACTTTCAAGACTGAATGCAAGTTAGTATTTCTCTCTATCTTGTTAACACGTGTGAAGCTGGCTCAGTGTACCTGCCTGTGTTCAATATCATACAGGCAGATAACAGAGAGCTAATGCTATCTTCCAGTATAGGAATGAAAGCCTGATTGGAATGGACACAAGATGCATTAATCACTACTGGAGCGGCTTTTCATCCCAGCTAGCATCTTACATGTTCCATGGCCACAGTGACTGTGGTGTGTCTCAGAAGCTGCTCTGCACATGAACAGATAAATCACCCCATTCATTCCATCTGTGCAGGCAGACAGTTGTTGCTGTGCCATATGTTCAAAGACTCTGGCTGGATTTTACCGTGCATGTCATACAACCAGCCTGTGCACATACAGTACCTCCATGGGATGTTGGAGACCTCTGCAGAAGCATTGTTCCCATGTCCTCCAAGATCCTGAATGTAGTCTATTCAGAAAATTTGCAGCTCTCCAGGGTAGAAAGCTGAATTTAAAAAGCAATGGAATTTAACAGAAAAAGGAATCTTTGTCCTACTTCTTACGTAGTTTTATCATGATACAATAGGTAGAGGGAAGGTTGTAACTTGATTACATCAGTGGTTGTAGTCTGCAAAATAGCAACAAAGAAGATACCAAACATTTTATTTGCATTTACCCAACATGTGCTAGAGATATTATAAATTACCAACTTCGTCTGAAATGGCATGAGCAGAGACAGTACTGATCCATCCCAAACCTGTGGGGTCTTTCATCCTGTTGCACTTGAAGTGCCAGCAGGGTCTGCCTTTTACTTACTCTATGAAGTCTGTCTTGTAATCAGTGACATGCTACACCAAGGTTATGTGTGTCTGTCACACTGCAAACAAAGTCACTCTATTGCAGTCTGTTCCCTTTCTTTGGGTACTGCATGATCCTAGTTCGTGTTGCAAGGGATTGTTGCCCTGTTTTCTGCCTTTCTGTCTCTGTGCAGAAGTTCTCACGTAGCCTGATGTAAACAATGTTTATTCTTAGAATGTTTGCATTCTTTTCCTCTAAGAGAAGAATTGAGTGATGGTGCTGTCCACCATACAGGTTAAGAGGTGGCGACCTTTGTAGCCAATCCCTTGACCTCTGTACATATGTATAAATAATGGAGTCAGATGAAATTAATAAATATAGAGAGAGTGATCCCCTCACTGCTGCTGTGTCTGCCTGCTCTCTTCCTGTCCCTAAAGGGGGACACACCCAGCCTCAGCTAGCAACAAGTGGTGCCCCGTGTGAGGAGCACCACAGCCCAAACCACAAGGGATAACTTCATTTCATAAAGGTATTAAGTAAAAGACACCATTCTAAGATTATGTATTAAAAATAACCTAGTGTTTTCAAAGAACAGTGAAGAACTAAGAAAGTCCCTTCTTTCCCTGCATTTATCCAATTCAGTTAAGATAGGAACAGACTTTCCATGGAGTGTTCAACTATTTCTCAGCAGCTCCCAAACTATGGAGTGATGGTTGCTGCTCTTTTCAGTGAAGAGGCAGCATTTCAGCCAACTTACTGCTCTGATCAAAAATGAGCATAGCATTCACCCCAACGCATGGCCAAGCAGATTTCAGGGAAGCCTATAGGAAAAGAAAAAAGCAAAAGTAAGAAAGCAGCCCCAAATCCTAGCAGTGATTTATATTGGTTTAAATAGACTTATCTTGTTGCAATCCTTTGAATTCAACTCAGGATCTGTCAGATGCACAAAGACGATGGAATGTATAACTATTACTCTCAGGGGACAATGGTGAAGGTACATCAGATGGTGGCAAACAGAACATGTGAATGATTCTGAATAACCAATTTATCTTTCTGCCACTTAACTCTCCTAGCTTGCAAATATATAGCTGTAGTATCCATCCTGAATTCTTGCTCCATTATCAAAAACAAGATGAAGCTGGCTTTGAGCAACTGCTGTATTCTGATACCAATATGCATATATCTCAAAATACCTTAGTTTATTTTTCCTCTCCTGAAAGGAGAATGGGGAGCACATTCCATTGCTTACTGTTTTTGGCATAGTGCATTTCTGAGGAGAATTTCTTCAAATTAAGTTTCACATTATAATTCTTAAATATTCAGCTTGTAAAAGAGATTAGAAAAGAATAACAAGCAATAAATCTAGCAGTGTGCTTCATTTCTCTGCAAAAGAATATACAATGAGTTTTCTTTCATTCACTGTCTCTACATATAACCTCAGCTAGAGCAAACTAGCGGTAAAAAATATTTTTGGTACATACATATCCCCCTGTCACCCCAAAGCTATCTATTTCAGCAGTATCTAGGCCAACAGTTCAGCAAAATGTCTCCAGGTGGCAAAGAAAAGAAATTTGTCCCAGAAACAGAAAGGAGTTCTTGGTTATATCAACTCCAAGTTATATGTATGTTAAAAGGACCATCACTTGCTGCAAAAGAGATTGAATCAAGATTAGCAACCTGTGCAGCTAATATAAAAACCAGTCCATCATTCTTAAACCCTTCCCAAGCAAGAGAATGCTCTAGGGAGTCAAGGAGTTGTTAGGTTTCCCAATGTCCTGTTTCAAAAGATGACAATGTATGCAGGAAAGGGATGCCTTGGCATTTGAAAGTGACTTTAAAAATAGCTTTATATCATAAGATGAAATCTTTTAAAATAGCTTTATTCCATAGCATGATCTCATACCTCTTAATGTGAAAGCAAAAAAAAGAAAATGCTTACTTGCTAAACAGAAGGCAGAAGGCACATTTGCAAAATACAAAGCCACAAATGTGCAGAAATGAAAGTAAATGAGCATTTATCTTAATAGTTCTCCCATATTGAGTAAGGAATTTAGCGAGTTATCTAATGCTGAATAGGTTTCTACCAAAACAGCCTTTCACATTGTGCTGTGAAAAGCTCATTAATACATTATATCATATATTTAAATAAAAAGTGCATCAGTTATCTATATAGGCATGTTTACACATGTATGTGTGTGTACTAACACGTGTATCTTGTACATATATTCTGCTACTTTAGATTGAGAGCAAATACAACAGTGAACCAACTACTTCACAACCTTCAGGGTGAGCTGTTCCTGGCTCTGAGGGACAAGAGGCAATGAAGTGGTTTTCCTCAGTTCTCCTCCCTTTCACTTCATTCTCTTCATACACAGACCCTGTTCAATATCAGTATCTTCAGAGAAATCCACGAGGCATCTCACTTCATCAAGAAGGTTACCTCTTGCCAAATGCCTCTCATCCTCAGGAAGTAGCTGATGGTTCCATTCCCAGAAGGAAGGAAAAAGACCTAGGATTAATTACTCTCCAGCTAAGTGCAGAAAACAGATTTTCCATTACACGTTTATCATATCACAACATTCCAAAAAGTCAAATATCTTGCACTTTAAATGGAAAACCAGGGACTCTGTTCTAAGAAGCCAGAATTTAATTTCAGATGCACCACAGCAAAAACAATAGGGAGGGATATAAGAAGGAGGATGGAAGTAGAGAAAAGTAACTGCCTTATTTCTCGGCTGAGTTTAGGCGCAATGCGGTAGGACAGAAACGAGAGCTTTACTCATGTTTTGCTCAAGTGAATCTCCTAACTCTAAAAGTCACATCAGAATTGAGTCTTGTGGGTAATCTAAAGCCAGTGTCCTATTTCCATTAAAAGTAGTAGGAATCTTCCTGCTGATCTGCATGAACTTGGGCTGCCACCTCAGCAGCCCAGCTCTGCCTCACTGCTTCTGTCAGGTTGAAGCCTGGCAGGCAGAGGTTAACCAAGGAGGCAATAAACCAGCTCACTCCTAGCTCAGCAACTCACAGATTGCTAACTAACACAACACCAAGGCTGTGACCTGCTGCAACTGCAGTGCAGGGCTGCAGCCCATCCCAGCACCTGCGCGGTGAGGAGATCAACTCTGGCAGAGAAGTGGCAGGAAGAGATGGGCTAAGGAGCTTCCTTAGCTGCAGCAGCTCGAATGCCATCAAAAACACCTCTGTGGAGTTGGAGAGAGGCCAGGAAGATTCAGCCCCGTGTGCCCCAGCAGTAATAGCAGTAATAGAGTGGCACGGGAGGAAGGGGAGGCAGCAGTAAGTGAAGCAGACAAATGAGCATCATTAGGGAGCGGCACAAAAAAAGGAAGCCAGATGAAAGGGATGCAGGAAACAGCCACATAAATCTTCATCCCCTTTGTGTATCATATTAATTTGCATGGTTGTTATTTTTGCGAGGAGATTTTTTTTTTTCCTGAGGAGTAATCTGTCAGTTTTCATTAGCCCCTGGACCAGCAAACCTCAGTCAGCAATGATGACCTCCAATTCTCCTCCCACACAGTTTGTTTTCCTGTTTGCAATGTTTGATAGTGCAGATTGGCTGCACTTGATGTAAAATAAGGGACTTGAGCCTCAGTGTATCTGTGACTCCACTGACTTCACTGATTTATATCAGCTCAACATCAGGCATTTAATTTTATTGCACTGAAAACTAATGGTAAAAATTTTACAGTGCCCATTAAAATTCTCTGTTTAAGACTCAAAGTACAGCAATTAAATGTCATTTAAAATATCCATTAAAACTATTAATACCTTTTGTTCCGTGCAGTGTGAAAGTATCTCTTGCTGTTTCCCTCATCTTTCATCTCATTTTAAAGACATTGATTTATTAGTTTACAGCTCAAGTAAATTGAGGAATTCTGATGCTCAGATTTCTTACATGTGACTTTGGAATCTCATTTCTCAAATGTATCACACAGTTATTTTGACAGTTATGCCAGATTTAATTAGCAATCAGTTTCCCAACAGTTTGACTACTGCAGCATTATTTTGTTTGTGTTTTCCTCTTTTATGCTTAGTTCAACATAGACTGAACTACAACTTTGAACTTTGTTTTGGTACATGTAAGGCAGTGTGACAGCTTGACTTTCTTTTCAATGAAAACCAATTAATACATAGCAGTCAGAAAATTAGTAGAAAAACAAAGTTCTTATGTATGATAATCACTCCTTTCAATAAAGCCTGCCTCATTCCTCAATTCTTTTAATTTGTTGGGTTTCGTTTATAGAAATCTATAAAGCCACTCATAAAATATTTCCAGATGATCATATAAACATAAAGGAAAGAAGGGCTTCAGTGACCTTACTGTAATGTAATTTCAAAGAAATACTCCAAGCAATGAAATTGAAAATGTGTATGGGATTAGTTGCTAATCTCTTTAGCAATATCTTTAAAATATAAGTCATAAGTATATTCCATTCTCTTTCTGCATTCCTCTAGTTCCAAAGCACAGTATCTTCAGAGAAAATGGTTGGTGCTAGCACGATAGATTTTTCTGAGTGGTGTTTATTAAATATTGCTTTCTTGAAGCGGTAAAGGTATTATTCTACCCCCACTCACAGGCCATTCAGCTCTGATTTTTGTGTAATTGATGCAAATGAAGCATGTAATAGCATGTTTGTCAAATGCATGAAAAACAGCTTTAGGACTTCCCAGATATTGGAGAAATGGGAATGAGGAGAATTCAAGAAGTTAAAGAAAGTTAAGAGCACATTAGGTGATTTCATTCTTCCACTGATCAAAAGGCCTTCCAATTTCTCTTCTGCCTCCAAGCCTGAATGGGTCCTGCACCTGGGAAAGAATAAACCCAGGTTACCAGTACTGGCTGGGGAACAACCTGCTGGAAAGCTACTCTGCAGAGAGAGATCTGGAAGTTCTGTTTGAAGAAAAATCTGTCAGTGCCAAAGCAGTGTGTCCTTGTAGCCAAGATGGCCAACGGAATCTCAGGGGACATTAGAAAGAGCATTTACAGACATCAAGGGAGGCAATCCTGCCTCTTCACTCAGCCCTGGTGAAGCCACACCTGGAGCACAGTGTTCAAGCCTGGGATTCTCAGAACAAGAGAAATGGAGCCCCTGGAGCAGGTCCAGCAAAGAGCAACAAAGATAATTAAGGGACTGGAGCATGTCTGTTTAGAGGAAAGGCTGAGGGAGCTGGGCCTGTTCAGCCTTGAGAAGAGACAGCTGAGACATGGCCTCATCAAATGCCTATATCTGAAGGGAGGGTGTCAAGGGAATGGAGCCAGGCTCTTCTCAGTAGTACTGAGCAACAGGACATGAGGCAATGGGCAGAATCTGATGCACAGAAAGTTCCACTTGAATATGATGAAGAACTTCTTTACTGTGTGGGTGACCAAACACTGGAACTGGCTGCTCAGAAAGGCTGTGGAGTCTCCCTCACTGGAGATATTCAAGAAGTGTCCAGACACAACCTCATGTAATGTGGCCTGGAATGATCCTGCTTGAGCAGGGTGGTTGGACCAGATGACCCGCTGTGGTCCCTTCCAACCTGACCCATGCTGTGTGATATCCTAACCTTAACTTTTCACAGATAAAATACCTTTACTTTCTAGACCATGCAGCAAACAGACCAAGGAGATTAGCAGCAATATAAATGGTATGTAGAATAAGTCATGTGCATTTGCTGATGGTCATGGGCAAAACATAAAGCACATCTGGATGCTAGGCACTTACTAAATTGTCATTGTATTAACTAAAATATTATCCACAAATAGAGGTATTTTATGTTTTATCCAATTTTTTTGGCACTCAGTGCATTTAAAAAAGAGACAGCTGCTAACCTAAAAGGTAGAAGCTCACAATTCATAACATTTCAGAAGTTCAATACAGGTTGGCTCATAAGCACTGAAAAAATCTCAGAGTGCAGAGAAGACTGTGCAGAGAAGACTGTGCAGAGACAAAAAAATTGGGTCTGAGGCGATAAAAAAGTTAAAAGTCTCACTGCCTGAAATATCTGGCCTCCTCACAGGCAAAACTAACAAAATCAAACTCTCAGGTCCTGTAAATAGAAGATAGCCCTCCTGAGAATTTTATATTAAGACCATATTCTCTTCCATTTCGTTTCATGGGAGACTTGCTTTACAGGGACAGTAATTCATCTTTCTCAGAGATGATGCAATTTTTCAAGGCAAATGAAACTTACTTCTTGACCAACCCATTTCTCTGCTCCACAGGAGGTCCTCCAGAAAACCAGTGGATTTTTCTGTATAGCACAAGGGGATAAATCAGGTGACAAATAGGTGCATGATAAAAATGGTTTCCTTCACTCAGCATGAAGCTGAGGTTATAGACATGAAAGGTGTCTTAATGTGGCAATTGTCAGATTAACAGTCAAGACCCAGAATGCTCAGGGCATTTTCCATCTGCTTCTTACCAAGAAAATGGGCAGAGTGATAATTTGGGAGCTGAACTCCAGGATGTTGAGGAATGATCCAAGATGGAATGTACTGAAGGCTGTCAGATGTAAGAGTGGTATTACAGGCTCTTAATTCACCTGATCTGGAAGTGGCACAGTGTATAATAAAATATCAAAATTAACATGGACTATCTTGATAGATTCTTTCTGGAGCACTTTTCCTCCATGCACCATAAGTACACCAACAATGCTCACAGATAATCCACATTAATTTCTATAGAAGAGAGGCCATGTAGGGCTCTTTGATCCTTGTGATTGATAACCTCTCCTTCCAAATATCTGGTCAATTTTGACCTTAATCAAGTTAGGCAGCCAGCCAAGTACCAATCTGCATGTACAACTACAAAGAAAGTACATGGATGCATACTTTTACAGCCCATCAAAGTTGTTACATGTGTGTTTGGAGTTGTGAATGGATCAAGACTAGGGTGTGGATTTAGATTAAAGGTTTAAAAATGAAGGTAAAGCCTAAGCCTTTGAAACACAATTTACTGCTCTCTAGGGACTGAAAAGGACTGTTTTCTTAAAAGTCTCATTTAAGCTATTTTTTGAAGAATACATATTGTCCAACAAATGTCAAGAAATCCTCATCTATGTCTGATACACATTCAACCACTTCATGCACTAATGCATACATACATACATATATATATACATTTCTATGCTGTGTTCTGAATTACAGAGGCATCTTTCTTAGCCAGAAAGTTGCATTTCTGGATACAGAAACAGCAGTTTACTTTATGAGATCTGCTCATCCCTAGAGTTTCTGTGTCCATATGTGAGCAGAAAGGGGAAGCTGACACACCCTATCTAACCACTAGACATCACCACATCTGCCAAAAAAACCCCCACAAACAAACAAACAAACAAACAAACACCACCCCCCACCCCCAGCTATTTGGGTGTTTTAAAACACTCCATTCAAGTCTTACTGCTATAAACTTGGGGAAGAAAAAAAGATAAAGGAAGGTACAATACGCTGCATAAACGGTCTTGACTGCCTTAGGATCTAGTCCAGGCTTTTTCAGACTAGAGGACAACTTCACTATAGCATATAAGGAGCATAACCTTGCTTAGGTAATGCTATCAACATTACAAGGAACAGGCTGTTAAAAACATGGAAGATCTTTTATTATTGGATCTTTGCAACACGGTTCTTTGTCCAATATGGCTGTACCATGTTTCCTCCAAATTAAGTGACATGTTGCAAACTTGGATTTCATGTCTTTTAATTGGTAAATAACTTTAAATACCATGCCTGGTTTTGCATTGAAGGGTGGATTAGGAAAATATATTGACTTTCTTTCCACTAGAGTGAAAATACTTTCCTTGAAATCTATAGATAACAATGAGCAAAGAGTCAGGCAATGCAGCTTAACAAACCCACTTACTTTAAGTACACTTATGTGTAAATAACTTACCCTGACAAAGTATACTGCCTACATAGACACATCATAGTGCTTCAGGTTTTGAAACTCAGAGGTAGACAAACTACCCTCCTTGGGGACCATTTTGCAAAATTATATGCACTAAGTGCAATCTGGTCCAACTCAGACAAAAAACAAAAGCATTTTCTAAATTACTACCTTGGAGTTCCAGGGACAAATTGCCTCTATTAGCAAGGATTGGGTGTTCAAAGATTACACAGAAATCATTTGCCTATTTCTTCAAATCAGTGGAGCCTTGACTCCATCACAGGATGTGCTGAAAACATGAAAATCCCATGAAAAGTAGACCCATCCAGAGCGGCAGCTCTCAAACCAAAATACTAAAAGGCTACCTACCTTCTCCACACTATCATGGTCTTGGAGAGATATTGGGAAAATTGATACAGAGGTGGCTAACCCTTCTCAATATTTTATTTCAGTGCAAATCCAAATGCTTCTGCTGGCTGACAGTCACCTCCAGAGGGACCAAGGCCACCAGCTCATCCCAGCAGCAGCTGGTCAGAGTCTGTTCCAAGGGATGTCACAAGACTGCCTATCCACTTTTAAAAAGCTGTGTGTCTTCAAAATTTCTCAGACACAACAAATGACCCCAGCCCCATCCTTCATCAGACTGAGTACACTGCCAGATGCCTGCAAGGAGGATTACCTAATCATGTCACAAAGAGCCTGGCACCCAACTGACCATGGGGAAAGTGCAGAGCAGGGCAGTAGTCTTCCTTATCCTGCTCCCTCCTTTCTAAGTGGAGAGCAGAGTCTCACAGATGGCTGCCATGAGCCTTGAGGAGGGTGCTGGCCAACCCCCTCAGCTGGGACATGACTATGGCAGCATCAGCTTGCTTCCTTCCACAGGAGTTGGTGAAGACCTGCTCAGCCACAGATGAAAAGGCAGGAGAGGCAGTATTGCCAGGACCACAAGAACACAACCACACAGGTAGAGAAAAGGTTAGTGTGGGCATGCACCCCATACCCCCAGCCAGTGTTCCTATATAAGGAAAGGGGTTTCAATTTACCTCTAGACATTTTAGGAAGTTTACCTAGAATGTTCCATACCCTTCTGACAGTAATTGGCTCAGTACCAAGACAGAAGCACCTGTTGGACCTTGTGACTGTTCATCAAAGCCTGTACTTCTTTCTGTTGGGAGGTTGCCAATAGAACCATCCTCAATCATTAAGTAGAAAAGAAAAAGGACAAAGGTGCTCCAGGCATTTTCAGGGTGTTGTAGCCAGTGCATGGGATCTGTCCCTATACTGTGTTCGGCTTTGCTTTTTGTTTTTGTATTATCTTCTTTCCTTATTAAAACCTTTTTTCTTTTTAAGACACACTTGATCATGCCATCTCACTAACTGATTTAAGCCACTTCTCAGCAAGGGCTGGACTCTCAGGTGTTGGGAACCCTAATAGGTTAGGAAAAGTGAGGGGCTTGGACACTGCATGCAGCACTCAAGGGCTGTCATTGTCTGCTGCTGGGCTCTGCCCCAGCTCTTTGCAGAACTTGGGGCTGGTGAAGGGACTATCCCTGATGGTAGCACACCACAAACTAATGTTTTCTCACATTGCCCATACAACTCAGACTGCATTTCCCCTTCACCTTTTCTTGTTAGCCCAATTCTAGATTCCCTCTTCTTCTTGGGATCCTGTATGTGATGCTGCAATGAAGACAGTGTCCTCAAGAAGTGGGATATGATGTTTTCTTTCAAGATGACTTTAGCACTAAGACTCTTTGGATTACACCCATTTTGCCAGGAAGCAAAGTGTAGAGAGAATGGAAATAAACAGCAGCTCCTGAAAAGGGTTAAAGCCAGGATGGACAACTGTCAGGCCACTTGTCTGAGTTGCAGGAGAAAATACCTGTTGTGGCAGGGGGCCAACCCTGCAGAGAAAGGCAGAGCTCACTGCTTTTGAGCGTAACACCATTGCCCGTATGTTACAAGTAATCTGGAAGGGCTTCTACTGAAAGCTGAAAACACAACAGCATCCAGTCTGCAGTGTCTCATGGAGACCTGGAATCTGCTGAAAGAACAGAGTATGATTACTCACAAATGTCTTGTTTCTTCTGCAGTGGAGGAAAATAAAAGTAGTTCTACCTTGTCCTATGCCCTGAGGCTTTTAGATGACCATATCTTTTGAGAGCCTGGAATACTGTTTTATTTTAGTTTACTAGTGATGGATAGTATATGATCATTAATTATTTGATTTGCATAGTGTAACACCACCTCTTGCCAAGGATAAAATTTGATCATACCATATTTGATGTCACATCATGTTTATTCTTATTCATTACCTCACAGATCTTAAGATCATCCTTCTCCAGAAGTAAGGAGGATGTAAGGACATCTCACACTTACTTGCCTTCAATATCTTGTCCTCCACCAACCACTCTGTGCTGTTGACCTCTGGGTCTACACTGGATTCGCAAGGACTCCCCATAAAAGGGTATGTCTGTTTCTTAGGTCCCAAGCATAAGAATATAATGGAGACATACTGAGGCTCCAGTCAGTGTACCTTGGAGTCTTTGAAGGGAAATGTACAAATGTGTCCTGCTCTTTAAAGACATTTGAGTAAGACAAATCCATAGGAACAAATGCTGCACGGGTGTACTGTATAGGTGGATATTCATTGACTCCAGCACATGAACTGGCCTGGAAACCACAGTGCAGAAAATGGCCAGAAGCCAGCCCTTCTCCCAAACACCACTCCCTCACAGGCTTCCAGTCAGTGACATTGTGGCCTGAGTTAAGCACAGTTCGCTATGCTGGCCCTTGCAGGATCACAGCGTCTGTGACACTGACCAGTTTGCACAGCCAGTGGCAGAAGAGCCTTGGTGGTGACATGAGCAAAAAGTACAGCCTGTTCTGTTTCACAAACTTTACAATTTTGGGGTCACTATACACAAATCTTGTATATGCTCCATCACCTGCTCAAAAGTCTTGTGACAGCTGTTATGTACACCCTGTCCTAAAGCAGGGATTAGAACAGAGGCATTCAATTTAATATGCTGCTCAGGTGACTGAAAAAACAGCTTCTCACAAAATAGCTTATTCAGAAACAAATTATGTATGTGTCACTGCTCTCTGCAATAAATGTCTAAGTTTTATAGTGCATTTTTTTAAAAACTTGACTTTGGCTTTGTTTTTTTAATATCATTTAACTAAAATTTTATGTTCTTGATTGCTTCCTACAATACACAATGCAAATGGAAAAGAAATCTGAGGGGAATTACATCGCTAGCAGGAAAAAAAAAAAACCATAAATAAAATGTGCTGGAATTAAAACAGATGGTTGGCACCTGGTGGTCCTTTATAGCCCTGGGTGACAGAACTGTTCCTACAATTGGAGAAGGAAAAAAGGCAAGTGAAACTTGTCTATATTACTGTTACACTTGTGCTGCTTTAGGGTTCTTGACATTGTAGGATGTGGGATTTCTAGCCATGCCTAAACTGAAGGTCAGTCGTAGTTCCTTAGCTGTCCACATCCCTCAACACTGCTCTTTTCCCAGAACCTAGAGGATGTTGTGCATGTAGATCAGACTGCCAGCACCACACATGCTGGGTGGGTATCAGCACCTTCAAACACAGTAAGGTACTCACCACCTCCCAGAGCCAGAGCAGAACAGCAGCCTCTGCCGCTCTGCCTTGCAGTTACCTTCTCAGAGTGCTGAGCACAAAGCAGTGTGGTCACTCCTTGACTCTGCACGCCCTCCCTGCCTCTGAAACACCAAGTGTGGATCCGTGCAAGGCACTGCATTATGTATTGCTGCCTGAGCAAGGGGACACTCCCTGCACAGACGTCCCCTGGCAGACACGTTTGTGACCTCTCCGAACAATTTTGCTGCAATGATGTCTCCAGTGATCTAGATCTTTGTAACCCTTCCTAGCAATACAGTCTCAGAAATAAGATGTCACAGTTGTCAGTCATCTACAATTCATCTTTCCCACAAAGCTATTCGACGTGACAGTAGCTAAGCCCATTCTGAAGAATTACTTGAAGGCAAATTGTTGAAAAACAGGCTATTGCAGATGGGAACAGTGAGACCACTCCCTGTGCTGATTTGCCTAAGGATTGGATACAAGGTCACATAGTAGGAGAAATGAGGAAAAGAATCAGCATATGGTGCATAATGGGACAATTTTAATAACAAAATTGCTAATTTTCACGTCTTATTCCCAAAGATTCATTCAGGCAATTTGGAACCTGACCTACTCACACCACAGGTTGTCCTTAGGTTGTATTGGTACTTGATACCACACAGGTAGGTCACTTTGTTGGTCACCTCCCAAGGAAATACTACACTGAGCAAAGCAAGGGAGGGATAGGAGCCAACACCGTTTTTCTTACCAACTGCAATAAACCTGCAAAGAAGTTCTGTCCACTCCCACAAACCTCCTGCAGCAAAGGGGTTAGAGAAGGGGTTCAGACTAAGGAGCGATTCACTGAGATGGAGCTTTTCTGCCAGAAGCATGACTTTCCATGCCAGGATGACCGTTCTGAAGTATGAGGCACTACTGCCAAAAAGCACAACAGGGAGGACATTGAGACCACTGGTGCAGAAGTAGCTCTTCTCATGTGCTGTATGCATAGTGAGTGCAACTCCAGTATATTTTACAACGGCTTGAATCCTCAAAAAATCCATGAGCAACAAGAGCATTTGAAATTCGTCATCTTTGCCACCCAGTGCTGTTTTTTTCACCATACAAATTGTCACTAGGTGGATTACATGTCAGATTTTGGAAGAACATTTGCAACATTCCCTTCCAGAAGCATCCACCACTTACTTATGTACCGAGCACTCAGCACTTACTCAAATTATTTTTATGTTACCACAGAACAATGAGCCCCTGAGCCCCAATGGGCCACACTTCTGCAGGTGAGACTACAAACATTATCAGTAAGTGCTATAATGTTTATCATGTTTGTAGCAGCATTCCTATAACACTCCTGAAAGATTATATCAAGTCTGTGTCATATATATTCTTAGCAGCTTATTAGAGCCACTAGCCTAAAAGGATCCTCAAATAGAAGACACCAAAAATGTTACTATTTCTATAGTTCATGTACTTAAGTGCAAGAAGTGCATAAATGACTTCCAGCCCTTTCAATACTATAGCAATTGATCAATTTACATCATCTTTAGAATCATGCCTGAACTCCCTCTTAGATCTTCGAGTGTCCTTGAAACACTTGGCCACTGTGTGTCTACTGTTGCTGACATGAACTTTCCATATGTAATAGAATTTCCATACTCACAGAAAAGCTCCCATCAGAGTGCTTTTTAAGTGAGGCACTTGGAAGAAGGTATCTGTAAGATGTTAGCGAAGCATCAAAATTTAAAATGTGAATTGCTTCTTTAATCTGTTTCCAAAGGACTAATGCTGCTTCAGATCCCAGCTATTTTATGCTGTATCCTTGAAAAATCTAAAGATTCAGGAATGGACAAAGCAGTCCACAAACATCATTTCATTTACAGTAAAAATGCTTAGGCAATCCATAAATTTGGGGGTTAATAATGTCAGAGACAATGCACATGATCTCACCTGCTATTTCACTCTCTGTTTAAGAAAGAAAAATATCCACTACAATTCCAGACTCTTTCCTTTCCCTATAAAGAAGGACAAGATTGTCTAGAATGTTTTATTTTTCAATTCCAAACGAATATTCATATGAATAATTCACACTAGTGACTGGAAAAACTAAGTAACTATAGATACATAACTTTGTAGATAACTTTTCTCCAGAGTATGTGATAGTGTTCTGAATATTAGGATTTTGTTCAAATAAGAAGCTCTTAATTATAGTTTTAATTCATTATTAGTAATTACCTACATGTGTTTGGAGGGAAGACATCATGTGAATAATCATATGCTACATTCAAAAAAAACAGTCATTTGTTTTCCACTGCACAATTTATTCAGTTTCAAATTAGAAAAAAATTACTATGTATTTGACAATTTGCATGCATAAACTCAAACCATTTCAGCTCAAAATATTATTGATTTCTTCCAGTCTTGTATTAAGGCATTCAGGAATTTCACCTAGGCAGACAAATATCTGGATTGGATTCAAAAAAAAAAAAAAAAGGNAAAAAAAAAAAAAGGAATAAAAAGAAAAAAAAGAATCAAAATGGATAGACAAGTTACAAGTCAGATTTACTTCTGTTAACAAATATGACCACAGTGAGTCCTGGTAGTAGACAGTTGCATTCCTTATCTTTTCAGTGTGTATAGCTGATAGAAGTCAACATGATTGGGGAAGAGTTATCTTCAGCAAAACGTTCTTCAACAGTTTCTTGATTTGGAATGCTGAATAAGCCATTGTAATGTTATGTCTGCCAAAACAGATGAAATAAAATGAAAAACTCAACAGCCTGTTTGCAGACTGTAGAAGCACAACACAACACCAGTAGGTTAATACAAATACAAAAACCCCAATCAAACAAAACCCAGAAACCACAGGTTCTCATTCACACATAATTTAAGAACTTCAACCTCCAGGTGGCCCTTTTCTAGTTATTTTTTCTCTGTTTTTAAATCACATGCATTTTGTATCCCTGAAATATGATGACTGACATCAAGTTCTCTAAGCCATAGATAAGGAACTGCTGAAAAAGCAAAGATTTAAGATGATCATAAAACAAACTGTAAAATCTAGACTAGAATGAAATGCTGTGTGAGAACAAAGGCAAATACACAAACAGAAGGAATGAGAAGAGCAAACATCTGACAATACATTAAGAAGCTATTTAGGTAGGTTGTAGGAGTCCAAGGTCTCTGAAAGACATGCAACATTGGACTAAAATTTGATAGCTGAAATTGGCACCCCTCCTGATGCAATCCAGTGCATTGAGCTGAAAACTGCAGCAGTTCACAAACTGATTCATGAGCAGATGAGATGTTTTTGCCTCAAGGCAGTAACATCTGTCAGGAAGGCAGGAAGGATGTCAGGGGGCAGCAGCAGCTCTAGCCCTCAAATTGAAATCTGTTGCCATATTTGTCTTAAGTTCAAGACAGCACTCCATGAATATCCTTGCAGACCAGCTTAGGCATTGAAACTGCAGAAAAAAGCAACCCACTGCACTTATATCAAAGCTAGTAACTATATAATTATCTTCCACAGTCTCTCAGGACACAGTAACTGGCAGCCTTACACCTACGTCTCCTGATGAGACAAGTTAGCTAGGCTAGAGATACTGAAAAAACAGTATAATCTCATTCAACTGCATTGACATCAGTCAAAAACAGAGGAAAAAGACATCTCCCAGTCTTCTCCTGAACAGACTACTAGTTTCATCAATTCAATAAGCTAGCATAACAGTCTTTCATTATAAATGGTACTTTCCAGCCCTTTGGTCTCCCTAGCTTCTCACCCAACCTCTTTTCTCAAGGTCTTCCTCAAAATATGGCACATGGTGCTCCACCAGTGCCCACACAGCCCCAAATGTTATACACAGTGTGCTCCTATTTCTTATTTTGTTTTTGGCAAATATTCAAGAACTTGGCTAGTCTTTCTAGTCTTTCTTATAGTGGAAGATAACTGACCAAGTCTCAGTTAGGATTTGAGTCTTTTTCATCACTACTCCCAGAACTTCCACAAGTAAGTGATCTACACTGTTCTACATTAATGATCATTCATGCAAATTTTAGTATGCTTTTTGTTGCATGCTTTTCTCCTCCAGAGCATCCAGATAAATGGACTGGGATCAAAATCTGTTTTCTCCATGATTCTTTCAGAAATTAAGCTGTTTTTACTAGTTTCCAGTCACAATCCCACTTTTAAGAATCTCCACTGCAGCCTTGCCAATTTGATGAGGATCAAGGACAGCATTTTGAAAACCTCGGTAATATTCACTGCCCTTCAGCTACTGAGATTATCCTGTGCTGTCTTCTACAGTCCTTATCTCCTGAAGTCTAATCTTCCCAGCGTAGCAGCACCTTCTGTGCATCTCCCTTACCCGGAGATAACATCTGCACCCCAAGCTGCAGCAAACATGCGTCCAGTCCACTTCAAACTAACATACATAAGTCATGTACACCACTTCCAGGAGAAGCCCTCAATTTCCAGGAGAAGCCTTCACTGCCTACCACATCTCTGCACACAGCTGAAATATCCCCCAGCTCACAGAAGTCCAGGTGCCAATGGTACAGTCTCCTCACCTACTCATCTCCACTACCTGGTTCTCTATATGTAGGATGGAAATTTCCTTGGCTGCTGAGAGTAAGTGGCTTTCTTCCCATTTCCACTCTCACAGTTTTTCATTCAGCTGAGCCCTACAGAGCTGCCCAGTTCTTCTACCAAATCTGGCTTCCTCATGTAGCAGCTATAAATATCCAGCCAGGCTAGATCACATCCCATCCAGCACCACTTGTCTCAGCAGCATGCAGAGAAGGGTGGCACAGAGGTAGCATGCCCCCAGACAATTGCTGCTGCTGCTAGCTCAACCTGTCCTTTCTTCCTTCCTCCTGCCCTGTGGAGGGAAGGGAATGGGAGAACATGACAAAGAAAAGGGACAGGAAAGTGGAAGATAGGAGAGAGAGGAAAGGCAAAAAGCAAAGGCAGATGGAAGACAAGTTTGTGGGGATAGATCTTCACTGACTACAAGATACACTCATTGCATTTCCACTTGGAAAAAAGTACCCATCTGTTGCAAGCATGACACGAAAGAACAATACGTCAGGTTGAGAGGTGAGCAGAGAAGGAGTAAGTTTATTATGATTTGGGATTTAAATAGGATTTGGAATTTGATCAAGGATTGGGGGACGAAAGGAAGACTGCTCTGACCCCAGTGGTCAAACCAGCAGTCCATCACAGAGAGGAATGCATAAACCATCTACTTTTGTTTATGTTAAATGAGTGAGAAACTCCAGTAGAAAATATGTAAACAATCAGAAGGCTGAAGATCAGGGCAACACCCATCCCTCAGTTCAAACAACAGCCACAGGCACGTAAAACCTGCTTACCAAATAAACTGTGTATGGAGTAAACCGCCACAACTTTTTTAGGATCACCTAACAACTGGAAAGCTTTCATACACAGCTACTGTTTTTTCAAAAGTAACACAGGTTTCTTGTAAAGGATTCAATTACTCCAGGCTTTAAATACACTTTTCCAAGGTCCCTGTCAAATTAACTTCTCATGGAACCAAATATTTCTACAAGGTTTTTTTTAAATTACACATACTTAGAACAAATACAGTCGTGCACAGTATTTGCAAAATACCTTTCAAGGTAAATTGAGATCTACAATAATGTAGTGGAGGTAGATGTTCAGACCTGATCTGATCAATGTACAAAGCATATACTGACCACACTAGAAGAAACTTACCTATGTTATCCTTCTCTTTACAGGAAATAGAATAGCAACAGATTTCTCTGTCTTGAATAGCTGAAAGGTTTCTACAGAAATAAAAACAGTAAGTACTGTTATAACCTCACAAGCACTGAAAACAAAAATTTCCATTAAATTCTATGTTTTCTGCTTTTTACATGGTGGGTTCAATTCTATTCTCAGATGTTAAATTCTTAACATATGCCACTGCACACAGAAAACCACACATTTCTTAAACTATAAGGATTAAAAGGTTATAAAGTCGTTTCACAAAAACTTGAATTTCTCATTAGGTAAGTGCAGTAGTGAGAAATAAAACCAAAGAAATACATAAGCTAAAAATAATGTTTTGTATTCGCAACCAACTATTATCCATGTCTTATCATTCACCTTTCACTTTTTTCTCCAGTAAATCATAATAAAATAACACTACTCATATGATCACACCATTTATCTTCAGGATGTTTACTGTATCATATTTAATATATCAGATCTGACTCCTAATGAAAGGATGCCTCTACGTTTTAGAAGAAACTGATTCTTAATTAACTTCTTCCTGGGAATTCTCCAACCCCCCCTCCTCAGAGCTTCTGAACACTTCGTTATTTTTCATCATTATTTATCATCACACAAGTAACACAGACATGCACAAAACATTTTCCTGAAGCAGGTGGGAAGTGAAGGCACTGACAAGTCTGAAGACCATACAAGAGCTTCTAGTAAAGAGAACTAAACAGGGACCTCCCTGGACTTCAGGCGAGCGAACCTGGCCTCTGCAGGGATCTGCTTGGAAAAGTCCCATGTAATTAGGCCCTGTAGCAAGGTACGCCTTAAGAAGGTCAGTTAATATCCAAAACCCATCTCCAAACGTAAGAATAACCTATTCTAACAAGCCTGGAAAAAAAGCCAAAAGACATTTGAGAAGTCAAAAGTGGATGAACAGTAAGTTCTTGGCAAAACCCAGTAATAAAAACGAAGCATACAGAAGGTCAAAGCAGAGACAGGTAAATTAGGAGGAATAAAGAAACATTGTCCAAGAATGCAGAGACACCAGTAGGTCAGCCAAAGCCCAGCTGAAGTTTGATGTCAAAGAAAACTATAAAGTGACAAATGGAAGACAGTGTGCCCATTGCTCAATGAGACAGGGGACCTGGTTACACAGGACATGAAAATGCTGCCTTTGCTAGCAAGATTAGCCTTCAGAATCCCTGGGCCCCAGAGACCATGAGTCAGTTAAGAGCAAAGAATTTGTACCCTTGATGGAAGAGGATCCGATCAGGGAATAAAGGAGCAAACTTGACATAGAGAAGTCCATCAGCCCTGGTGGGATGCACCTACAAGTGATAAAGGAACTGGCTGATGTCATTGTGAGGCCACTTTGAACAATCATGGCGGCTGGGAGAGGTGCCTAAGAGTAGAGGAAGGCAAATGTCCCTTTTCAGTAAAAGAAGGACCCAGGGAGGCACATGACAGTCAGCTCTGCCTTGATTCCTGGGAAGGCAACGATGCAACTAATCCTGGAAACTATTTCCAGGCATGTGACAGACAAGGAGGTGTCCAGGAGTAGTCAGCAGGGATTCACACAAGGGAAATCATGCTTGACCAACTCAATAACCTTCTACAATGAAATCTACAGTTTGGTAGGTAACAGAAGAGCAACAGATACTGTGCACCTTGACCTGAGTACGGCTTTGACAGTGCTTTCCATAACATCCCCACAG
This sequence comes from Cyanoderma ruficeps, assembly GCA_008694505.1. Lineage (NCBI taxonomy): Eukaryota > Metazoa > Chordata > Aves > Passeriformes > Timaliidae > Cyanoderma > Cyanoderma ruficeps. The sequence continues at coordinate 3,602,617 of VZDJ01004378.1, forward strand.
ACACGCTGAGGAAGTATGGGTTGGATGCACAGATGGTGAGGAGGACTGACAACTGGCTGAACTGGGAGATTAGTGTGACACAAAGGCAAGCTTGAACCCAGTGACTACCAGTGTACACCAGAACCAATACTGGGTCCAATCCTGTTCTACATCTTAATCTGTTGCAAATGATGGGGCAAAGCACAAATTTCCTGATGACAGAAAACTGGGAGGAGCGGCTGATACACCAGAGGGTCATGCTGCAACCCAGAGGGACCTCCACAAGCTGGAGGGATCTCCATAAGCTGGATAAAAGGGTTGGCAGGGACCTCATGCAGTTCAACATGGGGAAGTGCAAAGTCCTACACCTGGGGAGGAACAACCCCAGGCACCAGGACATCGGATGCCCATTGTCTGGAAAAGCAGCTTTGCAGGAAAGGACCCGGGGGGCCTTGGTGGGTCACCAGGATGAACACCATCAAGCAGTGTGGTAAAAATGCTAATGGTATTCTGGGGTGCACTAGGAGTGCTGCCAACAGGCTGAAGCAGGTGATCCTTCCCTTTTACTGAGCACCAGTAGGGCTGTACCTCACCAGCTGTGGACCATTAGTACAAGTGGGAAATGAATCTACAGGATAGAGCCAAATAAAGGACAACTAAAATAATTAAAGAACCAGAGCAACTCACATACTAAGAAAGGCTGAAGAGCTGGGACTGTTTAGCCTAGAGAAGAAAAGGCTTAGGGAGCTTCTTATTAATGTGTGCAAAAATCTGAAGGGAGCTTGTAAAGAAGATGGAGCCCAGTGATGGGACAAGAAGCAATGGCCATGAACTGAAACACAGGAAGCTCTCTCTGAACACACAGAAACACTTTTTACCTCTGAGAGTTAGCAAGCACTAGCAAAGGTTGCCCAGAGAGGCTGCAAAGTCTCCATGCTTGGAGATGTTCAAAAGCTGCCTGGATATGATCCAGAGCCATCAGCTCCAAGGGGCAAGAGTCTCTGTTTGAGCAGGTAGATAACCTCAAGGTTTCTTCCAACCTCAGCCATTCTGTGAGTCCAAGTTTAGTAGCCCAGACTTTGGACCATCCTTACTATACCAAAACTTTACTTACTTTCTACTAACTAAAATGATGTGACTTGTGAGTCCTAGTTTACAAATTTAGTGCTATACTGGTCATTTTTACAAAGTTGTGCATTTTCTTTACAATTATGTTTACTATGCATCAGTTTGTTAGTTTCAGGAATCCCTAAGTTATGCTTTGGATATATGGCAAAAAATACCTGACTTTCTTAAATTTACCAACACTACAGTGATATGGTTTTGTTCTGATGCCATGCAAGCATTAAACTGACACTGCACTGTACTGTGAGGAGTCAAAATGACCCTTTGGCTATCCATAGCAGTACTATCCTCAGTGATGGGAAAACAGGATTATCTGAAATAATTTTACACTACCAAACAACAATCAAGAGAGGTTCAAATCTACTGCAGGCAGTTACCAGCCTAGGTGGTAACTCTGCTAGCACTACATCAGGTGCCAGCAGAGCTCGAAGTGGAATACCTGAGAATGTAAAATAGCATCTTTTATAGCCAGTTATTGCCATAGACTAACAATAATTTTGACTTACATATCAAACTTCACAGTATCTCAGCTTTTTACAAAAGCCAGCTACTTACAATTTCTCAATTAACTGCTTCTCATCCAGTGCACCTGGGAGGTCTCGTTTATTTCCAAGAACTAACACCTGAAAGAAATAATTCATATGCATATTAAATCCAGAAGCAATGAAAGCTTATTTTTGTCTGTACCTTTTTTTTTTTTTGCATTATTCTGGATCTTGCAGCTATTTAGAATGCTGCAAGATCCAGAATAATGCCAAAAATCATCATTGGTCATTCAAAATGACCAATGACTGTAGGAACATCATGGAAATCCCCCTCCTAGTCAGGACCAGATGCTGGATGTATACCCTCTGAAAACTGAAACAAATTATTTCTGGGTACATTAGTATCAGAACTCTCCTCTGGAAGTGAATCTCTCCATTCTGGATGGCATTATAGGGTGGTGTCAGATTAAATGCAAAGAAATGTGGAAGAGAGCATGCATCGGGTGCACTCAAGGCTTTGAAGGATATTCAATTCAGAGGAACAGACTGGTATTAATGGAAAGTAGGGCCCCAGCAGCAGAGGCTGGTCCTAAATATCCAGACAAAATTCTCTCTACATTTTTTTGCTCCCTTGCTTCCTAGTCCTAAAGATCCAGACAAAATTCTCTCTACATTTTTTGCTCCCTTGCTTCCTAACAGTGATGGAGTGAACAGCTCAGCCTCTGAACCAGGTATCACCTAAGCACCAGCCACCTTTCCCTCCAATTTGAGTATCCATAGTAGAAATCTGAAAGGCAGCCATTAGGAATTAAGTCCAAGAAATGCAGAAAATTTACTGAACAGATGCTGAAATTTCAGAGTTCCTATTTAAGGCTTCAAGTATAAATGAAGGTCAGATAAACTTGTTGAGCACATTCTAAGATAAACAATGGGAGGTTTTTCTAGTTATGATTGCATTACTGTTTTCCACATGTGCCACAATTCTAAGACTGTCCGATTATATCCCATGAATCTGGAACATATTAAACTCACTACTTGCAGTCCAGATTAATAAAGTTGCTCTAAAATCTATAGTGCCAAATCCTGAGCAAAATAAATTGAAGGAAGTTCAATACTGATGATTACATATGAAATAAAAGTAAGTAAAACATATGTCACCTCACCTTGAAAATTACCATGTCAGTCAGGCTGGGCATTTGGAATGTGATATTATAACATATAAAAAGCAAGGAATTTAATTAAATACTACGGAAGATATGAGAGACCAATCATTTCAGTAAGGAAAAGGGAGAAGTAAAAAAGCATGTGAAGAGAGTGCAAAGGACAGGCAATGTCACTCCCCATGAACATCATAACTGTAGATTTCTGTAGGATTTGTTAGATAGATAATTAACATACAAAACCACAACAACAGCAAACCTTATAAAAAAGATTGAGAATCACTTGAAAAACTCTCATTTGAGAATAGTGGGAGGAGAGGAAGGACAGAGGGAGGGAGACTGACTGTATACTGGAGGTACCATTTCTATGCAGACCAAGTCCCAGGTGTCCATGGGGTGTAGATGCCATCCCCATACCCAATGGCATGTGTACAATCACTTCCTTTCCCACAGTTTGCTATGGTGACAACATCCAAATGGGTAGCATGTCCAGATGTTAACTAAACCTTCAGCTCCATTAGGCCTGGAATTAGCTCCTGCCTACTGCAGCATCTGTGCTTATCTCAAGTTCCTGACGTGGTGACTTATCTTATGGGAAGTTCCTTCTGTGGCTTTGATAGCCTTTTGACACACTTCAACTGAGTTCTTTAAGTCCTACACTGTCTACTCACCCTCAGGTAACTTCGATTAATTGTAGTGGCCAAGTGTCCAAATAACTGCTTATGAAAAAGGGGCCAAGAGCCATTCAAGTTGTGAGCAACTTCTTCCTCATTTGTATGTACTACTGTTTTCTTTCTTATAATCAAGAAAGAAAACATAATTTATGTTGACATCACCAAGTATGAACTCTTGCTTGGTGGTATCAACACAAAGACCAATGATAACGTGATGGATTCCTAAACTGGCAGATTACATTTAAATAAACAACATTAGTCTCCACCTTCGTATTCCTCATTAGAATTTCAGCTGAATACACTATTCTTTGACACTTCCAACTGGAGAACAGAGGCATATTTGCATTTTTTCCACACAATTTAGTTTGAAATACTAAGTCAGGAAAAAGTCATGACACATAAAAAGTCAAGCTCCTACACAGTTTCTGAAGGCAGAGGATGTTACTATTTGATGTTACTGTCTGCCAACCTGCAGAAAGATTGATCTCACATGCTGTGAGATACTGCCAGAAACATACCTGGGTCACTGGCAGGACCCAGTCAGGAAGGGACCGAGTGGAAGTAACTACTGTCTGCTAATGCCACATGTGAAAACACAATTTTTCAGAAATCTATTCTGACCTTTAGACAAGAAAATGTACAAACACAATGCAACACTCATAAGTTGTTGAGTACTATGAAAAAAAATCTCAGCAATTTTTCTAAGAGTTCTCAGTATATCATGGCTGCATCATATATACCCTATTTAAGAGACCAGAGGAACCAACTCATGAGGATTTAAGCCACATTATCGACATTCAGGTAAGAATAATAATGAAAATACTTACTGGAATTCCATGCAATTGTGGCTTATCTATCAAACTGTGTAGCTCATTCTTTGAAGCTTCCACTTTTTCTAAGTCTGCTGCATCCACCATGTAACTGCAACGAAGAATAGTTATTTATGGTATTGACCACTACCTGCACAAATTTGCATTAAAACATCTGAAACGTGACAAACATGTTGATATTGACAAGAGCATTAGAAAAATCCAAAGTTGTATAAGCCCTGCACTCATTGATATAGGAAGACAAGAGTTAAATACAGCCTGTGGGAAAAAAATGGCCTGGAATATGCAATTACTTACCTGTCTGGGTTGCTGCATGTGCATAACACACTGCTTTTAATTGTATTGAGACTTCTTATGTGATGGAGGTGGACAAGAAAAAAAAATCTATTTTATTTATATATAATATAATGTAATACCTGATTTTATAATATATTGCAAAGTACATTTTCTATGGACATACAAAAGAAAACTTACACAACTGCATTGACTCCTCTGCAATAACGCTCCCACATGCTTCGAAACCTTGGTTGCCCTCCAATGTCCCACACCTGAAAAGGTAAGAACAGCCCCAAAATGTTTTTTAACTACGTAGTCCTAACCCAACAGAATAAATTAACTCTTATATGCAGCATGCAGATTGTATTACCAATCCCAAAATTTTATTAGGTCTTCTCAGCACCTTCCAGCTAATGGATGGGGACAAGCACATTCACAGAATAAGTCAGGCCTATGACACCAAAAGTTCCAAATGTTCTTTTGGAGAATGTTACCCTTTCCTGCTCACTAAAAGAAAAGTCTTACTCAGACATGGAAGTGAATTATTGCAAATGCAGAGTCTCAAAACAAAAAACAGTATCATCATCATATGAAACAGTTATCCAGGGAATTTTTAATGTGGCTAGCGAGATCTGAGTTAAGAATCTATCAGAGCTTCAACAGGATAAAGAGAGATAGTACATAAACAAAGAGTTGGTCAGAGAGCAGACAATCCATATAAGGGATGATATTCCCCACTCCAAGGAGCTCCAATACCTCCACACCTCTCCCACTGGTTCAACATATGTGCATTAAAAGACACACGGATTAATTAAATAGAACCAGAAAGGAAACAGTAGTATAAGTAGGCCAGAAGTGATTAAGCAATGTTTCTTGAAGAAAGCTCAAATTCTGCTTATGATGTTATAAAAGCTCCAATCCCATAAATTCTTAAACATGCTATGAGTGCCCAGAAATCCCATGGAATTCCTATTTGTTAAAACATGAACAAATTCTTTTCCTTTACAGAAGTTATGTATTCTGCTTTACTTGCAAAAACCTGGTAATTTTGGTGGATGACAATATCTTGTTTCAAAACTGTTTCTCAGGTCAAAATACCAGGTAACTTATCTACATCATGCAGGTCAGGGCTTTGTGATAACATATTTGTTACAGCTACATCCAAAGACAGTTTTGTTACAAGTGACACAGATTAAGACAGTGATGAACACTGAAAAATAAAAGTTATGGATTTGTTCCTCTGCCAAGGACAAAGAGAAGTAATCATTTCTTATTTTAAGCAGATTTGGCTATTAAAATAATATATACTGTATACCAGATCAAGGAGGCATATATATCACAGAAGAAACTAAATTTGGAAGCAATATATATAGAAACAAATTTTTTTAAGAGTGGTCCTCACCTTTACACTATAAATCCAAATTAGAACCTGCTGTGGCAACAAAGCTTTGCACAGAAGAGCAAGACTTCACAGATCCATGGGATAAGGCCTTTTTCAATTAATGTCCACTATCTTTTTAATTTCACAGCCTGTTAATCATATTTATGTATCAATTTCTGTATGATTTTCAATATCTTATATTCATATTTTAGAACAAAATATTTCCCAATTCACCATTAAAATCATTCCCTGATTGATATCTTACCATGCCTTCCAACATAAAATTATTGTATCACCTAAATACACAGTGCCCTTTGATCCCCTGAATACTTTACACACGAAAGAGCTTCTGACCATGAAGTATCAATTATTATCAGTACTGACATTTGAAGCACTGTATCAAAGGTCTTAGTAAAATAAACCTTTATACTGTAAAAGCCTGAACGTGATGAGTACACAGTTCAGCATTATGGCTAGGTGACAAAACTCAGACCAACACTAATTACTCCAATAACTCATCAAGACCTTGAAGACCTTGAAAGTATCAAAAGCCATCTGGTGCACATCTGTGTGTCTTGAAAAAGGAACTAAATTATTTTCTTGGTAGACCAGAGGGGAAAAAAAAAAAGGGAAAGATGATAGGGCAGGCTAGTAGTCAGACTAGATTTTTGGAATGCTGATAGCCATGAAAATCTACAAGATGATGTACCCTGGACTAATCACAAAATAAACAATACAAGATTAAAAAAAAACCTGGTTTTGTCCTTGCTTGATGATATACTATATCTTACAGTAGTGAATTGCACTGCAGAACAAGATTACTTTCATTAGGAGAAAAAGTCACCTTGAAACAATGGAAAGATAAGTCATTTCCAGTCAGTTTCCCTAATCAGACTTACAGCTATTCATTAAAGTACAACATGAAGGGCACAATATCGACTAGGTGTTTTTGATAATGATTTGGAACCAAGTTTACATGAACATAGTAATAATTATCTGAAATATGGAAAAAAAAATTATGAAATGAAAAAAAAAAATCCTCACCTTTTTCCCTTTGAAATCAGAATGGTTTCAATAGTAACTTTCTAATATTCTTCATTATATGGAATAGCCAATGAAAGAGTTAACTCCTTAATTCAAAACACAAATTGCTGCACCAAACCATTTTCACAGTACACAACTGAACAGACAGAACTGTGAGAATACAAGAGGTACCCAGGAAAGAAAGGGGAGAGGTGTTAAAGAAGTTTTCTTGCATGAGCCTTGAATGTTTTGTATGTCAACTATTTTTACATCCCAGTATTTAACACACAGATAGCAAATATGATCTGGGTATGAATGGGGATAGGAAGGACACTAAACCTTAACAGCAGAACATACGGATAGCTATAAAAAGAAGTTTACTTTGTCTGGTTGTTTTCAAAAAGAGGCTGGTCTTCAAATTTCTCCCATGGCTTTTATTAGCCCTTCAGGACTAAAAGTTTCATAATATTTAAAAGGTAATTTTATCCCTAGTACACCAGCTGATTTTAAGAATCATCAAAAGCTTACAGAATGACCAAACTGAGAAAAAATTTCTTTGATACTCAGTACCATTGCTTCACAGGAGATTAAAATCTCAAGGATTAACAAATCCTTGTTTTTCAGGCTCAATCTCAAAGGCACATATCTTGTTGGTACTGCATTTTATACATCACTGTTTTATTCATTCCTATCTACTCCTAGAGTGTAGTGATTCTTACTGTGCTTGCAGTGGGTCTACACTGTCGTTAATTAGTGCAATGTTTTAATTTACAGCTAGGTCACCATGATGGAACCACTGTTTACCACCTACTTACCTGAAATATGCCAAATTCTTCTAAAAGAGGAAACTTTGGATTTATCTCTTTCCAATTTCTTCAGGAGGATCTAAGGCTCCATCTTAAGACCGTAACTGTTAGCTTTGTTTAAGGAGCAGATCTTTTTGCACAGAGCTGTATCATGACAGTTGAGCAAAAATGCACATGAATAGGTTCAAAGATTTTTGAAAGCTTTCCGTCACAGGAAGGTTCATGAACATTCTAGCTGCATTTCTTCAAATTAGCTCATATTGAAGGAAGGCTTGATGGTTCATGAGAAAGTTGCAGGAAAAGGGTTTTCTGGATGCCATGTTACATGACTTTTTTTCAGACTTGCTGGGTATGAGATTTCTTGTGGACAGAGATTACAATGAGAAATTTTTATCTTGGTGTCAGTGTGTGAGTTCAGTACCTACAATCTCACAGCAGTCAGCTAAGTCTATTACTAAAAGAGCTTAAGCCTCACTACAGACATTGAGCTGTTTACATGCAGACATCTTAACGTGCAAGATGAATCCAACACTAGAGATATTTGAACTCTGAAATGTATCTTTCTTCTTGGAAGCATGCAGGAAGTATCAGCCATAAAACCTAACCTAAACACACAGGTGAATAATTTGTAAAGCAGAGAGGAGTATTTGGGCAGAATAAGGGAGCACCAGTAACATCCAGCACCACAATGTACACAGACAAGCCTAAGATGTGACTACGCATACACAGCAAGCAGTCATTGCCCTCACAGCCAACTCAGTGTGTAATGACAGGGAGCAACTGGAAAGCATGGGACAACTTCAATCATCTAAAATTTAGGCACTTAATCCAGGTGACCAAAATTTCTCTTTGGCTACTGAAGTGCTGAAGAACTGAAGCAGTAAATTATTCCGTTTGTTTCACCCACCTTGCCTACCTGGTGAACCATTCTTCAAAGCACCCACTGCTCCTCAGCAAGTTCAGACAACTGACTCAAGCTGGGTTACTTACCACCCGGCTAGGCTCATGGAGGGACAAATCCTAAACAATCACCTATTCTAGATTGGAATCTTCAACTAAAAATATCCATCTTTTTTGCCTAATAAATAGAAGAATAAAAAGCCAAATAACCTTAAACTCTTGAATAAATTGCCCTTTATATACAAATCTATACAGCCTAACTTGTAGTACCTACCAACCATGTAACTTAATATGGGAGTTATAATATCTTACTAATTTAGAATAGTTACTACTTATTATCCTATATATTGCAAATGCCTTCATGGTTGCTCTTAGAGTAAAAAAAAAAAAAAGTGCAATGTGGCTACATTTTCTGCAGGCAATATTTCTCAGAACACTATGTTCTTTGAAATCAGTCTGGGCCCTTTAAAGAACTCTGTTCTCTCTCCTCACTGCTGATAAAGTCCAACTTTTAAACATACCATTGGGCATTTTAATCAAATCAGTTAAAAGAAAAAAGCTATAGGCGCATTTCAATGTTCATAATTTAATCATAATGTTTTCACTGAAGAACTGGAAACAGACTTGCAACACAAAATGTTCACAAAGTATCTTCAACTCCTGACAACACAGAGGCATTTTAATGGGAGAGATTATTCTAAGAGATCAGGGGCTATTTGCCATTTTATCAGAGACACAAAATACAATGCTAGAAAGATCAACAGGTGGATTTTAAACAGGACACAAAATCAAAGTCCTTGTACTTAACTTCCTAAAGGTCCTATATCAGTCCATTTCTCTAGCCTGTCAAGGTCCTTCTGGATGGCAGCAGAACCCTCTGCTGCACCAGCCACTCCTTCCCAGTCTGTACTACCAGCAAACTTGTTGAAGGTGCACCCTGTCCCATCACCCAGGTCAATAATGAAAACACTGAAAAATCCCTGGGATTTAGCACTAGTAACTTGGCTCCCTGCTTTGGATCACAGCTCTTTTGAATCCACCAGTACAGCTCTTCCTCACAGACAACTATCATAAAACACTGGGACATCCAGCAAAAATCCCTTTTTTATAGAAACAACTGCTTTGAATTGAAACCAGGCCAGACACAGCACAGCTTTTTCAGAGTGATCCAAGTCATAGAGAATAGCCAGCATGTGCTGAAACACCGCTGGAGCTACACTCAGAGTACACACACAGGCTTGTATTACCGCATGACATCTGAAATGACAATACGACAGGTAAGATAATCTGAACAGTAGGAGGAAGCATTACAAAGCAGGAGGATTCTGCTTCTATGAGGATGCATAGAGACCTGAAAATGCTCCTGTCCAGAGCAGGTGTGCTGCAACAAAGGAAGGCGGCAGAGGAATGCACAGAGCTGGTATCCTTCTCTTGCCTCTCTGCCATATCAGAGCAAAGTGCAAGCAACAAGAAGTTCAGCTTTGCTCTCCCGCAGCCAGGCTGTGCAGGGTGTGGTGGAGGGACACCGGCATCTAGTGGTGACAGCCGGGGTGACCACAGTGACCACAGCCCACCTCACCAGCTCCAGCCCCCTGAGCACCTGCTCTCCACTCCCTCCAGACCACAGTGGCCGGGAAGTGCAGAATCTGCCTGGCCATGCCATTTTAAGAAAAGCAAATGCAAGAGCAAGGGAAATGAATCTGTGGCATTACCTGTGCATATACATGTCTGTGGTGCTCTATTTCATTTTAACTGAGACTGTTCTAAGACCATCACTGCAAGAACTAAAGGTTGCTTAGCTGGAGGTTCCCAATCATTTAAATAGCAATTCACAATCCAAGTCTTCTGAGGTTCTTCAACTTGCCTTGTTAAAGTAAATTTTATTAATTGCTGTCTAGCTTGTTGAACAGCAAATCTCACCAAAACAAAAGGACTGCTAATACTAAGCAGATCCAAAACACGGAAAAATCATCAAAATCAACTCACTCAGCAAACAGCAAAACTTGTTTGGAATTAAAATCTCAAAGCAATTCAGTCAGATATTTTTTGTCAGAGAAAAAAAAGATAGCCATCAGTTTTATAATATCCATCAGAACTTCAACAGAATAGTTCTAGCAGTTCCCTAAGCTGTATTACATAAAATATTTCAATGCTAGAATCATCCCGTACTTCAATACCTCAACCACAGCCTCAAAATACAACGCTGCCTGCCTAGATTTCAAATACTGTGTGGCAAAATCCTTCCTTTATTGCTTTCTCTTATTGGAAATAAAAGGTGACAGGTTATTAAACATATTGATAAATCAAAATTTGACAATTCATGATTAAAGCTGACAGCCTTACATTTCTTAACAGGTTTAGCTTCAGCTCAAGAACATCTGAAACTGGCATCTTCCTATGCCTGCGTAAATAAGTGATTTTCTTAATAGTGTGGTGCAGACAAACACTCAACCACACACACATGCCAGTGACCATACTTTTACATATTAAGATGAGAGACTAAAAATGAGAGTAAATCTACCGGCTTTTGGAAATGACTGCCAAAATCAGAAGAAAAGAAAGAAGACCATGGGTTTCCTTTCTTTGTGCCTTCAGGAATTGTATGGAATCTGCAGATGGAACTGAAGTAAAGGAACCAGGCAGTGACACTGCACCAGCATAGTACTTCCTTCTTAGTGGCCTACCCCAAAATACAGCAATAAACAGATAAAGGATTAGTATCACCTGATTGCTGGGTTTACAACTTACTTTTCCAAAAGTGATCAATCTTACACTTCTAGAATGCCAATTTTTCACTTGATGACTTTTTTGACCCAGATGATTTCTCAGCTTCAATTTTATAATAAATTTAATTGATTCTGTTTTGCAGTGTCCCCGAAACCTTTGAGAAAGGTCAGACACAATGGCAGGTCTTTGCTTAGCATAAACAGAATTTCTGTCATGTTTTAAGAATTTAATGTGTTTAGTAAAATAACACTTTATCCATGAATTTTAATAGCTGACAGTTGAATATCATACTATTTGTATGAGAAGTGTAAGCTGTTTTGTTGGGATGAAAAGGTTCAAGAAAATTTAATTCTGAATCCTTGTTACTGGGCTGCAAATAACTCATAAAAGGATTCTAGCAAGAGGCACCTCCTCATCATTCTTGAGTCATCAACTTATCAACAGATGATGCCATTTTTCTCAAAGTAAAATAGCTTTGGAAACGTTATCTAGCAATAACCTGTAAGATTTTAATCTAGATACAGGAATAGTGACATACAAGTAGTTTATCCTGACAGACTTTTAAGGAAATAAGCATCTATGTGTAAGAGTCATTTTCCCCTACACCCCTTACTTTCACTGAATGCTGCTGTAGCAGAGAGCCTGTGAGAACGAGTCAAGATATCTTCCTGTGCAGACTGGCTTCCAAACCAAGTATCGTTTTTGAAACTAATAAACATATTATTTATGTTAGCATTATCTCCTTATTCTTAAAAATTCTATTATTGCAACTATATATAAAATTACATTTGATATCAAAGAGTAAAACAAGGCACAGTTTCACAGAACCTCACCCACACCCTCTCTGCACAACTTAGTCTCTTCTACATCTGACAATTCTGCAGCAGCACCAGTACAGCCCTCCAACTATGCCTATGCTTTCTCTCTATCAATCATGGCCTCATTGCTTCTGTGCAAAAAACAAAGGAAATTCCTATTCCTGTGGATTATTTATGAACTATGGTTGAATGCGGTAACTTTTTTATTGACTGTGGCATCTCTGGAATTTGATCAGTGGTTTAGGAGTCATACCAAACCAGAGGAAGAGTATCTGTAGAACTGAGGGAGAAAAGAACTTCCATATTATGGAAAAGGAGGGAAAACACAATGTGAGGGAAAAGACAAAGTAAAGGAAAAAACCTAGATTCCCTTGACCTCATCCCTTATTCCCTCATCTTAGCTAGAAGTTGTGAATTTCATCGAGATTAATCAACCAGGCTCCCTTCATAATCAAACAACAAACAGTGCCTTAATACTACTGGAGTGATTTATCTCTATTTTGATGCCTATGTGTCTCTATAGCTCTAAGAGATGGTTCCCTGAAAACTAACTTAAACTAGATGTTCTATTTCAGCATAGCTAATATTTCAGCTAAACCAAACTCTCCACTGAGATACGTAAGTTAAGAGTCAAGTTGCTCCAGATTTCCCTTGTAGTTGGGAGGAGGAGGGAAGGGGAAGAGAGAGAAGACAGATACACCACACCAGGTGTCAACTCAGCTACCTCAGTATCTCCACATTTTATGACTTTCCTAAATCAAAAAAGTGCAACAAAGCTTCTGCCTGGGATGGAATACAATGAAATCAAACAGATTAATGTAACAGGGAAATATAACACTACTGCTTTAAAAAAAATTTAGTCTGAAGCTAGAAAAACAGATATGGGACCCTATAATCTTAAAAGAAATTTCCTGTCTTTCATATATCCAGCTGAAATTACTCTATTATTCATACACTATGTATTAATTCAAATATGCACACCTACCTTTATGGTAACATTTCCTTTTGTTATTTTTCTCATATTGAAGCCGACTGTAGGAATCATATCTTCCGTGAACTGCCCCGACTAGAATAGAAAACCAAAATTATATTTATTACAAAACAGTTGATACATACAAGAAAGGTTCTCATTTGCAAAGTAAAAAATGTTATTTTACAATACTGTAAAATATGACATTAATTTTCAGTAAGAGCCCTGGCCAGCACTTCAATTACTGCATTGTCACATCAAGGAAGACTGTTCATTTCAGTCCCTTTAAATGATCTTTTATTCTCTTCAGCAACAAAGATCACCCCAGATACCACGAGACTTCAGATAATTCTTCATCTGATCCTTTGGCAGCACAGCCAAAATACAGAATTTTATGATGATTTGAGTTGAAAGAAACCTTCAAAGGTCACCTAGTCCTACCCCCAATATGATAAAATATAAAACTGACTACAGCATGATTTTTTCCTGTAGTTTCTCACTACTGTTACCACTAGTTTAACTCCAAATATAAAAACAGTGAAGGGCTACCCATGCAGAGAGTACTATGTGCAGACTTGTTTCTTCTGTGTAGGTGACGGCAGAGGAATCCTGCTGCAGAGCTAAGAGAATGCCATTAAGACAGAAAAGTACAAGGTACTAACTCAGTGTACCATAAACCCTGAACATAAACCCCCACCAGAAAAATGCTGCCTCCTCCCCTAGCTCAGAGAAGTATTTTCACAACAGAGACACTTATCACACCAATGGGAATCCTACAGACTTCTACACACTCCAGAAGACACCTTTTGAGGATAAAGACAAAACCAACATCTGAGTAGGCAACTCATCATCCTTCCTTTTGAAAATGCATCATTAACAAGCTATTGTGTCTCCTGGACATGGTACAGCAAGATAGGCAGTTCATAACTTATGTCCACACAGAGGCCCAGGTGCTCTCTGCAATGCACAGCAATCCTGGTTTTCCAGCCACCCAGCAAGGAAAGCAGCATCTTCTGGGCCTGCCACTGCCCTTCTGTATCTATCTGCCCATATTTACCTCATCAACCCATGTGCCCTGAGTTGTTTAGTTTTGTTTTGGTGTTGGGGGTTTTTTTGGAAGAAAATTATGGGTGTATCAACAAGGCAGGAGGCAGTCATGTTCCATCAGTTCCCTCTCATCTGAGAAAGGGAAGATCAGAGCTTCAGAGTGCACTGGAACAGCAATGTGTCTCAGTCTACCCCTCCGGGGCTATTCCTGGGATCTGTACAATTTCTCAAACTTTTCTCTTTCCTGTTTGTGGTGGAGTGAGAATACACTCTGCCCCCAGTTTGGCTTTACAATACAAGGTTAATAATTTTCAATCTGGGGCTTTAAAAGCTGTAGAACTTTTGACAGTTACATGATTGTCTCACAAGATTTTGGAGTTTGGAATTAGATCTTTCAGGCAAGAAGCAACTTTCATCAGTTCCTAGTTCTAAGTTACTTATGGGAATCTTCTCGCTAAATTCTGTACTATACATCTTCACCACCTTTTGTCTCTTTTTCCCTCTTCTTCCCTGCTTCAGTAACTTGTCAATAGTAGGAAAAAAAAAATTGAAAACAAAAGCCCCTGCAGTTTCATACAGATACACATACCCAGCACTGACATAAGTTTTTAACTGGATGTAGTAAGACAAAGCAAACCTCTTGTGTATTGGATACTGGTCTGCCCAGGAAAATGGTGGAGTCACCACCCCTGGAAGTGCTCAAGAGTGGACTGGATGTGGCACTTTGTGCTATAGCTTAGTTGACAGGATGGTGTTCAGTCAAATGTTGGACTTGATGATCTTGGAGCTCTTTTCCAATCTTAATGATTGTATAATTATACAAATTTGTTAAAATATGTAGTACCTATATTTGTGGAAGACTGACATAGAAACACATGTGAACACATAAACACTGAACATGTAACATTATTACTCAAGGACAGGAATGCCTGGAAAACCAGACAGTTGACTCAGGAGGCTGTAGAAAGTCTGAATTCTATTTTGTCAGCAAATTATACATCATATGCAATATGCTAAACTGGAAGACAAAAATAAAATAAATAAAAAACCAAACCATCATAACTGCTCTAGCACTGGGGATAGAATGTAAAGAATTAGCATCCTCTTCATTGGTCTTTAGTCTTTTCCTCTAAAAATTCCCTGTTCTGGTTGAATGGAACCAGATACAAAGGAAGTATTATGTCTACAGTTTTTTATTTTCCCACACAGTGAAGAAAAGAAAGGAATAGGTTCAGTCATTTGCCCACGAGTCCAAAAGCTCTGTTTACTCTGTTTTAAGTGTTGTAACCACCTGACCACCATAAAGTAAAGTCTGTACCACTGTCCTTGCTAGGGAAGGTTTACATGACAAACAGCCTATTTTTGTGAATATTTAAGAAGTGCAAAAATTTTTATTGCCATATTTCAATAAAAAACAGATTATCTCCCAATACAAATGAAAAATAACTGATGCTAAGCAGTCTGTAATGTCCTCTAAAATTTTCTGAATATTGAACTGATAATGAACAGTCATTACCCTCTACCATATCAACAACCATGGACCAGATTCTACTCCATTACATCAATGCACGTCGACAGTACAAGGCAGTGACTTTATCCAAGGTTTCCATTGGTAACTAAGGACTAAATATGGCTCAAACTCTTGAGAGCAGAGACTGTCTCAAAGGGTGTTTATTCAGACTTAGCATGATAGGATCTCCGAGTGCTCTTGCAAACAGAAAAAAATTGTAATTTCCAATGTTCTTCCTTGATCCACTGCAGCTTGCATTTTAAGTAGCCACTACTTTGCAACAGCTATTTTCATCGTCACACTGTAGCCAGGTATTCACAAACGCTCATAGAGTTCCAATCTGTTTGCCCTTCCCCTATCAACAGTACTCAAAATAAACTATTATTTACTATTTATTATTATTATTTAAATTATTCATTGCCTTATCCCAAATTTTTAGAAAATTCTCCAACCACTTTTCTTCAGGGATTACCATGGCATGTCATCTTCAGACTGGAAGATCCAAAATCTACAAAACCTCCAATGTGTGACCCTCCCTACGTCACAAAACAGGAATGCCTTGTAGCATACTCTTATGAAATAACCTTTGCAGAGAAAATCAGACCTGCAGTAACAGGAGTGCTCTGTTCACAAACACCTACCATGCCATTCCATTGGTGGTATAGTACAGGGTAGTGGACAAACAGTTACACACACAAAGTCTGGTACCACACACTACTGCGGTCTCTGAACTGCTGTGTTCTTCTTTGCTCTGTTCATGAAAACAATCCAAGATGCAATGTAATTTATCATGCCTTTTCCCCATTCCTTGGCAAGGCCCACCCTCAGGAAACGAACATGGACATAAGAAGCACCAAGGCTTAGCAAGATTACCTGAGTGCCTGACAAATCAACTAAAATACCAGCTACAGGTATATTCCATTGATTGCTGATGTCACCCAAACATACTTTCACTGGGCAATTGCCATTCCTTTTCCTCCTGCTCTCTCCACTTCTTCATTCACACTAATGCATAATCTCTTATTTTTCCCTTAATCCATAATCATACACGAAAGCAAGTAACAAGTATCATATACTTAGGTCTTCATTTGCCTCAATTTCTCTGACTTTAACTCACACACCTCCCAGTCTGGTTTTGATTCATGATCTATCAACTTTTCCTGATAAGGACTGAAGAACATGTAGAAATTTTCATCTTGTAGCAGCTGAAGCTGTGATACACCCCACAAAAGATATCACCTGGCAGAAAAGCTTAACTAATCCTCATGATTAGCAGTAAGCAAATGTAACATATATATATATTTATTTCCATCCTTTGATGGAAAGCAAATCTTTGGGATGGACCCAAATGCAGTTTGGAGGGCACAGCAAACGAAGTCAAGGAATGTATTTCAGCTTGGTGACAAAAGAAAAAATGTCATGGTAGGTGTCAGCATTAGAGAGGCTGCAAGGCCATCACCAGAGGGGGAACGGAGTGCTGGAATCAGACTTGAATGCTGAGGAAGAGCTATGGAGGATTTGTGGGAGGCATTAGTCTTGCTGCAACCGATGGGAGGAGAGAACTCAGTAACGAGCAATTTGCGGCCTTGAGGGATGCACAATATATTATTCTGCGATACACTGAACATGGAAAGCCGGCCATGAATCACGGCAAGAGCCCATGCCCATGAATCTGGTCCAAGATGGGCACACTTAGCAGCCAGACCCAGGAGACACCTTCCTCTTCCCTCTGAAAACACTTTCACACACATCTTAAGCCTCCTGCTGTGAAATTCTCGAGGTTGCAAAAGATGCAAAACCTGCCTCATGATCTTTCCCGCCCGCCCCCCCCTTCCTCCCTGTTTCCCTCCGCATCCCACCACATCCCATCGCATCCCCGCGGGACCTCGCGGCAGGCAGTGGCACCACTGCAGCACCAAAGCCCGCACTTGTTGCCGAGGAAAGGCCGCGGGGCGGCGGCCCCGGGCGGGCGGGCGGCCCCTCCAGCCCCGCCGGGCGGCCGCGCCCGCCCCACCCCGCGGCCCTGCCCCGCCGCTGGGCCCCGCACCGCGCCGCCCTGCCCCGGGTCGGGGCCGCGTACCGCCAGCACGGTGAGCAGCGTGGTCTTGCCCGAATACTGCAGCCCCACCAGCGTGAGCTCCATCTCCTCCTTCCAGAACAGCGAGCGCAGCCACTCCAGCAGCCGCGCCACCAGCGACAGCATCCCGCCCAGCGCCCCCGACCTGCGGCAGGCGCCCAGCCCCAGCGGCACCGCTTCGCTGCTGGGCATGGGAGCGCCGGGGGAACCGAGGCGAGGCGAGGCGAGGCGAGGAGAGGCGGCGGTGGGGCTCGGACCGGGCTGGCGGCAGCGGGGATGCGCGGGGAGCCGAGCACCAGGCAGGGCCTCACGTGACGGCGCCGCCACCGCCCTTCTCCCGCCGCCACTCGCTGCAGACAGGGGAGGGGCCGGGCCGGGCTGGGCAGGGCGGGGAGCGGCGGCAGCGCCCGCCCGGGTCGGTGCTTGCAGGGGGCGAGCGGCCCTGAGTGCACAAGGAGGGAATGCAGCTGCGGGTGCGGCAGGGCGGCTCAGGACACCGCGGGGATCGTGTGCGGGAACAGCTGGTGTGGCGTGTGGGAGGATGGGACGGCCCGGCGCAGACCTGCTGGCAGCGCTGCCTTACGAGAGTTGGTGGGCTTGGGCTGCTTGGCCTGCTCGGTTTTGTACGTTCATCTCACACCCCTCGGCTAGGGCCTCCACTGTTCCCAGAAAACTCTGCTTGAATTATTCATTGTGTAGTGACAGGCTTCCAGATCCAGAGTTTACCATGGTTTTATTTTGTTTCTTCTGTGATAATTTTTGGAAAATCACCCGTAGTATGATTGACGCAGGTACTCCTTGCCTCAAAAGACGCTTGTGATGGTGATTTTGTATTGTGGTCAATGATGAGACATGCCACTTCACCAAGAATCTTTTGCTTGCACTGAAAAAGCGACATTCAGCATACAGTCTCACCACAGAGTATTAGAGGAAAGTTTGTTTTACCCGTAAACACAGAGCTAACACTTCTGGATCCATCTGCCAGTGTCAGAAGTTGCAACTGAAATTTGATGCTCGGGGAAGGTTACAGTGCTGGTCGTGTTGGTTGATGAAGGACATTCATGAAGGTATAAAGGCGCATACACATTTAGTGTGGATACCTTTTCTACTGAAATATGGCACAATCATCAAAGCATTTTGAAATTTGGTTTTCCTGGTCTTCTTAGAAACATAATTCCGCAATCTAGAGAATGCAGTTTGTGACAAAACTTTACTGGTTATGTCAGTTGGACCACAAAATCTTATAGCTCTCAAGAGCAGTTGGTTGTAGGCTATCTGTAGAGGTGAAAAACTTTGTGGTTCTTCATGCCCTGGTTTTAGGTACAGTCAAAATGATTTGTAGTGTAATTCTAAAAGAACTGAGTTACTATTCTTGTAAATTTAATTGCACATTTCCAAAACGAAATTAGACACTGGAGATGGCTCTGCCACCCAATGGTAATGTTAGGGAATTATTTTTCATTGCTTCTCTGAAATCTGGTTGCTTTTGTCCAGATTTTATATTCACTGGCAAGTCTCAAACAAACAAAGGAGGGGGGGGGGTTGTTGGTTTTTTGTTTGTTTTTTTGGTTAGGTTTTTTTGAGAAAGAGAAATAAATGCAGAAAAAAAGAAGTAAAAGAAATACCCAATGAGAATAAAAAATTGAAATGTCATCAGGATGCTGAATATCCTCCACATTTCAATATNCCAGTTGTGCCAGGTTTTGTTCTGGCTACATGTCCATTTCTCCTAATGCTGTTCCCTAGCATTGGTAATTTGAGTGGAGTCAGAATTTTGGATGCTACTCAAAACCGTGGCAGTGATAGTGTCTTTGGCAGTTTCAAAGCATGATACAGCTCTTGAAGTTTCTTGAAAATTGGTGACAGAGTAAAAGGAACCAGGTCAAATCCTGCCTGGAGGGAGAGTGTAGCAGAACTCTGCTGGTTTACTTGTCTCTGAGTAGCAGCCAGATGGCTGCTCAGTGCATAGGTATATCCTCACCAGCAGTCACAAATGTATCAGCCAGTTTACCATTTACACTACGGCTGATGGGGGAAGTCACTGGGGAAATGGATGGAAAAGTTGATGAAGTGGTTTATTCTGGTTGGATGGGTAAAAGGACTGGGAAATAATTCACAGGCAAATCACTAATCTTTCATTTTTTCTGCTACGTATCTTGCAAAATTTAAAAACTTCTTTTGGCCAAAGCAGTTACTAAATTTTGGGTGAATAGGTGAAGTGTTTCTGGCTACCTTAAAACTGATAAATATGAAAATTTCCCCCCTCTCCCCTCGTCAGGTGATGTGTGAAATAAAGACAGTCCATTTGTGAGAGTGAATTCTGGGAATGACGTGGTTCTGATTACTGCATGGGAGACAACTCACATAAAATTGAGCAGTCTCTATTTTTACAAGAAATACTAAATTTTTAAGTAGTGTTTGAGTCTCATAATGCTGGAAGTTTACTTAATACATTGTTGATATAGTAACTGAAGAAATACAGTTCAGGCATATCCTCATAAAAGGCTGGCAGAAGATGCACAGATAAATTCTAAAACATTAATTCAGTTGTACGGTGATTGAAGTCTTTTATAGTGTCTTGGTTTGATCACGTTTAAAGTTCTGCTACATTGTTCTAAAATCTGTTGTATCTTTTACAAAACTGTATGGTTATAAAAGGCATTCTTTATTTACAGACTGGTAATAGAATATTGTATGTAGCATATGCCTTGCTCCAATTAGCAACTCAGGGGACATTTGTTTTCATAGCTAAAAGCTATCTTGTTATCCTGTATGGCTGTAGACAGACAAGCCACTTAATCTTTCTGGGGAACATTTAACCACTAACTGACAAAGTATTTTACTTTTCTGTCTTTTTTACTGAGTTTCACACTCTGCAGGACCAGTTTAGCAGTGTTATGGGACCATGCAGCACCCAGCTGGTTGAGTCTTCCAAGTGCTCTGAAGGCATAGCAAAGCAGCTTACTCCTTTGCAGAGACTTACTTGTGGTATAAAAATTTATAAAAGTGTATCTGAGGTTTCAGGTTACAATGGTGGGGATGCAATAAACACATGGCCAGCAAAATGACTTGAGCCAACACGGCGTGTCCAGATCTTTCACATTTGGGGAGAAACGAGGTATTTGGTAGTTCAGAGCACTACCAAAGGGATTCAATCACATTATCTGTATTTTAAGCGTGCATTTTAGTCATAGGTGAAGATCATAGAATCATTAGGATTAGAAAAGAGATCCAAGATCATCAAGTCCAACCTTTGAGTGATCACCACCTTAGACCATAAGCACCAAGACCATAAGTAAACTAGACCATAGCACTAAGTGCCACATTTAATTGTTTCTTGAACACTTCCAGGGATGGTGATTCAACCACCTCCCTGAGCAGATCTTAAGGAGAAGAAGCTTTCAGCAGAATGAAATCTCCAAAGAAGATAGCATTAGAAGAGGTAATGTCTCACTGGTATATTCAGGTTTGTCCTGATATACCAGATGTTTGGGGGAGAAAGACCTGTAGAATCAGTCATTTCTGCTAGTGAGGCACTACATTAGGGAGTGACTAGTCATCCTTTCTGTTTGTAGGCCAGAGGCAAGCAGCTGCATTGCTGAAGGGAACAGAGCGTGTTGAACTTTTCAGTGAGGTACCCAGCAGTGTCTGCGTTTGTCATCTGTGCCCTCTGCTGGCTGCAGCCCCAGCGGGTCTAGTATGTGCCCCAAATTCTTGTCATGCTTTGATGAGGGAAAAGGTGAAGAAGGATTTCTGTAAGGACTGTTAAAGTGATAGATTAAGGTTATTAACTCAGAAATTCTGTGATTTGGATACCTAAATTTGGTATATGCAATTAATGCTGAAATAGTGCATAGGATTTACAGGCAGCCTAAGTCTGTTATTAGTCCAGTGCCTTTAATTACCGGCTGCCCCAGCAATAAGGTACTTTGTGCTCTGTTGTGACACTAACCATACTTTTGTTGTGTGACTGCAGGGTGCTCTTAGCCTCCCTTTAAACGGGTGGTTGCTTTGCCCCTGCCTCAGGAAATCATCACTTGACTCAGGCAAGCTGTCATCTTGTCTCAACGTGCTAGTAGCCTGAGGGTGGTCCATGAGACTGCCAAAATATGGCATATTTCTTCTGCAGGATCTTCAAGAGTTCTGTTGAATAAATATATTTCCTGATATAAAAACAAAGGCAGAGACAGGTGTCTGCATATTGTCTATAGCTCACATATATATGGTGCTGAACACTACCCTCGAATTGTGTGCACGGAGCCAAAATGTTGGTCGAATATATAAAGTAGTGATCCACATTAATTTTCATGCTGTTTATGTCTGATTACTAATCAATAAAATACCCTATCAGTTACAAACTAAGGCTTATTTATACAAGCATACACTGAAAAATGTCATCTAATTAGTACTGACCAAAGAGAATATAATCAATATACCGTGATGATGGTAACACATTAGTGAACATAATTAAATCCAAAGTTATTCCCTTAAGGATGTTAATATTGATAGATGCCCTTTACTTCTTGCCCTTTACTTTCTCATATATAATGTGGGAACAACAAATGTGGGAAGCATTTGCAGTCCTGAGTGGCAGTGACAGTAAGAGAAGAGTAGCTGCAAGAGTTTTGGAACAGTTACGTGAAAGAAATATTCTGTAAATAGTGTAAATTCTGTAAAGACCCTCATCCTTGACTGGTATACATGAACGCTTAGAATTTACCTCGAAGACAGCTTGTTTACATTATCATCATCATAATGAAAAATATTGTGAAGCAGAGTTAATATTCAATGAAGTATTTCCAGAAAAACACAGAGAGGTCTGGGATAGCCACACATTGGGAATCATTTACAAGTGGTAAGGGATAAAGTTATACTAGTAAGCTTTTTGAATCTGTTTCTAACCATCTATACAATGGCTTTCAGTAGCACAGGAGAAGAAATTACAAGAACAAACACCAAAAAATGTCTTTAGGAAAGAAGAAATCATTAAATAAAGCAGTAATTTTTTTTAAGACACACAATAAACTTTTTTTTATCAATGTTATTTTTTTGAAATTAAACTCATTACTCCAACTTGAAGTCTCAGGCCCTAATTTTGCTGGCTATTGGCCAGTGCAAAAGAGCTGGCACAAGCACAATGTGAAAAAATCTTTCAGCTAAGTTTTAGGTGCCTATGCCTAAGGGTGGAATTCAGTTGTCATCTTAAAAAGGTCATCATAACATTTATAACTAAATGTGTTTTAAAGTTATAGAACTGTCTCTGCTGTCTTGTTTGTACTGAAAAGTGATGGATAGGTACATATTGCACAGGTCTGAAATCATCTGTATAATTCTTTGCTGATATATATGTATTTACAACAGGGTATCCCAGTGTGATGCAGGGAATCAAGCAAATTTTGCTGAACTCTACGGGATTCTAGTCACATTCTAGGCTGTCTACAAAGTGATTTTACTGGCCTCTCAAAACATCTCTCCATGTTGTTATCTTGACCGAAAAAAGTAAAAAACTGTAAGGTGAGGACTGGACTATGTTTTTATTCTGTTCAGATTGTTTAAGTGCCAATTACCTTCTCCCTTTGAAGTACAAATATCTTTGTATGTCCCAGAATAAGCAACACAAACTAGATCCAGATTATTCAGGTAGAGAAGCAGAATTTCAATTAAAATATTATCAAAATGTCAAAACATTGAAGGAGGGTATTTAACAGCTTTCACTTAAACAGAGACTTTCAACAAACCCACTTTAGCATTTCCGTGTCCCTAAGTATTGCCAGCCTGAGGTCTCTCTAGAAAGGAGAAATACAAAATAATGAATGGCAATCAAAATGAACTGTTCCTCTAGTATTTAATCCTTTCAAAATTACAAGAATGCAAGAAATGGAAACTATAAGGCTAACTAATGATTACAGGCAATACAGTGAATAGAAGAAAATCTGTTTGGAAAGGGGTCCACTTTAGGAGAAAATAAATTTGGCTTTGAACATATGATAGTCACCAGCAATGCAAGGCATAGCACCCCTTTCCTTCTTTTTTCCTTTTACTCTGTGGAGACTGATTGACTCCATGGTGACTCTTTATCATAGAGTGTAGGTAAGACAAATATAATACAGAGAAAAATAATATATTTGGAAAATGCTGTAATTTAACACATAGCAGACCTAAATCCTGAAGTCTGTAGGATTTAAAGCATGAATTGCAGATACACATAGGTAACATAAATAATCCTGAATGAACATTTGAAAAGTGTTTGGCAAAGCATTGTGCATCAGAGCACAAGGTAGATAGCTGCTTACAAATTCAGCTTAGGAAGGCACAGTTTATTGCAATAGACTGCTTTCCTCTCATCTTCCTTTTGCTTTTTTGGTCCTGGCTGTTCTCAAGAAAAAAAAAGAGATGGGATTGGATGAATAGGTCTAACATATCAGTTAGTGTGTTCCTTTATCTTTACAGTGAGTCTTGGGGAAAGGTTGTCAATATTAAGTAACAGGTAGAGAAAAATGTTGAATGGGAAGAGACTGGACTATCCACATTCCTCGCTGCTTCACTCTTTCACTTCTGCAGTTTACTTCCTCTGCATCCATTGGGAGGTCCTGGGTCGTCTGTTTCAACTCTTCTGTGATTTTATCTTCTCATTTCTCCTTTTTTGATGATTTCCTGCTTGAATCATCACAAATGTTCTGCTTGCAATTACCTGGCTGATAGTCAAAAGTATTCATGGCAAGACTTGCAGATTTCGTTAACCTGCAGGCTATCTTAGCACAAAATGCTACAGATCCAGTGTCTTTCAGTTTAGCCATGTCAAAGTGCCGTGAAAAAAACAGAATTTCATATGAGTCATGCAAGTTTTCCTAAGGTATTACCAGTGATGCTTCCAGTTCTACAAATGCAGTGCGAAGGGAGTTCAGGCACAGGAGTTATGACACCATGCCTTTTCTTTACCCAAGATAAAATAACCAATATCAAAGCTTTAGTGGAAAAAAGCATGTTTTTACACAGGTGATCAAAACCAGATGGATTATTTTGTACTGAACAATCTGCTGCATAGATATATTTTTATTCAGAATTCCACTTGGAACATTAATGGCAGAAACAGCTTTGACTCGTGGACTTATCACTGTAACTGGGATGAGAAAATTGTCCTTCCTCTTGATAACTTGCTGTTCAAAAGCCATAAAACATTATTTCTCCATGTTAAGTCTAAAGGCTTCATCTATTTTTCTGCATCTCTGTTATGACCAATAACCTGAAAATTCAAAGAAAATTGATAAAAGACATGTTTTCTGGTAGATTAAGGAATGAAGTTTTTATAAGTAAATGGCCACTATATTGAAGTCCTGGTTATTTTCATTAGTGAGGCAGGCTATATCTGTGGGATGTGGTAATTATTTATGCAGATCATGCCTGGCTCTGGGGGGATTTTTAATGTATCCATGCCAGCAGCCACTCTTCCCCCATCAGAAGGCCAACTGTCTATTAAGCATCTGACATAATAATTTGAAAAGGTTATTTTATCAAATAAACTGCAGTTAATTGCTTCTAAATGCTTAAACTGACTATATGTTAATCATAACAAGACTCCTGATATGATACTGGGAGTAGTTTTCTTCTGAAGTATCTCTGCTACTTTCACATTGCTTTTGGCAATGGAATAGTACTACACAAATACTTTCAGTTCTGTCAGCACACTGAATCAGAGAGATGGTCCTGAGATTGTCTCAGGACCCCAGTGACACTCATTTTTTTGCTTCCATGGCTGGGTTTTCCTAAGGAGCAAACTGTTTTTCACCAAAGAGACTCCTCAGGAAATAATTAGGCATACAGTCCCATGCACAGACTTTTGTCCAAATGGCACATACAGCTCTGTCCAGTTCCTAGGGATGGCTGGGTGGAGAAAATAGGTCTGGTGACCTGTGCTGGCAGGGAATGCACAGGCAGAGCAGATGAGTTGTGAGTATTGGCAACAAAAAACAACTGGAAACCAAGAAAGGGACATCTGAGATCAGGGGTAGGACTTGTGAGAAGAAGAGATATACTGCTACCGCTCAGATTTTAAAAAATGAAGTTGTAATATTCAAAGTCAAGATTTACACTGAAATTAGAACCTTTTTAAAAGTTAAAAATATATTTAATTAAAAGAAAAATTACGGAATCCCTAAAGATTTTGTGAAAAGTGGAGGAACATTACATTACTCAGATAAATTTTATGCTTCAAAGTTCCAAAGATCTGAAGTTAAGCCAAATATTTTTAAGAGCTGATTCCACTCATATGGAATTAAGGTAATTCTTGCATAGAGCATCAAACCTGATGACGTA
Organism: Cyanoderma ruficeps; assembly: GCA_008694505.1. Classification (NCBI taxonomy): domain Eukaryota; kingdom Metazoa; phylum Chordata; class Aves; order Passeriformes; family Timaliidae; genus Cyanoderma; species Cyanoderma ruficeps. The sequence goes on from VZDJ01004378.1 coordinate 3,628,718, forward strand.
TTTTATGTAATATATATTTAACTGTCTTAATTTCAAGTACACAAATGAGTATTGCCAATAATTACTTTTTTCCAAATATAATGGTTAAAAATGTAAACTGTAAAAAATGTTTCTTATCCTCTCATGTGGCAAAGTCATTATATATACACCAATATATCTTTGGCACAAATATTAATTTATAAAACTAAACTGAAGAAGTACATTCAAGTTGAAGTGGCACCTATGGATTAGAAATGGTTACCTGATATGGATAAGGCCATTAACCTTTCAGGAATTATTTTGTTTGTTTGCTTTGTAAATAAAACCTTTAGCATTTCAGATATAGTCAGGGAAAAGGATATTCGCACTTTCATGGGTCATTTGTATTAAGGTTCTCAAAAGTAGAACTAAATGAAACAGATTAAACATCCTTATCTTATAGGATGAAGAACTGCTGAAAGTACGAGTATCATTTTCTTCTAAATCATAGCTACTGGCAGCTGTAACAGTGTTATATTCTGCAGTTGTTATATTAAGTGTGTTATTTCCAAAGACAGATTGGAAATCTTCTGTTTCAGGATGTGTAGATAATGTCCCCTTACTCTCAGAGATAAATGAAAATGCAGTTCTGTTAGACAGGATCTTTTCTTCTGAGGCTTCTATGTTTGAAAATGAATTTGAGGAGATCTGAATGCAAATATCTTCTGAAATGCAAGCATGGAGGTAATGAATGTCATTTATATCAGCTCTAGGTTCACAGCTGTGCCCTGCATAACAATGGCAATCAAATTTTTCTATGAATGTTTGCAGATCCTGATATGATGGTTGCCCTTGTAAAGTGTATTTTCCATCCTTTGTCATTTGAATTGCAATATTCTCAGGGTTCAAGTGGAGATAGTCACTGGAATTCCATTTTTTCCGTGCACAAGCGCCAGAGTCTTGGCATAGCACTTGGCTACATATTCTGGCTGCCATTGTGACGTTGATGAGGTATGGGGTGNGTCAAAGTCCTCCTAAGGTAGTTGTCCAGAGTTCTACAGGTGTTCTGTGAAAAGAGCATTATACCTCCGCAGTTTAGTGTGAAAACCATTAAAATGCTGCCATTCTAATAACAGTACCACAGTATATATCTATAAATGTTTCCTCTGAGGATTTGATAATAGCTCTAACTTGCTGTTGGAAGCAAGTTTATCTGAGAAGCTGTTATAAAATTCAAAGAACACAGCAAATTTATGTCGTGCAGTTGCAGGAGATGTTACAAAAAGCAGTTAGATCAGAAATAAATTGTCTTTAAGCTTTCATTTTATCTCTATATTTCATGTAGCTTTTTGAAACAGATGTATTTAAAGAAGTTTCATGAAGAATTGAAGTTCATTTTAAGTCTTAAATAGTTTGAGTTGATCTGGGAAAAAAATCTCACTTCCTCAGCCTAAACAAATACTTTTTATATCAAGTAATCTCTGTGACACTTTTTAGCTTTTCCCTGACCTGAATAGCTTGGCTACAGGATAGGGAGTTTTCATGGCATTTTTAAATGAAAAGAATTGTGGTCAGGTGGTCAAATTTAAGGTATGCTAAGGTCATTCTAACTGGCCATGAAATTGGCATATGTTCTGTGCATGGTTGGCACAGTTTAATAACCAGAAGGTTTGAGAACTCTCTCTTTGTTTCTGACATTTTGGGAATTTATGGGGAATACTACATGTAGATACATCTAATATTTATACCCATGGAGATCACGTTGGTAAATATAAGATGTATGTAGGAATTTAGGAATATATAAAAATCCTTCCAAGAAATTTTGGCTGATGCAGAAGTGAGGCTTACAGTAATATTTAATTGGCTTACAGTAATATTTAATTGCTGAAATGCTAGTGACTATGAAAGCTGTGAAAAATCAGGTACAATTAGTGCACAAATACATAGTCTGACTGAGCTGTGGAGAGTTCTTTTTTCTTGCAGGAATGTCAAAATTCAGAAAATAGAAGTTACTGCTCATCTATGTTCTGATATTGAGATAATGGGCAGAAAAGTTCCAGGTGCCACCGATATCCTTTCTCAAAGGCAGGCACATACAAAAAAAAAATCAAAATGGGATGCTTTGGGGAACAACAACCTTATAGAGCTGTGGAGGTGTATTTGGCCATGCTTTCTGTGACAGGAGGTCTGGCAGGGATGAAGCATTTTGGTTCTTTGCACTCAGAAGACTTCACAAGAGCCTTCCCATACAATAGTTGGTTAAATCTATCTTGTCTGGTTATGAATGATCTACCTGGAAAGAATTATGAGATCCTTGGAACAGTTTCTCAAACTATGTATTTCCCCTTCCTAAAACAAACTAGAGTTTTTTTCTTCTGACTTGGATGTTTCATACAATGAAATTAATCAAAATACTGTTTGCAACACACAGAACAGGCTAGGGCTGAACTTTTACAGACTGACTTCTCCTACTGCTGTTGCCAAGTTCACCACTCCAAAAAGCAGAAGGGTCTTTTAAGAATTGTAATTGTAATTACTTGTAAGCCCAAGTAATTTTCTCTTTATCTCATGACTAAAATGAAATGAAGATATAGGAATTCTTTCTTATACTAATTAAAGAAGTGCCAACTTCCCTATGGTTATCATAGTAACTTGTCCCGTTACCCAGAGTCAACAGTACTGACACACTGAAAGATTGAACTCTTGTTCTGTGTAGTCAATGACCTTAATAAGCCTCAGATGTGCTTGGGTTTTGACTACAAAACATTGCTGGCAGTATGGAATCATCATTCTAAAAGTAAACAATACAATGTAAGTGATCGTATTGCTTTACATACTTTTCACTTTATTTCTCCTTAAAAATTTCATATAATAATTGGTGTAGCATACCTTATTTTGTGTTAAATTCATATCACCCCAGATCACAATTCCAGAAGCACCCAGTGCAGCAGATTCTCCGATGGTATTTACCAGGTCATCCTGAAGGAAAACATACAAAGAATCATGCAAATATGAGTAACCCATAACATAAGAGCAAATGAAAAAAAGCATATAGTAAATGGCATATCCAATATAACTGCTTTGAAGACAGCAAGCAATGATACACAACACAAATGTCCTGTTTTCAAATGCACAATTTTATCCTGGAATTGGATTGCAGAGGTGATACCAGAAAATGTTGCCAACAATATCCAATTTATATATGTCATCTGTTTAGAAAAACAAGACTGTAAAACTGAGCCAGTGGTTAGGCATATGACACACTCCTCCAAGCATGTTGAGGCTTATTTTGCTGCATTGCCTCCTGGTGGCTCAGAGTTGGTAGTAACTGGTTTCAGTAATGCTGCGGGATCAAGATACTGGGAAGCACAACTGTTTTTTTGGTTTTGTTTTTTTTTACTTAATTTCTTTTACCAGAAAGTGCTAAACCAGAAAAATTGCAAGAGAGAGCCCTTTCAACAGTAGAAATCTCCCTTTTCCAGAGAATGTCTCTGGTCTTTTACAGAGATTGATTTGTGAAATTTATTTCTGTTCAGTTCTGCTTTTAGGGTCAGCTGTTAGCCTAGTCCTAGCAAAATGTTAAGGCCTATATGGGATGGGAGAGGACTATGATAATGAAAAAAACAATAAAAAGGCGAGTTACTGTAAGGCACAACACAAAAACAAACAAAAATTAATGTAAGGCTTATAGGATTTCAGTTATTAATTAGGATCCTAACAGGGCCCCTTGCTCCCTGAAAGTATCCCCAGAGCTGGGGACAACTCTTGCTAATAGTCTGTCCAGAATGCAGGAGGACACCAGATAGAATGCCATCACCAGGACTCTTCCCTTTCCTCATGGGCTGGAACACCAACCAGAGATTACCCAGAGTGGTGGTATCTCTGATAGGGGAGGTGTCTATAAAAATGTGAAAGGAAAAGTATAGCCAGAACTGCAATAAGATGATTGGATTTTAATCAGAGCCCAACCTTAACTAAACCATGACATGCTAAAATACAATTTTAAAAGCTACTTGAGTACAACTAAGGACAGAATTTTCTCACTAGCTTTAAACACTTTTTAAGGAAAGAAAGTCTCCATTTTACTGTATTTTTTTTTATAACCTAAAAAGCAGGCCCAGTATTACTAATTCTCTTTGCAAGGCTTTACTTGTATTTCTTTCCTCTAAGTATGCTTAATATGTTTTCTAGTTTTGTGATATTTTGTTACGTGTGAGGACAACTCAAAAGAATAAAATACTCTTTGATAAATATGAGAAAGGTTTGAAAATAGACCTCTTAGTTATGTTTGGTAGAATTTCTTTGATACATTAATTGAAGTTTTTAGACAAAATTACATACTTCTTTCTGATGCAAGTTAGTATATTTGCTAAGTAAATGTCACCTGGTAATTTCTTGCCATGTAAATTTGAAGTATTTAAGGCCTAGCTTTACTCACCTCAGAGAGATATTCCTCATAGACATCTGTGAATACTGGACGTGTGTATACAAAAACTGGAAGGGGGTGACTAGAGTTAGAGACATAGGAAGTTCTAATGGCTTCTTGAACTCTGTTGCGAACAAAGAATCGAGCATTTCTGGAAGATTTTAGGGCTGTCTCTAGATAAATAGATGGATAAAGTGCTGTGCTTTTCTCCCACAACCAGTTAAGCTCATTATTTCTTCCTATTTCAATATTTAAACAGGTTCCTGTATAATTGTGTGGGTTTTGCTTGTAATCATAGTTATAACAGTCTGGATAAAGGTAATATCCCCACAGACGATTTGGTTTCATTTCTATGCCCAGCTTCAAAGATTCCAACATAAATGATTTTGCTGCAAATTCAAATTCCATTTTAGCTATAGTTCTGGCTTCAGCTTCTGATAGACTGAGGTCTCTCTGCTGAACTAGCTCAATGGATTCCTGTCTGTAAATATCTTTTGATCCCCAGTTCCTTATCCACACAGGTCTCCAGTTTTCCCAGTCAATGACAGCCAATCCAAGCTGTTCATCTGAAGGAATGTAGAATTGGATGTCCTCTTTGGCTTTTTTTAAATGATCCTCCAGCAGTGAGAGTTGAGGAAGTCCTCCATTGAATGCCTCTCCTGTAACTTCATTTTTGTAAGGGTAGTAGCCAAGCCTGTCTGGATAGAAGAGGGTGATGTTTTGCCCAATGGATGTCTTTAGTGTGCTTCCAATTAGGGAAAAAAAATTCATGTCCAGCTGCACTCCAGTCCTTTCAGTACAAAGTTCTGTAGGAGCATTCCAGATAGAAAGGAAAGGTGAATTAGAAACAAGTGGACGAGCTCTTATGTTCAGAGATGAGCAGCAAGAAACTAGAAGAGTGGCAAACACCACACCAGATGCTACAGGATATGTACAGGTAACACAGATGCCAAAACTTTGCATTTGTCTTACAGTTTCCATTGTAGCATGTGCAGTGACATTAGTGCTTCTGATCAGACAAAAATTAAATGCTCTCTGGGTGTTCAGAAGGCTGGTAGTCTGTCAAAAATTTTACCATACAATATATTTCTTCAGATCAGTACCTATTAAGCAATATTCCTTGGGTGTAATATAGAGTGTCCTTTTTACAAGGCCCTTTGTCATTTCAGGCTGCGGGAAACTTTTCAACGACTTCTCAGACCTAATGCAGAAAAAGAAGCAAATGTAAAGTAAGAAAATATAAATATTTAATTTCTAACCTTGAAACAAATACCATTTCTGATTTTGAATATATTGTAATACTTGAATACAAGTCCTCTTTGAAGGAAAAGAATAATGTGCAACCATAGAAAAATAAGCTGTACTATTCCACTCTGTTTTACACCTAAAACTTAGATGTAAAAATCCTAGATTTAAAACAGTGGAACAGTATTCAGTGACTCAGAGTTAGTGTGCATGGAAGTAGTCCTGATTGTGTCAGTTACTGATGCCTGTAAAAATGAGCAGTTTCATAGTGACTTCTCTTATTCAACAGCAATGTATATATAATATTTCTCACCTACATCAAAACAATGTTCTAATCCTTCATTTGTTAATTTTACAGAGTCCTTAAGGGAAGATACAAGATAATACAAAACAAACCTGGACTGTTTTCAACAGGCAGAAAACCAGTTGATGGATACCCATTTAACTTAGTGAGGCATCTGAAATACTGTAGGCACTCTATCTTCTGTCCAGGCCTCTTTTAAAAAGGCTCAAACACCTGTGTATCACTTTGGTTTATGGCCAGCTATATGTTACTTCAGACCATTTGAGATGTACAGGTTAAGAGGCCCCAAGTCAAAAGCTGCCCAAGGGTGCAGTTCATTAGGAAAGCTGAGGCTGTCTGTATACCCACAGTGAGCAGTCACATTTAGTGGTGATAGCCTCAGTACAGGCATCAGCTTGTACATAGAATCCTACTAGCTAAAGCATTCTCTCTGCAGTAACTCCTAAACCTACATCCCTTCTGATTTTGAAATGGTTCAAACCTGAATCCGTCCCATTCTGTAGAGGCCTTTTGATAAGGCAATAGACTATGTAAGGATTATTTGAGAGTGTACACAAAATGTAGAAGTCGCCGTGAAGTGGGCCATGGAGCGGCTGACAACGTAAAATTTCTAAGGACAGATTCAAAAAAAAAAAGCAAAGAAGATTTTAGTTTGTATTTATTGAATTCAGCCAGGAGTGGAATCAACAAATCTGGTATAGAATCAGCAGATAGACTGAAATCTAAATGCTGATGCAGATATTTCATCATTTCACAGCTGCTGATGTGATAACTAAAGAAACCCTGCCAAGATTCAGGTTTATAAACTAGACTTAGATCGTAGATCCGATCACCAGGAAAGAAGATGTGGCTCTGTTCTTTTGAATTGCTTTAAGAGCAGTACCTCATTTGCATGGCATCTGCTTGATGAAACTTGTAGAAAACAAGTCTGCATGCATTTCCCCCAGCTGCCCAGAGATGACAGCAGGAAAAAGCCATCTCTCCTCCAGGCTAAACAGTTCTGGCTCTCTCATCCCCTACTCATATGACAAATGCTATAATCCCTTATTCATCTTTGTAGCAATTTGCTAGATTTTCTCCAGTATGCCCATTGCTTTATTGTACTGGGGAGCTCAGAGGTGGACACAACACTCCAAATGTGGCATCATCAATGCTAAATAGAAGGAATAAACACATTGGTTGACCTGTTGGTGGTGTATACTCTTGCTAATGCCACCCAAAAGGCTGTTGGTCTTCATTGCTGCAAAGATGCATTACTCAATCCAGTCAATTTTGTAGAGCCCATTCTGCAACTTTCTTCCAGCCATTCAGCTCACAAGCCTGTACTGGTGCATGGGTTATTCCTCTCCAGGTGTAGGGCTTGACGTTTTCTTATGTTGAGCTTCATGAGGTTCCCGTCAGCCTCTTTCTCCAGTCTGTGGAGGTCCCTCTAAATGGCAGGATGATCCTGTGCCATATCAGCCCCTCCCATGTCTGGATTATCTGTAAACTTTCCACGGAAACACTCGTCCCCTCATATTGTTCAGATAATTAATCAGGATGTTATATGGTATTGGACTTAGAATGAAGCCATAGTATACATTACTAGAAACAGACTTCCAGCTGGACTTTGATGGGGCTCCAGCTGTACATCCTGGACTGATCACAACCCTTTGAGTCTGACAGTTCAGCCAGCTTTTAGTTTCACTGTCCAGTTGTCTACCTTGTACTTAATCAGTGAGAATGTTACAGCAGACTATGTTGAAAGCCTTGCTAAAATCAAGATCCACAGTATCCAATGCTCTTTCCTTGTCCACCAAACCAGTCATCTCTTTGTAGAAGGCTGCCAGGTTGGGCAGGCCTAATTTCTTTATTGTTAATCTACACTGAGTACTTGAAATCACATTCTTGTTTCTAGTGCAAATTTTTTCCAAAACTATTTGCTCTTCTCAACCTCCCAGGGTCTGGGGTGAGGCTGGTGTGACTAGCCTATAGTTCTTTGGATTTCCCTTTTATAACCTTTCCAAGAAAGGAGTTGCATTTGCTTTCTTCCAGTCCTTGGAACCTCCCCCAATCACTGTTACTGTTCAAAGATGTTCAAGAATGACCTTACAATGACATCAGGAGCTTATTCAGCACATACTGCTCCTTACAGGCACATACCATTATGTCCAGTCTGCATAAATGTTCCTGGCCCTGGTTATCCTTTGCTCCTGCAGGCCCCACTCAGCACTAGGCCCACATTTTCCCTTGTCTTCTGCTGCTGTTATTCTTCTAGAAGCCCTTCACATTGCCCTTCACACATCATGCTGGATTCAACTCCAAGTGGGCTCTGGCTTTCTTAACCACATCCCAACAGCTCAGATAGTGTTTTTTGTTCACTTGTCCCTGCTAGTACTGAGCTTTGCCAGGAGCTCATCCTGCTGTTTCTTGATTTCCTGTATGTGGAGATTTTTGAACTTGGAAAAGATGATTCTTAAAAATCAATCAGCTCCTGTACCCTTCTGTCCAGGGAGGTCTCTCAAGGAATTCTTCCAAGCTGATATCTCTAGGTGCCAAAATATGGTTCTGTGAAGGCAGTGGTTATGATCTTGCCATTTCCTTTGTTGCCTCTTTTCAAGATCCTGAACTCCACCATCTCATAATCACTACAGCCAAGACCCAGCCTTCGCCTTTCCTGTTTGTAACTATGAGGTACACCAGGTCATCTCTCTTCCTAGCTTCTGCATTATCCTAAGTGACACTTCCTGAGAGAATACAAATGGAGACTTCCAGGACAAACTTAAAGAATTTTGTACTGAAATTCTGGAGAGATACTTTTTCCACTTATGCAAATACAGCTTACTCAAATTACATAAATTTTCACACATAACCAGCTGATACACACCATTGCTTGCCAGGACAGTGATCTTTTATGTGACTGGTTTTGTCATAAAAAGTGGGAAGGCCTCAGAAAAAAGCTGTAGGAGTAGTTTGGCTTTTACTGTTCCTCTGGCTTTGATTATAAGAGATTTCTTGCCCCCATTGAAGTCAGAAAACTACAGAACACAAATTTTATTATTTGTTTCTGTAAGTTTTTTTTATGAGAGCATTTTAGTAATAGGCTGACTTGATGTAAAGGAAAAGAGGAAAATATTGTTTTAAATATTACTTTTACTGGTTTAGCTAGAATTCATTTATTATTGGATAATCTTGCAAAATTGAATGTAACTGATTGTTGGGAACTGGTTTTCCTCCAAATCTTGCTGTGATGTACTCTACTGGGTATGAGTTAACAGATTATTTTATGTGATAGTTTCCAGTTAAAAGAATTGCCTCAATCCCAGCCTGACAATGACAGCTCTGATAGATGTTACTCTCTTCAGTCTCGTTTATGTTGGTCTAAGTGAGCTGAGTCATAAAGCTGACCTTCTCCTTGTCAAAGAGTCAATTACTTTACAATATATTAACACTAATTGTTCATGGGGTACCCAACTGGAGATACATATTGATGGATTTAAGTGCCTTTTGTCTAGGGAAAAAGCTTCAACTTTAGATTTTCTCAAATCTGGCATTTGTAAAGGTTAATCATATTAATTTTCTTGGTTTAATTATTGCATCATTTTTCACAGCATAAACTGGACTGCAGAAACATACATGGTTGAAAGTGCAAGTGTGCTCTTGTGTTTTGGTGACTACAGAGTCACAGATTTGGGCCATGCCACATGTCCCTGTAAAGGTGGACTCTGAAAAGGTTCCACTTGACCAAAGACAGTCTGAAAACAAAACATAAAGAAGCATTATACCTTGAGCTTCACACAGATTGATGTTTGTTGCCCCACAGGTGGATGGTGTATTGCAACAAAAAGCATTGGTTATACTGCTATAACCAATAACAGTATAACAATTTGGCTTCTGTTCAAAACCTGCCACTAAACATTAGGGGAATTCAGTTTTGAGGTTTTTTAATGAAAATTCGACATGAGAGTCCACATTCAGCCTTGATATAATTAGACATTGCTTAGTCAAGTCATTAAACTTAAGCCAATAAACAAAAAGAGTACCTGATATTCTTATGTTAATAGTGCACTTACTGAATTTCAAGCAATAGTCTCTAAAATCTTGCAGTTCCGGTTTTAGTTTGAACACACGAAAGCAGGTGTGCCCTTCATGACTTCTAAGAGAGAAGGTGAGTGCTACTGAACTGTGCTATCTTGTTGGACAACAGCATGTAAGAACATTTGTGGTGCCAAGATCATCAATGTACTTATCATTTTAGATTACAGATTACATACTTCTCATGTGTTTATTAACTGTTTCTTTCATTACCAACAGTGTGATGTTGCCTATTGATTAATGCCATAATAACAACTACAACAAAAAAAAAAGTGAAAAGTGGCTGGTCTTTTCCCTATGCCAAAGAAAATATGGATACAGATGTCAGCATGTAGAGCTGCAGTTTTTTATGGGACAGAAAAATCTAGCTCTTTAAATCTTTGCATTTAAGTCTTTAAATGCCTGAGGCTGTGATGTAAGGTATATGTTCAAATATGCAGATAGGACCAGAATATTAAGGATTTATTCCTTATTCTTTTGTTTTCATATAAGCACTATCTACTTCAGTGTAGAAATAGCTCTTGATGTTACAGACAAAATAAGGTATTAGACAGCATAACTTAAGTTCTTGGGGAAAGTTGCTTTGTGTTTTCCTTTATATGAAGGTTATGAAAATGTGAAGTTGTACACATGTCTAAGGACTCAATTCTAGCTGCTATGAAGAGGTCAGCACTGATTAAGTCCTAAGGAGAGATAGAATAGGCTTCTGAGGAGCAGACTAAGTATATATTAAATTAAATGTTAATGTATTTAAACTTGGAAGAAACTTAAAGGCTAATACAAATCATTTTTTGAAGTTACCAGCAATACTGAGACAGCCATACACAGTTTCTCTAAATAGGATCAAATCAGCCCACATTGTTGGGAAAGGGCTGTCTGAGGTCAACACGTGTTTTTTATAGATCAGTGGAAAACAATCAATGTCTGTCCTTGGGTGCCCCAGTGGTGTTACTCTGGGAAATGGCCCCATTGCCTTCCATTCTGTTCTGGAGGGGTCTTTCTTCTGGATGAAGGGGACTGTATCACTGTTGCAACTTCAAATGAAACCCTTCTGCTCTTTTTAGAGATGCATGTTCTAGCTAGAGGCTGTTTGTTCATTACGAATGGGTGTCAGAGTCATGAAACAGCCAGAGAAGAAAGGGAAGAATAACGTTGCAGTTGTATTGCATTCCCCATTTGGGTCATTTTGGTATTTCTTAAAGAAGAGGCAATGACATTCAGTTAACACGAGCACATGTGGGTGTTGTGATGATAACATTAACGTTTGTGGTGAGGAATAGAAAGCTCCACAGAAAGAAAGTCCACCTCTGGAAGTATGAGCCATCTGTGCTACACAGCTGATGGCAGGTTTAACCTGTGAAGGGTGATATTTGCATAGAGGATGTGGCCCTATTGTTACAAGTACAGTAAGCATCACATCTCTGTACAGTCAGAATTTGGTAAGCACTGATCTTGACAGTGGTTTTAAAACTCCACCCTCATTTCAGTAGATTCTTCTTAGCTGGCCTAAGGCAACTGTTAATGAGGCCACATAATGAACTGTTGAGGTTGAAAATGCCTCAGCTGATATAGAGGAGAGGAAGGGGGTTTTATAATTAGCTACATGAACCAGCAAAACTGGCTGGTTTAGTCAGCATGTCTGATTGAAGAGATGCTTGTCAAACTACACCCCAATGTTGTGGCTGTCCTTATCATCAAGAACTGCCAAATCATCTCTTTCATCATTGGTTACTCCCATTCCTGAGTTCCATTTCTGAGTACAGGGCAATGAGTACATGAGGACCTGAAAAAACCTCCCAAAAAATTTCTGCCAGCATTACTGACTGTTGCCTGTGAAAATAAATCAAAATATGCCCATGATGTAAAGGTCAGAAACTGAGCATCCACATTGTAGATAGCCCTCCTTAAAAATACCTATGCAAAAGTAGTAAAACTTTTTAATTATTTAAAATTAAATTAAATCTTTTTAATTATTTAAATGAGTTGAATATATTTTATTTAAATTTGTTAAACTATACATTTTAACTAAACTTACCCAATTATTTTCATAGTCTTATGACTGCTGCAGTGTTCCAGCATTACTTTCATGTATTTAGTAAGATATCTATATTTTTCATTATCTTTTTTTCTCTCTTGCAAGTTCTAATTCTCAATTTTATAACAATTTTTAATACCATAACAGCCTGTTAATTGATGTTCTGATTTTTTTTAGCAAGTTAGCCAAATAAACCATCTGAATACATTTCCATTACATGGAAAAAATTTCTTTGCTGTATTATGTATAAATAGATTTGGCAGAAGTCAGATTTTGTAGTGACAGTTTCCATTGCGGAGGAATCAGGGACAAAATGAAGAGTTGATCATGTGTGACTTTGTAAAGTACTCTGTCTCATTAAGAATACCCTGCAAAACCTTCACTGTCTGCTGAATCTATAGTACTTTGTGGCAAAATATGCCCAAAAATATTCTCTATAGCAAGAAAAATGCATTGGCAGTCAATATAGAATTTAAAAATATAATTGTGTATTTACCATGAATAATGATAATTAATATATAGCTAATTAAAGGCAAGAACAACCTGGAAGCATATTTGGATCACTGTACTACACCACTGCTATCCTACCCTAGAATACTGGGCAAATCACAGCCCAGCTTTTAAAAGCATCTAGTGGTTTTCTTTGGTATGTTTTTAGTCAAATATATTTTTCACTATATTACACTGAAAACCACTTGAATAATTCTACTTAGAAGCCTTCAAAAAAATAAACACAAACAAAGGCCCAAACCCAATTTTCTTTGGGCTTGTATATTTAGCCTCTTTTTTGTTCTGAGTACTTCTCCAAGTAGGAGGTCAAATTTTCATAGTCATAGAATGGTTTGAGTTTGGAGGGACCTTTAAAAGTCAGCTGGTCCAACCCCCACTAGGGATATTACTCATGATGCCCAGTGTCATATTTTCTGCAGCATCATTCATTCCAGCATAATTTTAAATTCTTTTGGACAGCAATATTTACAAAGGGCTGTAGTATAGATCACTGTGCACGTTGCAGCACAAGAACAGGCTTCCTGAGCGCTTTGCTAGACCTTCTCAGGGAGCTCTTCCAAACAAGACAAGCAACAAATGTCATACCTACAAATGTATAGACAGTATCAAAGGTGGGCCATGATACGGAGAATTATAATCTGCTATTAGTAAGCACTTGATGATCATCATCTCCCTTATGAATTCTATTTTGAAAATCAGAAGACTGAACCAAACATAAAAATATACATTCTTGCCTTCTAAGCCAACATGCAGCACAGAAATAACTGCAGTACATTTCTATACAAAGCAGGCATCATTTCACATCTGTGTTAAAAATATATTTCCCCTTCAAGAAACTATTACCCTAATCTAGGATTTATGAAAGAAAAAAATATCTACACTGTACAAAAGTAACTGTGCCTTTGGAAAGGGGGAAATTGCTCTGGAGAAGAAAGCAGGATAGAATTTTGCATAACCCTGGGAAAGTATTGCAGTATTCAAATAAACACAGCTGTCAATTCTGTATATGAAACTATTTGAGTCACAAAATTGTGCTGTCCTTTTTAGAAAAAAAATGGAATCTTCAAAAAAGATGATAGTGGCGTTACATTCCAAATGTAAAGGAGTAGAAACACCCCTGGGGTAAATGAAACCTGCATGGATGAAATTGTTCCTGGATATTCAGTAGCCACACTCTACAGAGTGTGTTGCTAGAGCAACAGGAGGCAGGGGTAGCAGTGGGAGGGGTCCTCAAAGCGAATTATTCGTGGAAATAAATATGTATTATTAACCTCATACCAATTTGTACATTAACATATGTCTTCACAGTATGCAATTTCAAGTTCTCTTCTGCAATACCTGAATGCTCTCCTTTTTTAATCTTCCTCTCCTGGGACTGTAGTTCATTCCATATACCTTTCCTCCACGATTGTATATAAATAAATACAATCTGACAAAAAGATGAAACTGCAGTAAAAAAATAAACCGTGCCTCAAGAGTCATTTCTCTTTCGTACTGTGTTCTTTTTCACCTGCTGTTCCCCCACAGCCCTCACTAGCCTTTTGTTATTTTGATAAACCTACTAATACCGAGGAGCCGGTCTAATTGCCACTCATCCCTGGAGATAAGTGGGAGAGATGGGTAAACAGATGTTAAAGTCTCAAAACAAAAGTGAGTACAAAGCTGTGCAGAAAACCGGTGATTTATTAAGGAGGCATTGGCATTATCGAGCATTGTTTTGGGAAACGGGTATGCAGAGAATTAGCAGTTCAACAGAAAAGAAGAAAGGAGCACAGTTGCGCCTGCCTGAGCAAGAACATTAGCATAACCCCCGGAGAAAGCCTAAGGAAAAGGATTTACAGCACAGGAACTGAAAACAAGAGCTTGTGGCTCTCAGCGAAAGAACTGAGTTCTTTTTGGTTGGGCCTGCCACTGGTTAGGGTGGCAAAGTTGGTGCTCTCTCTGTGGGCATACGGCTGGGACACCTGACCCCACCGCCCCATCTTCTTAGTGAGACAACCTGCAAACCCTCACAAACTCTGACTAAACAGCAAAGCTGAGAAACACAATGATGCCTGCTGGTTACAAGAGCCCTTAACATCTAACATGTGGAGTGAGTTTGGACCACTTGCCACGGGAACTGGGACTTGGACAGTACGTGGCAGTCAGGCCTGGCTCTCACTGCCCACATCCTCACTCTCCCTCAGATTTTTCCCCCTGCGAGGCTTTAGTGGATCCCCATACCAGCCCTCACCTCTGTGGGATTCCCCAGCACGTGCTCCATTGCTTACATTCAACTCTGACTCAAACCTCTTGCCTCAGATATTTTGTGGAGTGTCTTGCCTGCCTGTGACTTCATGTAAAAAATAACTATTACACTGCAACATATCATTTACTCGAGTTGAAAGGCTGAAAACATGCAGGTGTCTTTTCTCTCACCCCTGATTAGAAGCATTCACTAGGGAGAAGTAAGTTCCTATTAAATTTTCCCAGGCTTAAGTTTAAACCAATAAACTTTAGATTCCTAAAGAAACAAAAATCCTTATTAGCATGCTTGTACCTGTAAAGGAAACTTATTCTCACCCCCTAAGAAAAATTGCCTAGAGTAAGGACTTAACCTAAAAAGCTTGAAATAAGACTTCTTTAAAGTAAGGTTGTTTTAGCAAATTTGTTTGTCTGGAGACAGATTTTACTCAATACCTCTGACAGCTATATATGTGCAGTTAATAAGTAATTTTTTGTGTGTCCAATAGTTCAATGAATCACTGGCATTGAAAAAAGGAAGTTAAAACACACTGAGAAACAGCTGATAGTGCCATATACAGTTCTGTGTGTGTAACACAGGTGATTGTTCCACCTCACAACTCCTGACAATCTTTCCGGAAAGTCCTATCAAATTTTACCTTCCCCCTGTGAGATTTGAATTTAAAAATAGTAAAAATTTAAAATAAAATTTAGCATAAAAATAATCAGTAAAAACTCACCTCAATGATTCCACAGGTCGGGACTTGCTGAAATGAATGAACAGGTGAGTGGACAAAATTATTACCCTTGTCTAGAAAGGCAGGGCTCTGGCCCAGCCAATTGGGATTTGTCATTCGGTGAAAGCCTTAGCATAATTATAGGGTAGTGGATGAAAGGTGTCTTCTGACACAGCTGATTCCAGTTAAATAGTACAAAAACACATTACTTGTCAGAGGTCTTGCACCATTTTCTGTAGTTTACTGGACAAATTCTTTGAAGTAGATGCCTTTTTTTCTAGAAAAAGAAATACACTTTGACTTAATTTTGCTTTTTAATGTATCAGGGATTTGTCTAATGGAGGTAAAAAAATGGGGTGGGGAGAGCAAAACCGTGTTCTGCTTCGCCAGGATCTGGAGTACCCTCGGGTGATGCATTCAGGCAGAGTGTGAAGCAAGGTCACAGAAGAGATCCTGTGCTGCAGAACAGATCCCAGAACTACCATGCCTGGAGATCACTGGGCTGGGTGCCGCGTTGGACCTTCTGATTGCTCTCACAGGCATTCAGGCAGAACCCTTGGAGCTTTATAATTAAACAACCAACCACTCTGTCATTAAACTCCCAGCTCTGATTATGCTCACACAGCACTTTGGGTTGGTTGAGGGCTTCCCACACCAAAGGGATGACAGGTGGTGCCACACATTAGAGTAGTTATGAGTGGTGGACCCTCTATTATACTTTCAATATTGCAATTTAAAAACTATTTTTCATCTTCCCTGGCATAAAAACAATTTTGACTTTGGAATCAATTTCAGTTTCAAGACAGTCATTTCTATATTGAAAGGTTTTTGCCGTTTTAGATGTCATACATTGCTTTCTTTGTGTAATATTTTTAATAAGTTTTTGATATTTTGTGACATGTCCTCCTTAAATGTATATAATGATAAATCCTTCAAATTAGAAAATAATCAAAATATTCAGCTATTTTTTTAAAAGATCAACTGTAGAACAACAATTTTAAATAATTATTTTGGAGAAAAAAAAGTTTAAAAAATTAGTTTATAAAGCTATTCCAAAATTATGAGAAAAGATATTCTGAAGCAGTTTGCTATGATGAAGAATGAAGATAGAACTTTTCAAATCATCCATTTTCACATTATCATTCTTCAGTAACATGCTAGGATATCTGTTACTCTTATTTTGCATAAGAACTTTAAATCAATATTGCTTGGTAAAAGTTAAGGAAAAAAATGAAAATTAAGTTTTGGAATTTTCAAATTCAGTGCTAAAATATGTTTTAGTCTGCGTTGAATTCTTCCAGCTGCTATTTTTTCATGGAACATAGGCAGCCAGCTTTATGTGTCAGAAAAACAAGGAAACTAAGATAAACAGTAATTAAACTATGTAGGTTAAATTACTGCAGAGAGGCTCATGGTAGCTCTTGCTGTTTCAGCCCAAGCCGTGGACTACAAGGCTTTACCACTTCACAAGTAGCAGTGGTTTTCTCTCCTGTAACATTGCACCTTTATGATGCTCCACTCCACACCATTCTTACAGTCAGCAATCCCATCCAGCATCTTTACCCCTCATCTTCTGGTCTTACATTCACTTCCCTAGTCAAATAGGAATTTCCTCCCAGAATAAGCCATCTGAGTATTAAATAATAAAGGGAAATAATTCTCAATTTTTGAATGAACCTTTGAATCATTACTGTATTTGGTGGAAGTCACGGTGCAGAATAGAATAAAGTCAAGGAGCCCAAGGAGTTACAAAAATGGGTCTGCAGGGATATGGGAAACAAAAAGAAAAGACGTGCAGAGAACAATAGTCAAACCAACTCTTCATACGCTGTTAAAACCTACCAGTTTGTATCTTATGTCCAGCAACATCCCCCTGGCTTCTATCATCAAAATATTTCTTTCAAAACAAGACTTAGTGTTGCTGGTAGAGAAGGTTCCCATCCCCACAACAAGCCTCACAGAGGGGTGGCCTGCAAATTGTTCACTTCAGTACCCTTGAGCTTTTCTTTGTAGACACTGCTCAGTGTAAGAATGGCCTCACTGCCCACTGGATGTGTCCCTGCTGAGGCTGCCAGCAACAGCATTAGTTTTTGTTTGGGGTTTTATGAGGTGGACATCTGTCCATTAGCAACTGGAGAAGAGCCACCAGTATCACGCCCCACAGCTGCCAGCCTGTCAGCAGGCATTAACAATTTCCAGTTGCTTCTGAATGAGCTGGATTCAATCCAATAACCTGGTGCTAAACATTTCTGTGCTCCTTCAAATCATAAGAGTATGACTGTTGGGTGGGTCCTTATTTCACTTTGATATAACACAAATTAGGTGTTCCTGCTGGCTGTGAGGCAGCAGGAAAAGATGAAATAATAGGATAGCCACAGCTGGCAGCCAAGAGAAGCTGGTAAAGATCTGCAAATACCACAGTACACTAGAAATAAAAAGTAGGATGCATAATGTGCAAAGGCAGAGCTGGTGGAAAACTTCCAAGGAGTGTAAGCAAGGATTGAACTCAGCTGATCCAAGAATGAAACATAGAGGAATTAATCCTATTATTAATGAGTGACAAAAATCAACATTGTGATTTTGGCAAAATGGATTGCAAGGCTGAGGGTACATGGAGTGGAGTGATGGGAGGCGGGGGACTTATCTAAGGATGTGGGATCTCCCTTCCCTTCTCACCACACATCACCTGCTCTCCTGCCAGTCTGATTCCACTGAGGTGAATCCCACCTCCTTGGCACCAGCCACTTCATCTATCAGCAGAAGAAGTCATTAAGGCACCTGTAACCTGTTTCTCAGCAGCTGTCCCCTGAGCCTCAGTCACATGTGTCAGATCCCACCCTGCACACACCATATCCTCTTTTCCTAAGCCCACCCTTCACTCAGATCCTCTTCTCTTTCTGTGTTCCAACACATCCCCACTTCCAACCTTCATTTCTCCAAAATACCATCCTAACCTCCACAAACCCCAGGCAGAAGGACTTTCCCTGTATCATGCTCACCCACCATGGCCATGGGACAGAACCCATCCTCCAATTTACATTGCTCTGGGCACTCTTTTCCCTCAGCCCTTCGCAAGATATGGCTGACTTCCCTAACTTGCTCCCAGAATCCTTGCCACTGGTGAGCATTGCCCTCCCATGCACTCAGACCCGGGCAGTGTTGTGTCTCTTGCAGGTAAATTATGGGAGCTCAGGTTGCACTGGTAGTTCTGGTTAGTACCACATGTATTTGTCATGCCCTGTTCACATCTAAGATTTGCTTTCCTCATTTAGGAATCACTTTGTCAATTGCCTTTGTCTTGATTTACCACTTATTTCTCTTTAGTCAAGATTTTCTAAATATTTTCTACCATTCTTTTCCAGCTCCAGCCTAAAGAATTCAAACTGTTTTTTAGAGAACTATGACTAAACTCCACCCAGCCCCCCCATCTGGGGTTCAGCTACCTAGAGAGGTGGGACGTTATAAGCAACTGTCACTTGTGTCCTCTTTTGTTCGAGAGAGTCACTTTAGCTGCTAGTGAGGTTGTAAATCATTTCCTAGGACTGGAGTCTGCAAGAGATCTGACCAACAAGCACCTACTATAGACATCCTCAAATCTTATTCTCTGAGCATCTGTGTCAGGGAACTGACCTGAATACACATGTTCCCATTCTGGCCTTTGTCACCAGGTTTCTGTACTATGGAAACCAGGGCACTGGGGAAGAGACATGGAAGTCACTGAGCTCCCCTCCAGGATGCATACAAGAAAACCAGGGAGCTTGGGAGCATACTGTTATTTAACCTGAGAGAGTATTTCCCTAACTATGTGTGCATAAACTTTCCAGGTGGAAGTATGTCCTGAATGCACCAGAGTCCTCTTTTGTATTACAGCAACTCAAGCCATGACAGCTCCTGCTGTCCACTGGGGCATCTGATGCTCTGTGGGTGAGTCTGTATTATGCAATGGAGATCACATAAATGTTTACCTTCTCTCTAAATAAAGCCGTTTACCTGCAGGGTGCAATGGAATACAGAGACACCAGCCTGGATTTTAACTGGTAAAGCACGAAAAATTGCACTGTGTTTGTTCAGCATAAGACATTTGTAGTTTGCCTGGCCTATTTTTGGGACCTGAGATGGTCTCAATGTGGAATAGTTCTGCACTGACCTTTTAGGCACCAAAGCTGCCATTGACCAAACTAGCAGGTTTCAGTCCCACACGTTGTTTCCAGAGCAGCTCTGCTGTTGCTGTTTCTGCAGACTCTTTAGTATGGACACAGCATCATATTCCTGCAGTTACCATATTTTCCTCTTCTGGCACATTTGCATATGCAAGGCTACCTCTGACTTGTGCTTCGCTGTGCAAGCTCAGAAAATACTAAGAGGAGCAGCACAACTCTCCCCTGGGTGGCCTCCTACAATGTGGCTTGCACTCAGTGCTTTCCAGGGCTCAGATCTAAGCTTTTAAAGGCAACACAGAAAGTTCCTTTGCCTTTTCTTTTTTTTTTTTTTACTGCAATTTTGAATAACTAACTTGTTTTCATTTTGAGAATGACAGTTCTAATTCATATTTAAATCTTTCTAATCCCTTGCCAAGCCACCATGACAATAGGCATTGAAAAAAAATCAGTAAATAGGAATTTTCGTATTTACCGATTGTCATTCATGTTTCATTGTCTTTTATGTCATTCTATGCCAATGCACTTTCAAGTTATATCTTCAATGTGAAAGCTAAAATCAATCTGGGTGAAATAGGTTTATGTCAAGAAAGATATATTCTTGCTTATCACATGTACATATTGGAAACAGAAGCTTTAACAAATGAGCAGAGAGAGAGACACCCTTACTCACAGAGCCCAAGTGAAAAAAGGTTGAGGAGCATAAACTGCAGTTTAAATAAACAGCAGTAGCACAGGTTGCTTCTGAAGCTTATCTCATCCCAAAGTGTCACCAGTGAAAACCCAAACAATACAGGTTAACTGTATTGTGACTGGTTGGCTGTCTGCAGATTTATACCAATGAGCCTACGTTCCTTAACGCAGTGGATATTTGGAATCATGCCTTTAGAAAGAGGAAGCCAACTGGCCTATTCACGTGCACTGATTTCACCAGGGTCATCTGGGAAAGGATCCTTTCCTCATGGACAAAAAGCACCCTTGGGGAGAAGGGAGAGAAGCACACATCCTTACCTCAACTACAGAGAACAGGAACTTAACCAACTTTCCCATTGTAAATACTGGAGAGCACAAGAGGCACTTACCTGCGATCCCTGGACTCCTTAATTCTTGTCATTTAGGGCAGTAGGACCACTGGATCTCAGGAAATCTGGCTTCTTGTTCCCAGATGACAGACTTTACTTTTTTGTACCAGAATGTGTCTTACAGGCCAGAAGATTTCTTTTTTGTTAAGGAAATACAATCCACCTGGGTGTTACTCATGTGGCAGACATGCAAAATCCATGTTAATGTTCTCCACCCACCTTTTCTCTAAAATACTAATTTTTTCATTAGCCATCGTTATAGGGAATAATACAGGGTAGAGATTATAACAGATGATACTGACTAGCAAAAAACTATCTTTGGTTAAGAGTCTTGGCCTTCACCCCAGACACAGAAACATATCACTGCCTTAAGAAAAGATAGTTCACAAGGCTCATGGGGAAGGAGGCTTTATTTCCTGGTTATCCCTTCACAACATGTGCAAAAAGAGGCAGACGGGAACAAGGAAGGAGGAAGCAGAGTACCTGGAAATAATCTCTGTCATCTGTGTCAGAGGTGACTGAAGGAGCCCCAGTCTCCTCCCATGTCTCTGTGGAAGATCTCTACATGTGCAGCAGAGACAGGCAGCACAGATGTGGGCAGCCAAAATCATCTTCAGCTGTGTTTACTGGGGCACAGCAAGCAGGAGCAGGGAGATCAGTGCCTCTATTTCCAACTCTGAGAAATAGAGATTAGATGAATAGAATAGAAATAGAAATTGATGAGATTTGACTTGTCAATGTGGACTAGATTAATTTCTTTAAGACTGCCATATTCCCTACTAGTTTCTGATAGGTTTTGGGGTTTTTTTAGAACAGATTAGCATTTTCTTTTAAAAAATTGTTTGATCAAACTGTTCCCATCCAGTAGTCCTCCACAGTGTAATTGATTGACAGGGTTTTTGTTCTCTTCATCTTTGCATGTATCATCTTGATTCAGGTTGATTTCAAGGATTTTATTCCAGGACCTCCTTTGAATAAAATCTGTTCTTTCTCATGAGCATTCAAAACTTGTCTGGAGAGTCTGCTTTCCCCCCACAACCTGCTTGGAAAACCAAGAAGAGTTAAAACTCATTGTGGTTTTGCTATAACTATTACTACACTGGAAGAAAGTTTTGAAATGTAGAAACTAAAAGGTTATGACCAATATTTGCCCTGTATTGCAAAAATTTCAAGGGTTCCAGAAACCTTTTTTTTTTTTCTTTCCCTGTTAGTGGCTTACATATAATCTCTGAAGAAATCAGGAATCTATCAGTACACATTTCTAATTAGATCTGTCTAAAAGTGGTTTGTCCCTCATGCAAAGACTACTAGAAGATGCTTCTTAATTGTTTCTACTACAGTGAGACATCAGACCCAGATTTTCTTGTGATTTCCATATTGAGAACAATAATACAAGTAATTTTAAGTCAAATCTGACAAAGCCTTTATGCACTTGATGCATTATTTAAATAAATAAAATTTCAGTTTAAAGGAATGCTTGAAGCAACAGACCTATTGTCTGTTACCTTTAAAAGCTAAGAGTCCAATTTAGTAAGCCTGCTGAGAAAAGTACCCATTAAAGTCGGCCAAAAGTGTTCTGTGTGAAAACGACTACCCGAATTTGATTTAAAAATAAAAAAAATCAAGACTTTTCAGAGGGACTGGGGTAGAAGGTTGCTTACCTGCTAGCTCCCATACCAGTATTTTTCCACATCTAACATAGCTGGAATGCAGCCTTAAAAAAACCTGCATTATAAACTGCCTTGGAACTGCTTCACCTGCTTGGGGAACTAATTTAAATGACTTCTGAAAGCTACAGAAGTAGCAGTTCATTTGGATTGCAAAGCAGCATAGAAAATGTGAGTCTTTTCCCAGGCTAGCAGTCTACATGTTAAAGACATGAAAAGAACTACTCGGAGTAGTGAAGGCTAGTGCCAGAATATATTCAGGGAGATCCATGGTAAATGAAGTGGTGATTCCAGGCAGCAGTGACAGCTTTCCTGGGTTATTTATCTTGCATAGTCTTAAAATGTTGTCGTATGCTGTAAAAGTTGCACTATACTTCAAGACAGCAGCATCCAATATTTTTAGACCCTAAAGGAATAGCTTTAGGAAATGGCAATTTCCATGAGAATTTCATGTCTAGACTACATTTGATTTCCAATAGCTTAATTCTTTGCAATATAGAAGCAGAATTTCTGGAGGGTATTTTTTTTATACTCTTCAACTAGTCATTTGAGAACCATTACAGTTTCTTCTAAGCTTGACTTTTCTTGGAAATTGTCTGTATAAAGATGATATTCTGAAATGCCTCTATAAAACAGAGTGTATTACTTATTTCCAATTTCACTTTTCAAGCTGTACAAATATTTGAACTTGGTAACAAAAACACCTATAATCAGATCATTATAAAACACACAGAACATGAATGTGATATAGAGATTAAAAAATTCAAAATCTTTATGCAGGATTGTTTTAGATAGTCGGATTTTGCTATTTCTTCCTTCTGTGTTGAGCAAACATAGAATAAATCATCTAGGACAGGTGTTTCTCTGAACAGAAAGGAAATTATCACTTTACTGAGAAAAAGAGAGTGATCTTACACCTGGTGAAATCATGCAAATGCAGGAATCCCATTCTAAATATTATCAGCAACAAAAAATGTTAGGAAGCTGTTATATTACTTCTGAATCCACAGGCTCCCAGATAAAAGAATAATTTAATAATGGATTAGACAATAGCTAGAGTTTTCTATTTCATAAAGTGGGATTTTTGCATACTAATTTTTAAAGAAAAACTTATGAAAGTAATAATTAACTTTCAAATAAGTAAATCTCTTCTGATTACCACAGCATGCACAACTGTTTTGCAACCATATTTAGTAAACCATCTTTTATGGCCTACAGGTCTGCCAGAGCTCTGGCCTAGGATTCAAAAAAGTTAACTCTCACATGTAAGGAATGACCAGAAAAAAGTTGGATTCAACTGAGTAAAGACATATGCAAAAATTTCTACTGAGGTTGAAGTAATCAGCAAAGACGACAAAGACCCAGCACACGATGCAAATGAATAGAAGTCTAGAAGAAACAGCAAGATATGGTGGAAAGGAAGATGGAAACTTTAAAGGAGATTATTAGGAAACATGGTAATGATTTTTATTGTTATGAAATGGAAAAAGATATTAAAAGATATGAAGGAACATTTACATTCTCCCTGTCCACCAAGGTTTAGACAAAGACTAAGAAAGCAAGGGATAATCAGATGATCTGCAGACCCTTTCAGATGATCAAGACTTGAGGGCATTAAAATCT
This sequence comes from Cyanoderma ruficeps, assembly GCA_008694505.1. NCBI lineage: Eukaryota > Metazoa > Chordata > Aves > Passeriformes > Timaliidae > Cyanoderma > Cyanoderma ruficeps. The sequence continues at coordinate 3,652,759 of VZDJ01004378.1, forward strand.
TCCTTAACCTGTCGTATTTATCCCACACTTAAACAATACTGGTCCTTCCCCATCTCTTCTCTTAATGGGTTCAAAGTATCTACAGTTAAATATATTTTTTCCTCTATCATGGCGTCACAATTAAGTTGAAATTCCAGTTCCAACCTATCCAGTTAGTATCTAATCTACCTATTTCATCACATAAAATTTATATAATGAATGTTTAGTGCTCTGGCATAAAATCTGTGGTACAGCTGGAAGTAATTGAGTTAATGGCAATGAAGACTGAGCTATTTTCCTACTTTTCAGGCAAATTGGAGCCTAATAACTTCAAATGATACTCACATAACATTACAGTCAAGTTTTCAACCTGCTGCCTATTTTATCCTTCTGGGCAAGCTAAAAGATGACTGTTAAGCTGCCAAATTGATACTTTCCTTTATCGTTTTGGATTGGATTCCTCTCATCCATCTAAAAGTTATGTCCCTGCTCTTAGGCAGTTATTCCAGACACTCTATCACTGACAGAAAAAGACAGAAACCCCTAAACCATGACGCATCCCCATCTTTGTAAAACACTTATTGAGTAGATTTAGCCTTGCCAGGAGATACCTTTTCCCTCTAATAATGACTCAGTAAATCATGGACACATAACTGAGTCCACAGACATAAATGGTTGAGGTTGTATGAACTGGATGCCACAGAGCCTTTTCCACGTAATTTCAGGCATTTAGCTGAGATGCTTCTCTTAGGAATGCAGTTGTCATAGACTATCTCTGCAGGAGCCTCTCAAGTCCCTCTCAAATCCTCAACAGCATGTGAGGGGGGAGGAATCACCCTGCAGAAGTGCCTGTCTCTCTAAGTTGCCTGCAGATGGTACCTAAGGAGAGCAGGCCTCTAATTAGCATATAAAAGGTAAGGTAGAGGAATTCAGGACCTAAATAGTCAGTTATTCACACAGAAAATGAAAAGCGTATTCTCTCCCTAGGAGATGGAAGTGCTTTCTGCACTATATTGCACTACTCAGAATATGATAATGGACAATGTGAATACCATCACACAAAATTGCTCCATTTGAGAGTCAGTGCACAGTCTGAAGATGTGCTGGGGTCCCACTGGGGCAGCAACTGTCTGGTTGGTGGAGTGGCTCATCTATTTCTCTCCAAGATACTGCAAACTGAATACTTGATGTTTAGCTATTGTTAGAATTTGTTTATTTAGCCATAAGTCAATAAATTTATTGACTTATGACTAAAAAAACAAATTCTAATAATCATCTACTTAAAAGGAAAAAAAAGGACAAAAAGGAAAATGAAAACGTGTATATTAATAACTTTTCCAAAGAGCATACTGTGTTAGACAGTTAAGTCAAAGCATTGCCTGTACCGATTTAGCTCCTAAAGATGCTATTGCTTATATAACCAATTGTAATCATCCAAAATAATTCAGGCAATGATAATGTACATACTTATGGTTTATTTTTATGTACAGGAACAAGGTGTCAGATTCACTTCTTTTATTGAAAAGTATTGATGATATTGAAGTTAATGACATTTCATTTCCTGGATATATTTGTCAGAATTTTCCAAGTGAGATAAATTTTAATAGGTCACTTGGTCCTTTCTTTGAAAAGGTATGCATATCCCCAGAATTCACATATTCTTTTCAAATACTTCACACAGAATAAAATAATCTTACAACTTTTATTTTACTCTAATATTCACCATTCCATTCATAACCTTTGATATCATACAAGATAGATCCTCTCTTTTCTGGTACCTACAGTAATTTTTATTATAGCCTATGATTTTTTTCCTTTTACCAAGAATCATTGTATAATAAGTCATTAAAAAAATATATATAATGTATATAGTGGTCTCTTCAATTCCTGTTCATGTTCTTTTCCCTTGAATTGCTTATAATGTTTGACATATTTTTGAGTTGGGTTCTATTCAGATCAGTGTGCAATATTGCCAGTGCTGCACCAAATTCAATTGTTTTGGGGTTTTTTGCAGTTAGATGAAGTTGCTTGTTTGCCACTGATATTTGTTATGCTCTTTCAGCATTACTTTTCCTAGATACAACTCTTTCACTTATATTATTTTTCTCTATCTCCCTTTCCTTGAGGGAGAAAAATCTTCCCTTCTCTGATTGTTAGCCCTAAGTTTACCCCATGCCCACTGGCCTGTGAAACTTGAACAATTTACTACAACTAATTCCCTAAGAACTGCCACTAAGTCAGAAAATGTACTCTGATTCCCAGTGAATACTGTTTACTTATTCACTGGCTCTTCTTGTCTCTGAGAGAAAATCAGGATCTTTTCTTGCTTTTACTTGTGAATAACTCTGAATTTGTTCATGCAAGGTAAAACTAAAATACTGCAGAATGGAAATACGGGTTGAAAATAATCAAGACCTTCTTATTAAACAATTTTTTTGATAACTGGGAAAAAGAAAAACTTGGCCTTGCATATGAGTGCTAAGGAGCAAATCAGAAATGGGACAGGAGGATAAAAAAGGTAACCAGATTCTAAAATAGTGCAGGCTGTTAATACAGGAACAAAGGAACAAAGAAAAGAGAATAAATATATATTTGGGGGTTGGGGGAGGGCACAAGTAAATATATTTATTTATTGCATCCATCACCAGTTTTTAAAAATTGCTTATAAAATGCCTTGCCTTAGGTTTTGACCCTGAGCCATCAAAATTGCAGCACTTTTGTTTTTGTTGACTGTGCTGTGAGTAGTACCAGCCTCTAGAGATATCCAAAGATTTAGAATGTGAAGAAATTAGTGGAATGTTCCCAAGAGCTGAGGGAGAGGATTATTTTGTAAGTGGAACACAGGAACTCCTGCTCTGCTCTAGAGGCTTTTTATGTTGAAATTTGGACTGAAAATATTTCCAGGAGCCACAGGAAGGCAGTGTGTAACAACTTCATTGGAGTTTTGAAGGCTACATGTCCAATATCTGAGGAAAGTGTGATAAATTTTGCTACCTGAACTCAGCTTAGTTGAATATTTTTCAATGGCACATTAGTTCCAGGCAGAAAATGTTGACTTTTGACCTTTTGCTTAATTCTGACGTTATCATTTAGATTGCTGATAGTGTCAATGACTGATACAATGCAAATTTGCATGTAAATAACCACAAGCTTGTTTGGCATTTACAACATCTCCATCTTAAAAGTGGAGTTGGCCTTCTTCGAATGACCTGAAGTAATTGTAAAAAAAGTGAGTTTAGGTCGGTAAAAGATGAGACGTGTCAGGCAGCAAAGTGCCTAAAGCCACAAACACTCAAGCATCTTTCCCAGCCGTGCTGGCCAGCTGGCCCTGGGTGGACAGAAAGGATGCTTTCTAAAGTTTCCTAACCACTATGATGAGGTTACCCAGGACCCAAAAATACCAATTTCAGAGACAACTAATGTAGGCAGAAGGCAAAGAGCCTCTCGTTCCCTCTTTTGGGGGCCAGGTTTTAAAGGCCCAGATGCTCAGGTCAGGTAGCCAGGGTGTGTAGTGTGACCCAGCCTGTAATTTCATGACTTCACACCTCTCCAGAGGAACTGACAGGCAGAAGGGGTAAACCCAAACCTCTTCTCATGTTCACATACAAACTGGATGAAGACAAAAATCTCTGTTTTCCTGCTCTTTCAGGGTCCAGAGAGTAAGATATTTTGAAGGGAGTCATCCCAAACCTACTTGAACTCTGATTCCTTGTGGACAACTGCATGAACAATAACAACTATTAATCCAGAGCTATGGATTAATAATCCACTGTGTGATTACATTTATGGAGGGCAGGGATGAGGCACTGGTGTATAAAATTCCCCAAATACTGCTACTGAGTGGCTGGTGTGTGTCCCGGTGCGAGGGATTAATAGAGATGTCCTGCCCCAGTGCTCACTCTCTGCTATCCCCATCTTTGGAAATCTGGCTGTTCCAGCCTGTGATCTTGGATAAACTGAATTCCCTGCAGAGCTGATAACAAACTCTCTGATGCGTCTGTGTTGAAAATAACGATTTAAACATTTCTCCTCAAAGAATTCACAATCCTATTGGATCCTATGTAAAATTTTCTGATTTGACCTACATTTTCCTTTTAGATCACCGTATTTTCTAACACAGTGATTTTCCCCCCATCCTTAGCCTGATACTCAGTCTTTTTGGCAATAAAGTGATCATATGAACTTTCTACATATTTTACTATTTTTCAAAGGGAAGAATATATTTTCTTTCAAAAGTCATTTTTCCAAGTTAATTAGTTAGCATTAATACAGATTTTTCATTATGCAAATCACCTTATAAGCCCATTAGCTATTGTGGCTGTTGTTGGTATTCTTGACGAGCTTAATTCTGCAGCACAGTGTGCAGCACAAAGGGTTCACTCCAGGAATGAAACCTTATTATCTCACTCACCTCACAGGGATATATTTCAGCCAAGCAGAATTTCAGAGCAGCTTTGTTTGCTGATGAGTGAATGTCTGTCACTGAACTTGGCTCTTGATAGGGGATATAGAGAATTCTTACAGAAAGGAAGCAGAAGATTGAGAGGGAAGAGCAGTTTTGCTGAAGCAATAGAAAGTGCAATAATAGTGGGGGAAAGCGATATGCTGTTGATTTTTGCAGTTTATATGGGGAAAGGAACAGCTGGCATGTGACCCTTAGAGAAGTTTTTCAAGGTATTTGCTCTTTGCAGTGTGGAAAACTGACAACATTCAAGCCCCAAAGGGAAGAACCTTCAATTCTGCCCAAAGCCAGTAAATGCAATGTCTGGTTTTGTGACCTTTTTACATGCTAAACTTACTGTTTTGCCTAAAGCGCTGGTTAAAGTAAAAAGATCTGATTTTATATGCAGAAGTATAAACACTGAAATTAAGGTTTTCATCAATAAGAGGAAATTCAGAGACCTGAATAATCAGAAGCTTTGTTCAGCTTGCAAGAAGTTGTCTACCTGTAAATGAAACTCATCTAAGTTTCCTGAACCAGACAAATTTCCCAGGTGAGGTTTTCAAATGCCATTTCAAGTAATTTGTCTGTTCTTGATTTTGGTAAGACCATCAGAATAGGATATATGTGGCATGTCTGTGCCATTTGTATTTCCAGTTTAAAAAAATGTTTGCAAGAAGCATAGACTGTGACAGGCTGAAAGAAAACCATCCATTTTTTTCCCTAGAAGTTCAAACTTACTTTACTTTGGGCTTTGAGAAAGGATTGCTGAAAGGTGCAGATGACTGTTAGTGAAACTTTGTCTCTAGTCTCAGTTTTTACTGAGTTTTTCACTCAAATATGAGTATTGTTTCTTGTTTCTATTTTCAGTTCTGTAAACCCTGAATTACCATTATCACTATACATTAGACCAGAGGGAGTAAGATTTAGGCCCGCAGAGCCACTTAAGTATTTAAAGCTTTTCAAAGCCTGAATTCTATTGAAATCAGCTGGAGCTGGTTGGTAAAATATATTCTTGAGCACAGAACATAAACCCTGCACTCTAATGTTAGAAAAAAAATATCCCTATCACTTGTTTATTTACATTCTAAATATGTCAGGTTTTAAAATGTTAAACACTTTCTGCAGGGGTGCAGAAGCAAATGTTTCAAAGAGTATTTTGACTTTAGTGTTTAAAATGCAGGAGGTAAAGCTGCTAGAAAAGCTGTTACACATTAAAAGGGGGCACTACTTTTAATTAAACATATTTCCGATATAAATGAAATGGTTTCTTTTTTTCTCTAACATAAAACCTCAGTAAAAAGGGGAGAGAAAGTTGCAACAATATCAAAATGTTCTGGAAAGAAAAGTTTGTTTGTTAGTTGAAATTACTTTTAATTTTCCTTTTGTATTTAGTTAGATGTTAAAAAGCTGAAGGCAAAATCATTTGTTGAAATTAAACAGCTATTAAGGGATTTTTGTATTTCCTGACTGAAAAAAAGTCTTTAAAGTGATATCCAAAAAAGCATCTGGTTTGCATTATCTGTATCCCTTGGAAATAAGAGGACATAAGTAATGGAAATTGCAGTTGAAAACAAAGATCTCTGACAGTTGTTCCAAGTTGTTGTTTTGGGGTTGTTATTTTTTTCCCCAAGCCTTGCCTTTTGCCTGCAGGTTTCTTTCAAATGCCCTGGCATTTCCCTGGCTCTGAAGGTCAAACCTGGCCCAGGGCACTGACACCTCCCCTTCAGGTGCAGGACGATTATCTCCTGCTCTGGGCTGCTCCTGTGCAGCTGGAGAGTGCCCTGAGCTGTGCTCCTGCTGTGGCTGGAGCTCTTCCCTCTAGGATATTAATCCAGGGAAAAAGCAACAAAGTCCCTAAGCCATTGCCCTCATTTCTGTCCTACCTGTTTCACTTCTGGCTTTTTGCTGCTCTTTAGGAGAAGGAAAAGGAAGATGTATATTTTGACAGGTGAAACTTCAATAAAAAGAAACCCTTTGCATTCTCACTTCTAAAGTCTTCCCGTATTGATTTGTCTTACCAGCTGCTTTATGCTCTTTAGTAGCTGAAGTAATGGTGAAAACAAATTTATCATAATGTATATGGAGATAAACAGGGATACAGTAGGCCCTGCCCAGGCTGTAGGGTATTCTCTTACATACAAAATGAGTAGTGGAATAGCAGTCAAAAAATTATTCTATTTAGTACACTGCTCATCTGCCTAAAAGCTAATTATGGTACCTTGATAGAAAAAATTCCAAGTGACCGATCTTTCTTTATTGCCATTACCATGTGCAAACACAATCAGCTGGCAAAGATTAACAAGCTCCACCATTTTGTAGTGATGGATCTTGTCAACCAGCCAGCATCACTTTTTTTCACTAAGTGGGTCTCTCTAAGAGAAAAGGTGACTTTTGAAATCTTGCTACCATTACTATTGTCATTAAACTAGTATGAAGACATCTTGAGTATGTGTCAATTCTCAGTTATTTTTGATATTGTAGCCCCAGGTTCTGCCTGTTAGGAGATACTTTACTTTTTACAGTGCCAGACTAGTGGAAATTAATGTATACACTGAAAATCAAATGCACAGTCTTGTTGTCAACACTAACACTGTTAAGAGCAGCAACCAATGCTGTAATGTTTATAACAGGTCTGTCTGTGTATATGCAAATAAATTTGACAGATTGCGCAATTTATTAATGAAACGCTCAGTATCCTCGAAAAACAGCTTTTAGTACATACTGCTCACAGAATTCAGCTATTTTTTTTCCAAAGGAAGCAATGCATATTAGAAATCATTTGCTATTTCTGTGTGTAAAGCTCATGATTATTTTTTTCCTGACTCATTAGGATATTGGAAGCTTTGTGCTCAAAATGAGGGGACTGTACACTTGAGATGTTAGGTGATCTGGAGGGGTTTTTAAAATTGTCAGCAGAGAATCTGTGTGGTAGAGCTATTATTTTATTTCTTTTAGCTTGTTACTAAAGGAGGTTCCCCATGTCTGTCTTAATTTTCCTTGTATTTCTAGTTCTCTACATTGCTGACCTTTCTCTATTTAATTCTCAGGTTAAATGAGACAGACCATGCTTTAAAAAATATGTAAATTTCAGTTAAGAAAAAAAATTGTATTAGGAGTAATTAGTGTTGGGTATTTCCACACCAGATCCCATGAACACAATGAATTAAGAAGTTTTTTGAAGGTGAAAAACAATCACAGACCTTCATATGGTACAAAATATGTTGAGGACAGAAGGCAGGGTAGTTCTGATAGGTGTTGACTCAGCACTTTGTCCACAGCCTGCAGAGTTCTCACCTGACAGTTCCCTATCTGGTTTTAAATGTTTTATTTGCAGGCTTCAGAAAGCTTTTTCCCCACCTTTCTCGGGATAAACACCCAAATAGAGCACCTTGATGGTTTAGGGAACTTGAGACTTCTTCCTGCTGCACCTAGGTGTTAGGAGAGGTACTCTCTGCACCCAAAGTTTCTCATGGCTGTAGTTCCTCTACCTGCCTGGAGGTCACATCTTCAATGTGTTCTTGGTGACTGACAAAAGAGGATCAGACACTTCTCTGCTGTGGCCCTGGGGGCACTGATGGCCTTTCTGTCCCTCCCCCAGCCCATGTCCCAGGAGCCCCAGTTCGATCCAGCCTGGGGCTATTGCTCCCTGCCCCAGAGATGTTGCAGCGATGAAGGTCTCCAGCCCTGGCTCTGTGTGGATGTCTTGGACCCACGCTGTCAGCTGAACAAATACCATGTCCCAGACTAGCACCCTTATCCCCCCTCAACAACCAGGCTGCAGGGGGCCAGGCTGCAGCACGGGAGAGCAACATTCAGTAAATATTCTACTATGTAACAGTCTGGTTGCCTCGGGGAAACCAAAGGTATAGCAAAACCCATGTCATTCCTACCTATTCAGCATATTATTCCAGTCAGGGTCCTGAATTCAGACCAAATACCTTCCCAGCTTTCTTAGACCTTTCATTGGTTTCCAAACCTGGAACTGCAGTACTAGGCTGTTGAATAAAATGGAATAGAGTTGGGGTTTATCAGCATCATCTGGTTCTCCCTCAGATATTCAGAAGATATATTCCAAGTACCCGTAGCAAATCACTCTCTGCTGGCCACATTGCTGAGAATTCCAGAGAATGGCACCAAATCATAAATGTGAAATAGGTCTCTAGGTAGACAGATGGCAAGAGGGGTCAAATGGTGATGAGACATTGCTAGGAAAATTGCTGTGTTGAAGGAATGTAGCAGTCTAGAGTGCTAGGAAGTACCTGAGCAGAACATTTTAGGGGTTTGGTAACATCTACAGGCTAGGTGTAAGAATCTTGTGGTTGGTATCATTCTGCATTTGTTAGCAAGCACAGCAAAACAAACTGTCTTTGTGAGCATTCCTATATATTAGGACACAGACATTTCTTTTAAAAACATGAATTTATGCAGAATAAAACCACAAAACCCCAGTGCAAGTGATTTTAAAAACACTTGGTGATGGTTTACTTGTCTATATACAATATATTGCAAGTATTGTGTTCTGTCCCAGGTATCTCCATAGGGTTGGCAGGTTTGACACAGGGTGCACAGGAGTTCCACATCCATCTGGGACAGTAGCTGAAGGCCAGGTAAGGTATACCTGAATCCCACCCTTCACTTAGGAATGACTCAGCTCAGCCAGTAACAGGTTTAAACCAAAATAAGTAAATTCATACAGAGGATTTTTACCTGGTTCTGATGAGATCTGCTGCTTACAAGGCTTTGCAGGAGAGAGTTACCAGAACTGTCTGTTCCCAGGCTACCTTACATTTATGCTGGCTGGCAGACATTCAGTTCTTCCAGTCCTTCCCTAAGTGGCACGGAGTGAAGTTTGTGGCACACCACTTATGCCCACATTCACTTGTTACAGCATGTACTCTTTGGCACAGTAAACAAAGCAACCCCAACCTCCTCCCAGCATTTGAGATCAGGAGGGGTGAGGGCCCTTGGAATGCAGACGGAAGCATTTGGTGCTTTGTAAAAACTGAAGTCCCTGATCACAGATACGAGGAGAATGAAAACCAGCCATTGGAAAATCTGCAAGCTCCTGAAACAGCACAAGTCAGAAACGTGATAGACAGGTGGAGGCTTGAAGTGAGTGTGTTTGTGCTTTTGACTGACTCCTCATGACCTCGTGCACCAGGCCTCCTTAGTGGGGGTGGACATAACCCACTGACAAGCAGTGCTGCACAGCAGGGGCAGCCCCAGCACATTTATGAAACCTTTGCCCACATGACAGACCCAGGAAGCCTGAAGGGCAGAGCTGCCAAGGATCTGTACACATCCTGCTCCTCACAAGGAGGAGCAAAGCAGGGGGGTGCCCACCTGTGCCAGGGTACACAGGCTGCATTTCTGACTCCCTCTCCCTGTGTGGCCCAGCTAACCTCTGGGTTACTGAGGAGTTTGGTTTGTTGACGCTGTTGCTGTGCTGCTTCACCAGCTGCGTGGGCTCCTGTCTGGAGCACCATGGCACGGGAAGGGACGCGGAGCTGTTCAGAAAGCAGAGCCTTGGGAGCCAGCATAGGACACAGAGTTACCGTGGCAAACTGAGTGGCAAAATATCTGTCTTTTTTTGAGTCACTCTGGAAAAAGATTTAGAACACACTGTGTAAAAATATGTGCTCAGTAAAGAAGTTTGGAATAAGAAAAGGCGATGTCACTCTTGTATTTCAATCAGCAGACAAATTCGCCTTATTTTGGAAGTGGTCCATTCCCAGGAGATTTGAGATAATATGCATAAGTCATATTTGTTCATTTCTATGCCATCAAGTCTTCCACTGAGAAATGAGAAGATTAAACAGATTATTATGTTTTTCAATACGATGAGTTGATCAGTGCTACAAAGTCTATTTGAGAAACTAGGTAATGACATTCCTCTGTGTAGATTTCAGTAGATGTGAGACTCTGTTCATGACACTATTTTGTCTGTTTCCAATTAATATTTTAATGAGCAAGTTTTCTTCAGCAAGCCTCCTGAGGAAACAACAAATTTTATTTGAAAGGAGAAAAAAATTCTTTAAAAAATACATTTTACATCTTTCTCCATTAACATTTGCCTTGAAGACTGATTGAATGAATTTGATTGATCTGGTCAGAAAGATCAAGTGCCTCAGAAAACACAATGATTTTGTGGGTAAGTAACACATCCCTAAAAATGACAGAACATAAAAATGCATTCTATTCCATAAATAGGCAAACCATGTAGGTGAAGATAGTCTGCTACAACTAAAGCAAATTTTTATTTCTTAGGTTTGGTGGCGACATAAAGAAATACCTTTTCATGCACTGTGGTTCCATTATGTTGAATTATGTATATGCAATAACGTTTTAAACAAGTAGACAAGACAGTCCTCACAGTGCTTATATGTCCATAGGCCAGGTATTAACAGTGTGAACTAAACAGACACTAACCAGGCACCACACAGGAGGTTCAGATCTCTCCTCCCAGTGCTGTGCTCCCAAAGGTGTGTGCCCAGGGAGGCTTTGTTCCCACCACTGCAGCGTGGGCAGCACAAGAGCGGAGCAGCTCAGGAACAGCCTGTGACAGTGCCCCAGGTCACCAGAATTGATCACAGAAATTTTAGAGACACTTTTTGGTTGACTGGAGTTCCTCCCTGCTTTCTAGATCTTGGGCCTGAGGGCAATTTTTTGAGCCTTACATCAGCAGGCTCAGGAGTTAGTAATTTAGGACATTTTATTCAGCAGATGAAACTGGGAGCAGACTGATGGAAGAGCTGGGAATTGTGCTGTGAGCTGAACTAGGTGTGAGTTTGGAGTGGGACTGAGTATTTTAAAACCCTTGCATGGCATTTTTATTCAAAAGTAAAGGGCCTTTGCTTGAGTTGCTTTAAGCCATTGTAAGAGTACAGGGAGGAAGGGTGAATCAAATCTACTTTTAACAGCTAAAAACATTCAAGAAAGGATATGATGTAGTTTAGCAAACCAGTTAAGACAGATAAACTGCTTATAGCCTCACATGGCAAACTCTGGAAATCCCTGCTAATTGCAATTCATGGTTTTATTTCTTTTTATGTAAGTCTGTGATTTCTTTATTTTGAATGAAAGTACAGTGGAGATGTACCATATATCATTTCTGGTACCACTCCTCCCATTAAGCTGCTTTTGCTGAGAACAGATAGGATCAGGAGTGCAGCAGTGCCATAACTACTCTTACAAGACCTCTGCCAGTGCACAGGCACTGAAATAAATGGGAAAGACCCCAGGGGAAACATGGCAGATTTCTGAGGTGAAGAAAGGACCATTTGTCCTTTGGGCCCTCCCTGTGCTCTGCTTTTGCAGAATGTACGGTTGTAGTAGTTTGTGGTGAGGCGAGACCCTGTTCATCCTTTGGATTTGGGGATAGCCTGTTCATCTTGGGTCTGAGGGTTCTTACCCTGTTCATGGCTCAGCCATCAGCAAAACTGTCTCTTTGGACTACAGTTTGGCTATCTGTAAAATGGTTATTTAGTGCTTTGTAAAGCATTTCAAGATTCATGAGCTGGACATGCTATAAAGAGCAGGTATTTACTCGAAACATTATGTGAGTGACTTAAAAGCCACCAACTATTACTAACAATAGGCATTAAGCTCTTTTTGGTGCTTGGCTTTATGAGTTTTCAGTCATTTCTTCACACCACATAGACCTACTGCCTAAACAGTATGCCTTGATCAGTGGTCCAGCACCTTTGGGAAGTGGTGTCACCTGGGGCAGAAGTTTTAGAGCTGATCTGCAGAGAAAATCTCCTGTGTCTGAGATACATTGGACCTGAGTCATGCTCAGAATAGAGATGCCATTTTTTGAAAAGGTCATATTCAATGCTCAGATGTCACTTATCTGATCTCATCTATAGCCATGAATGTGAAAAGAAATGCCAGACTAAATTTTCAGTCAGAAAAAAAATGGGCATGCTTGGGAAAATCCATCTACAAGTTAATCACAGCCAATTGTGTTCATAAATGAAAATTATTATTTCTTCTGTACTCTGTATTTTGCCAGACAGCACTGGAGGAGATCCTCCAGGCATTGAGAAGCAATTGTAAGTGTGTAGGAGTTAGCAAAGTTGGTTGCCAATGTGCCAGGCAAGGAGCTGACTGATGGCAACCAGCAGGTAGCCCAGCAAGTCACCTTCCCCTGATTCTGCAGAGCAGAGGGTTCACACCCCCAGAGGTCACATCTGTGGCAGACCAGGGTGCAGACAGAGCCACGAGCACACCCTGCATGCAGTGCTGCTCCCCAGGTCTGGCTCCACTGCGAGACTCCACTGCCCTCCCTGCTCTGCCTTCTTCCCACCAGAGTACAGTCCTGGCACTGCAGAGCTGCCAAGTGAAATTGTTCCTCTCCAACTCTGTTTGCCAAGATTGCACAGGACCAGTCATGCTGATTGTTCATTATAAAGCCCTAATATATGTTTAATGACACCATTTTTTTTTTTTTGCAATGCCAGCTGGTATTTTAATAGCCTTAATAATAGCACGTATTAGTAGCGTTATTACTTGTTTGTGTAACACTTCACCTTCACTGTGCTATGCCAGCAGTAACTAATGAATGTATTCTAGGAAATTGATCCACCTGAAGCAGATTTCTATGAGTAAAGCTTTAACTTCAGGGACATAGATTGCGAGCTTGGTGTGGGAGTGGATATGCAAGAGATTTAAAGCTTTTTTTGGATTTATAGAATAGCTTCCAATTCCTGCTGATGCAGAAATCATTTTAAAAATAGATTATTCCACCTGGGCCATTTTTGTGCCTGCTGCTCCAGACTCAGCCAAGAGAGGCAGACCTGCTGCTCAAGCCAAGCTGATGAGAGGTAGGAATCCAAGATGGGGGGATGCCAGTGTGACATCTTTCAAACAGTCTTTTCCATCCATCCTCCATATGACTAAAAAATTAATAGTAAGAACAGATGAAATAAACCATATTACTGGGCTACAAAATTAGGGGTGTCTGATGAAGGCAGCTTGATCAGCAGCCTCAGATATGCAGACATTGGAAAAAAAAATCCAGGCCTAAAATTATTTTAGGTCTTCTGTTTGGCTTTCAATATTCTGCTTTACTCAAAATACCTTCCAGCCCTAGGTTAATGTATGAAGTTGGCAAGATAAAATACTAGGCATATAGACCGCAGAAGCAAGGAAGCTAAATTTTATAGCTTGCTGCTGAGATCAGGCCCAGCCCCTGGGCCAGTGCTATAGCTGTAAGTGATGCCATAGCTATAAATGTTTTGAGGCTGTTACCCAAAAGATGGTAGTCAGCACACGTGGGCTATTCTGCAGAGCCTCAGTGGGAGCAGATGTTGGCCAGACTTGTGCTGAGCACTTGTTCAGGCTGGGTATTTGACTTTTGCTATTTGTAATATACTTGGGTCACACACTGAGCATCAACATCTTGAATCCTACATGGATCATCTTTTTCTGGCACTGCCCTTCTCTCTGTGCCTATTTAGAAATCTGGTTAGCATCAGAGAGCTGGTGCTAATTTTAGGCACAGTTATGCTAAGTAGGTCCTCTTTGGACTCACAGCAGCTATCAGGATGATTTGTGTGGGATATCATTTTGACAAGTCACCTCTCGTTCTGGATCCATGTTGACAGTTGATCCTTTGCCTTTTCCTACCCATCTGACAGAGAAAGTATCCCAGCACACAAGTCCCATAGGGCTGTATTCCCCTTTCTCTCCCTTTCACACATTTCCTGGCTCCTTCCTCTACTACCCTAAAAGCACAAGAGGCCATAGCAGCCACTTTGAGGAGAACCTGTAATTGCCGCCTGGGCAGCCACTAAAAAGATTGAGACAATTTTCATTGCCAAAATTCCAGCAGAAAAGCCGAGGACTGAACTGGCAGTTCAACGCTATTTTTCACATACCAACTGAAAGGTTTTCTAATTGGTTAGCAATTAGCCAGTTCTGAAAGACTCAGGGTCAGACTCAAAACTGGTATAAATCAGAGAAATGGCACTGAAGTCTCTGATTCATTTTCCAAATGGTAAAAAATTCAGCAGGAGCCTTAAACTGCAAATGTTATCCATCCAACAGCTGGCTAAAATTCAGAAAGATAACACGTTTTCTGTGATGCTCTTTGACATTAGGTATTCCTAATGGGTCAGATATAATCAATACAAAAGCTAAAGTCAAAATTCAGGAGAAACCAAAATCCAAAAAAGCATGGATCTGGTAAACATAAGTTTTAGGAACAAGGGTCAAAATGTGGAATCATATTTTACATCTTTACAGATGTGTTATCATAATGAATCAAAACTAAGTTTTAACAGTTCTTCTGCCTCTTGGATTGAAGTTTGACTCTCCTGTCAAAGTGACTGGAAGGATTTTGCTAGCTCTTGGAGGGGGTGGACTGCATCCCTTGTGAAGCCCAATTCCCCAGCAGGTGTGGATATTGCCTGTGTACACAGCACAGTTGTTGCATTTTGTTTTCTTTCTCTTCAGTTCTGCTTCTCAAAACATTCAGCTCATTGCTGTTCCAGACAAATGTTCTAATGAAACTGAAGGCCTAGGAGCTGAACAGCCTTGGGAGAATTAGAGTGGCAAAGGAGGTTGGTGAAAGCTCCAGAATGTGCCTTTTCTCCTGTAACAGACAAAGAATTTGTCTTAGCAGAAAAACAAGCATTGCCTGAACTTGGTTCATGTATTCTGGGAAGTCTAATAGCAGGTCTGTCTCTAATATCCATATATGTTAGAAAACTTTTGTAAACTCGGTAGTACTGAGGGCACTTCTTCCTATATTTCCTTCAGCTGCCTGGCAAAACAAAACTGGTTTGGGGCTGCTGCTCTTCAGTGCATGCATCTTATTTCTGGACATAAGCTAGACCATACTATTTTCTCTGTCTGCTTCACATTGTTGAGCAAGAATGTCACTGCTAGTGAAGTCTATATTATATCAAGATAAAACAATGATATATGTGGTATTGAGTGGTGATATTCCATTTTACAGTCCAGAAACTCTGGACTAAAAATAATCATTTAGATAAATGCAGGACCAGACTGTAAATTACATATTTTATTTTAATCCTGTATTTATTTAAAATATAACCAAAACCATTTCTGACTTTATTAGAACCAGATACTTTTTCATATTTACTATTAAATAAATCACAATGCAGGATATAAAGATATATAAGAAAATGTGTATTATTAAAATAAAAACACTATACTCAGGAAGTGGAGAAAAGGATTTTGCCACCTACAGGAACACCCATTTCTTCCCTCTCAGGAGTTACTTGTAAACATTTTGTGCTTATGTTGCCATAAGTGAATGATATTAAAATCTGTGCTGTGTTCTAATAAAGAGTGGTTTTCTTGGTACTAGAGGCATGTATTAGTCATTTCAGAAATGCAGTCTTTTAAACTAAGGACTTTTTCCCTAAATGCTCAACTGCCATCCTTCCTCCCCCTGAGTGGGAGAAACTCGCCATTGAACCGTTTGTTTAACATAGATGGCTCTGACAGATAGAGCAGCAAAAAGCTAGGAAATCCTTTGCCTTCAGTACTGAGGCCATTTCAATGACCCATGCCTAAAGATTTGGAACAAGGCTGGACTTTACTTTGCAAATTCCACGTGGAGCAGGAAGCTGCAGGGCTGCTCCAGCTCTAAACAAATTCTCAGGGAATAAATGCCCAAGCCTTCACTAGCCACATCCAGTGAGGGTTAAAAAAAAGAGCCACATTTTCCACACTCCTAAATGCCAAGAAAGTCACATTTAGTTGAGACTTCATTTTTCTGTAGTTTTGTAGGGAGACTGTGAAAACTGATCTGCGTAAGCATCCACATTGGCTAAGTTAGAAAATAGCTTTAAATTTGGAGTCCAGCAGAAAATTCAGGTACCAATTCAGCAGGTTAAGGTTCAAGATATATTAAGATTTAGATGTAATTCTGTAATTTTAAGAATGGCATTCCTCAGTTTTTCACCAGTGGAGCACAAGGTGGAAGTGTGTGTAAAAAGATATAAGAGATACATAATTTGTTCCAGTGTTTCCAGTAAAATGACTGATTATTACTGGTGATTAAATTATTCAATATAAGCATAAAATAATCTGTCATGGTTTAGAGTATGATGACTCAGATCAGTAGTTACCTTTTAATCCACTCTACATAAAAATGGGAATAATAGAAACAAACTCCTAACTATTAATCTGACTCATTAGGTGTACTTAGGAGCTCTATTCCCATCAATTTCAGTGTAGAACACAATTAAGAATGAATGTGAGATGCAAGCTGTACAGTGTTAAAAGTGCTGTATTTAATTTAATAGTGTTATTGCTGAGTTTAAGCATCATTTCAGAGAGTTAAGCACCTGAATTATGCCAAGGCAAATCTACTTTGCTCTTGACTGTCAAACTGATTTGCAGCAAAGTCCCAACCTGGGATTAAGATCAACATCCAGACATCTGGAACTGGTTGAGTTATAAAGAAAAATCCTGAGTGTAATATCAAGCAGCAGAAATGGGCAAAAAGGTGCAGTATTACCCTTCAGCTGCCTCGAGGCTAAGGGGAGAAAAATAATTTAATACTGAATAAGGCAGGATGGTTGGGATGAGGGCTGCCTACAGTGGATCAGAATTGCTGATTTAATTTGTAACACTAACTGAACCTTGCTGTCAGATGGATCTTGTACCTCCTAACTGGCTGAACATACAGATGGGGTTTGTTTGATTGGATCTAGATGAAGAAACAAGGCCATGAATTTTACAGCAACTTCATGGTATTACAGAAACCAGGTGCCAGCGTCAAACATCTGTCCTTTTCCGGGATGAGAGGAAACAGAAGAGAAACAAGAGGATATCTTTGTTAACAAAAGATGATGAGAAATGTGGTACACAATGCCAGAGAATTGCTAAAATGAATGCTCCAAATAAGCTGAAATTCAGAATTAGTATCAGATTTCCCATTTCAAAGTGACTCATAGAAAAGCCTGGGAGGGTGATCAGCAGGTAATTATGTCAGAGCAGCTCTCCTTCTGTCCAGTTCTCATTCCCATCTACAAAACCATTTCAATAACCTCGGTTGCCTCTGCTAAAGAGATTACAGGTGCTGAAAACTGTCCATGGTTTCAATTATTAGTGAGATACTAGCAGATTTGTATCTGTTTATTTTTTGGTTAGGCAAAAGAACATTTAAAGTTATTCTCATACCTTATACCAAAAAGTATTGTTAAAATCCAAGTCACATAGGATATTTTTTGTTATCTAAATTCTCAGTATCTTATCAAAACTTTACCAACTTGGATAACAAGTACTTTTAGATATTTCTGTGTTTAGATAGGTACACCCGCTTCTTGGAAACGTGTTTTTTCTTGCAATGCATGCCTTCTGATTTATTTTGGGAATGTTATAACATGAAAGAGACACCTGTCAAGATCACAAGACCCTTGTGGTATAACTCCCTGAGAGGCACCCCAGCTTGATGCTGGGCCTACCCAAACCAAGGGAGCTTAGCATTGACTTCATATGGCTTTGGATCAGACCATCCAAAAGCACCAAGAAGGTCCTGTGATTGTCTGCCCCCTGACTTTTAGTTTCGTGTATTATTTCCACTTGATATTGCTAAGAAATGTTAAGTTTCACAAATATGAAGGAAAGAATCAGAGTTTGTACTATAATAGGAGAAAGTGTGCTTGTTCTATTTAAAAGCATCCATTCTCATGGATGTACAGAGATTACTTAATTTTATCACTACCACTCAGTAGGTATAATAACACAAATTGAACTTCAATTCTCTGCAGGAAAAAAAGTGTACAGCTAGAATAATTTTTTCCACTGTCAATTTCATTACCACACATTGCATTATGTTCCACATCCCACATTGCAACTCTCTTAACCATGCAGCTGCTGAGAGCCCAGGTGCAGATTTTCAGGCCTGTTTAGGTATCTAACTCATACTATAAAATAATTTAGTCATTGTAGTTGTAATGTTTTGTATGTCTAAATTTTAAGGTTATACTTTTATACTGAAAGAAACCCATGATGTGAAGCTTAAGGCATCTGATCCTTCACAGGATGTTCTATGATGGTTAGATCCCAGGCAAGAAATCTGCAAATGCCAGCACATCAGTTAAAGATAGCAAAATGTAGCCAACAGGAAACACAAAGAGAAGAAAACAGAAGTCCAAAAAGTTATAAAATTAGAAATCAGAAGTGCTCTTCACAGGAGAACAGGAGAGAGGATGTGATCTTAAAAGTGCAGCTGATACAAATGTATGTAAACATATTTCCCACAGCCTGTGCCCAGCCTCAAAAGGAGAGGGATGCTAGCACAGGAGTCAGAATGAGCACCTGGGCCAGCTTTCCCCATGAGAACAGGCACTGTCTGTGGGGTTTGGGAACCACCTCCACACTGTGCTGTCCTGCACATCCTGTCACACTGCAGATCCCAGCTACATGACCCTCACAAAATCATCTGGCCTGCCAAGACTGTTGAGATAGAAACCAGCTGGACGTGTCCTCCCACCTAAAAGGTGCACTTCTAGTTTAGTTGCTCCATTTCAGTGGATATATTCAGTGGGAAAAATCTGGGCCTACATACCTGGATACATGGACAGACCTGTATGCAGGATGCACTAATGTATTACAGACAGTTGCAAATTTAACATATTCACAGAAGATTTTATAAAATATTGTTTCACTACCCTATTGTTCAGTAACTGTGAGTGTGACTATCTTTCTGTAAGATGTGACCCTAATGGAGACAGCAAGAGTCAAACTGACATCTAATTTAGTGCCATTCAGAAAACATTGAAACATTTTATTTCCTACTAACATGTACTTCAGTCCTACAGCACAAGCAAAATGTCAGATGAATCATTTTTACACACTTCTTTTGAAAAATCCACCACAATCATACTCTGATTTTAAAAAACTGCATTTCTCTGAGAAAGNAAGGAAAAAGAAAAAAAGAAAAAATAAGGACAAAATATCTCTAGTTTTCTTCACTACAAAAATATGCTTCAGAAAAATTTTGGTAGATATCCTTAATTTTTTTTTTTGAAAATAAATAGTCTGAATTTACTTCATTTTTTCTTTTAAAGAAGGATTATTGTAAAGTTGATTAATTTCTTATTGATTGGCTGTGGTTTAGTCACAGTCTCTCCTAACCTAAATGGAATCTAAAATATTTCTTTCTACAATGGAATTTTGTTTGAAAAAAAATGAAATTTCTTCTCACTTGCCGTCAGGAGCTTATTAACATGTTTGTTCAATCCACAATTGTTTTTTTAACATAGTTATTACGGCAATAACTCACTGAGGATATATGAGGATAATAACATATGTTTAAAGAAGGAAAAGCTGCTAAGAGGTGCAAATTCACAAAGCTTGATGGGATCTTTAAGGTTCTGAAAGAAAAAAATAATAGGAGCAGGTGGGGGTTGCAAATGTTTGCCTGAATCATACAGAAGAAAAAGCAGGGAACTCAGCACAGGTCTCACTGATCTCTGTTTTCCTTATAGTTATTTTTTATTCAGCTACACATATTCTAATACAAAGACATATATAATGCTCCTGCCTCTAGCACTACTTATTAATTTTATTTTAAATAGTCATGGCTTTAAAAAAACCACATAGACACAATTTGTTTTGGACGAGAATAAATGCATTTCCTCAGTATATATACTAATATACTAATATACGAATACTTTTTCTTCCTCAGCTCCTGACTGTTTCATTCCTCTTTATCTTGTGGAGGACTCAAAGCATGAACACCTTTATCACATTGACCATGAAAGAGGAAAACATGAACTTGAATTCACTCAAATGGAAAAGAAACTAGGAATCTCCCTTCATCATTCGTTTTCTGGGAGAATGGTCTATCCAGTATGACATCCAGTATGATATGGGTAGGCTCTTCTTTTCTTTACAAAGAAGAAAAGTGACCTCATGGTGTTTTATTCAGAAGCAGCAGTCTTTTCCTGTCCTGGTGGTACCTGTCAGCTGAGCAGAAAGCAGGCTTCTAGACTGCTAAACAGCCTAATCTCAGAAAATGGGATTGAGGGCCAGATATGTTCCTGAGATCCATGCATTTTTGACTCAGCCTCCAAGGTACTCCAGTCTCCCTCTGTGCCTTATGGGCACTAAACCTCAGGGCACAGCTGCAGGGTTTGGATTTTGTCTGAGATAATAACAGGTTCAGCCCCCATCTGCAGTGCATGTAAAACTTTTCCATGGATCCATGCTATCTTCCCTCTTAACTGACTGAAGCCAGCCCTTTGGCTAAGCAGTACTTAAAGAAGAATACTGCAAATCTGGGGAAGACAGAGTCTGCAGAGCTCCCTGAATGGTCCTCAAAACTTTGACATCATCACAATCAGTTCCTTCATAGCCCTGACAACAGTGGCAGACAATGTCTCTGCCATTATTTCCAAATCTTCATTTGCTGTTTCTCCTCTCACAATAAATCCCTGGTTCTCCAAGGCTCTGGAAGGTCTTAAAATTTAAGTCTAGATATGTTGAGGCTCTCCAAGTTCTTTGCACACATGATAGGTTGTCCTGACAAAGATGCCTCCTTCACACCACAGCTGCTGCTGTAACATTGATAATGTAGGGCTCAAGTTCAGAATCAATGAATTTTTGCACTCCTCTGCAGTTGCTCTGCAAATGGTAGAAATTTTAGCTAATATGAGACTACCCACTGTATTTTTTCCTTTTACATTCTAAACAATATGCAATATGCAAAGAGCCTGCATTAATTAATTCATCCAGGATAACATAAATTTTGCTAATTTAAAGAATTAATACAAATTTTTATACAGAAAATATAATCCTATTCAGGCGCAAATGACTTCAGCAACTTGCATTCCCCGGGAGACCCCAGTGTGTAGATCTTTCAAGAAGCCATGTTATATGCTAGAAAAGCAGATGATGTCAGCGTGGCTGTGTGGTGGCAAGATTGTGGGTGTCTGGAGCTGATGGAGAAGCTCCAGAAGCTTGCTTTTGTCACTTGACTGGGGTAGAAGGAAGTTCACCCTCCTATTCATATTGATTCTGACAGAAGCCACATCCAAATGTTTAAAAAATTGGCCGAAGTAATTGAATTTGCTGAGGAAAACTGTACACTTATTTTCAGCCATTCATTCTGATGCTGGCTGGGTTTTCCATACTATCTGCCAGGAGAAAAACAGCCCAGAACATCAATTTCACACAGCTGTAAGGAAAAAGTCTTTTTTATGATGAAGCTTGATATGTGACTTTCTGAAAATTCCAGGACATGGCAGAGTCTCAAAAATCAGTCTTTGATTTTAACATGGCTAGATCTGATATGTAGTACAAAACCTCTTCATCTGATCTTAACAGCCTGATTTATTTTTCTTTCCCACGCACAAGGACAGTTCTCATAACCTGACAAATTGCCAAGCACCACCAGTAGATCTTGTCTGGTGTGCTGATCATGTTCTAGATAATTTCCTAGTGTTTTACCCAGCTGGAGGGGAATTTGACCAGGATGATAACTACTGAGGAGCAGTCTTCCAAAATTCCTGGTATTAGCCATTGGCTTCCTACTACTGGTTGCCTGTGAGCCTCACAAGGGGCTTGTTAGGCCAGGAAGAACTGACCATGTTCCATGTTGTCCTGACTGGAGGACAGCAAAAGCTGGTTAAACAGTCAGCTCTGCTGGTGCCAAGTACTCAGGACTGGTGCAGTCAGATATTCTCTATTATCAAATAAAATGAGGATCTTACACAATGCATTTAAGTCAGGCTCAGGTTTACCTCTAAAGAAGTTAAGTTTCTATCTCACCAAATAATAATGTCTGCAGCTCCCAGGGAATTTCTCCAATAGTGTTAAAAAGATCTTGCTACAGTGAAAAGAGTAAAGATAAGTTAACCTATCTAATTTTACCCAAGATTTAGGTAAAATTATCTTTACTCTTTTCCTAATAAAATACTCTTTCTTACCTAATCTTTATCTAAAATTAACCTAACACTGTCAGGTTAATTCAACATTTCACAGCCTTTCTAAAGTAATCCAGTGGTATGTTATGTGACTTTCTCTCAGACTAGGGCTTCATTCTGTTCCCTATGAACTATATTTTATTCTGGCTAAAGGTTTGCTATGTGGACTACAATGAATATTAAACTGAAGTTGCAAACTTAGGTACTGCCTGAGGTGTTGGTAATAAGGAAGTGAATAAAAACTGGAAGAAAAAAAAGCATTTTAATCCATTTTAATGCACTTTGATGCAAAAATTTAATCAAAGTTATTTGATAACTCATCAATTATTAGAAGCAACTTAAGTCCTTTCATCAAAGTGGGATTTTTTTACACGAGAATTTCCCAAAACATTGCCTCAGTTCTCTTTTTGTTGGTAAGGGGAAGAAGAGAGACATTTTGCTATGTCAATCGTTTTCCAGTCCCTCTCCAATTTGAAAGCTATGATTCCAAAGGCATGCATTGTTCTTGCTGCTTTCCCTAGGAGCTCACTCTGATTCATATAAAAACCTAGAACAAGCAACCCTAAATAGGCCCACACTATAGGAGGGAAATACCAGCATTGTGCAACCTTAAATAAAAAGAAAATGCAACACTAGGCAAATTTTAAGAATTTCAGTTACCATATTCTTTCAAGTTTACATTCTTTCTAGTTTTGTTTGAGAGTTGTCTTTCACTGTCCTGCTCATAGAGCAGGCTTAAGGAGAAGGCATTTGGTGCTTGGATATTTATCCTTAATTTGAATCATGACTAAGGATCCACAACAAGTGAATTGCTATGCCATAAGCACAGAATTTGGAAGGCCATTGATAAGCAAGTGACTCCCTAGTGCAGTGGGTGAGTAATGCAGTGAGACCTAATAGAAGAGGGAGCTAATGCTCCTTCCCAGACAGGATGCCAACTTCAGATTCAGGACCTAGAATGAAAATTCAAACATAGCCTTGAAAAGCAAGTACAGCTCACTTGCTAAACTCTGAAACAGAGAAACTGGGGTCTGCTGGTAGTGCTGTCACTGTCTACAGGTGACAACAGAACCAGGGCAGTGACAGACAAATCACATTGCTTTGTCACAGGAAGTCTACTGCCCTCATCCATCTTCTGGGAGGATGACCAAAATCACATAAAAAAAGGCCTAGGGTAATGGCCTTAAAAATTACCTCAAAAATACTGTTATTTGTGTGTTCGTATGTGTTCAGCTGATGTGGACAGTACTCCTCTATTCTGGGGCACCACTGGTGTGGAACAACCTATGTATTATGGGACTAAATTAAATGGTTTAGAGGTGGAGGCATGCAGAAAGACTGCAGGTTCAAATTTTCCATTCTTATGTACAAGGAACAAATTGCTAACATCTCTGCCTTGGTTTCCCTTCTAAAAAAAGGGCAGGTATCTGGGGATTAGTGATTGCATACCTGAGCAGAAGAAAGTACATGAGGGAGGATTATTGTATTAACAGCCTCCTGTGTACTACATCAAATTTCTGAAATCCTTTTAATCTATTCAAATGTTTGCTTGAGTACAATCTAGTTAGGAATTAAGGCAAAAAGGAAAAAAATATATTAAAGGCTGTGTTTTTTCTTCAGAACATTGCGCTCTTTAAAGCATGTGGATAATTAGCATGAACCAGCAGGGCTGGCCCAAGTAGGAGGTTTTCCATCCTGAGGCACCATCTGCAAGGATGGTTAAAGGATAAATGTAGCCTACATTGTTCCAGCAAAAGCTTCCAATAGAGAGAACTAATAATGGCTCTTCTCTATAGCCTCGTCAGGTATACACAAATACAGGCAAAACATAACCTTGGGATGCCATGGAGGAAATCCCTATGGATTCATTCAACCTAAACTGAGAAAAGTACAAAAGGTTTTTGACTATTTCCAAGGGGTTTCTAAATGTCAGTGGAAAGATACAGGGCTGCAAAGCTATTCTAGAGGCAGGAAAATTCATTGTTCCTCAAAACTTTACTCTTTGGGCAGGAACCAGTGTAGTTCTAATCATGGAAACTGTAATTATGACAGTTGGGGTATAAGTAGCAGTCCCACAGACCCTTTGGTTTGCTTTCCATTCCTGAAGCAATTGTTTCCTTCAAAGTCTTTTGCACTTTCTTCAAAGGAAATTGATAACATTCAACAACATTTGCTGAAATATTCCCTTACCTTTCAGTTATGAGTTTCCCGGACTTTCCTCTGTAGACATCTTTTGCACCACAGTTGCAGGCCCACTGAGGTCTCCAGTCTGTGACAGCTACCCCAGTGAAGACCTCAGCTGGGATGTAATAGTTCATGCCATGCCTTTTTTTTTCTGGATGGGTTTGAAAACTGAAGTTTTAGGGCATGCCACCATTAACAGGGATTTCCTGTGATGTGCCTGCCTGCTTGCTTTAGCTGGGGGGCTTCAAAACATATAGAACATTTTCAGGTTCAGTGCATTGTACCTCAGGAAGCACAGTTCTGTCAGACATTCCAGGATTCTTGAAAGGCCTTCTCTCCCAAACTGATGCTCAGGCTAATTTTGAAGCAAGAGAAGTCCAGGTAAGTGGTATGTGCAGCCATGCCAGGGGCTGAAATGTGAACAATGCATAACTGTGTTCCATTTCCAGGGAGTACTTTCATAACTTAAGGGATGACATTGGGCAGATCTCCCAGTTTGTGTGTAGAACATAACAGAAGAGCTATTATTATTAATTCCATATATAAATATATGAATTGGTATCAGTCAATTCTAAGGCATTTGCCATGCTAACACTGAAGAAACAAGGTGAACACAATCTAACCCAAACAAAGGAGGAAAATTCCAAGCTGAAGTAAATTGGTGTACATCTGGAAGCCAGCATGCTGCAGTTACTTTTCTCATCAATTCACCAAGGGTGTTGCCATCCCTTCAGTGGGCCCCAGGATATCTTAGTGACTGTGATTGTTGTAATGGAAAGCCTGATGAAGATACGGTTTTCTTATCATTCAAGCTTTCTCAAAAACAACCAGCGTATTTCTAAAATCAGGCCTTGGTTTTTATCACCATCTTCACAATTTCATGAGCATCTCTGACGTGTCTATGCAATGCCAGCCAGAGATACTCCAAATAGCTCTAAACAAGCACACGTATTTCATTGTCATTGTGGAGTACCATAAAGGGATCCAAGTTCAAACCCTGGATAGCAATAAAGCAGATACATGAACACTTGTTCTGAGCTATTTATTAGCCTGGCTACATTATCACACACAGCTAGTGCCTTCCAGACCATGTCTGATATCTCTGAACAGCACTGCAGTGTGCACTGTGGACTTTGTAGCTGAGGCCTGTGCCACTACTACCAGCAACATCATTAATCAAAAGGTCCCTAAAGCAAAACCTACATACTTATATGTAAGAGAGAGAGTCATATCAACTCCAAGTTCTCCCCTGCCTTCAAAACCCTGGGGAAATCCCACACACTTATACAATCAACCATCATGGATTTGTATTTGAGTTCTATTGTTGTTCTCCTTTCTCAGTCCTAGCTTTGCTACAGTTTTTATCTCTCCTGGTATTGTGACCTACTGGAGGCGAGGATCATGAGTGTCATGTGGCCAGCCAGGCTGTTACATATATACTGCTGGGAACAGTGTAGCTACGCTATCCTTCCTTTCTCTCAAAACAGAAAAACAGGGAGGAATATCTATGCACCTGAGGTACTTTTATGGGCCTCCCCAATCTCCCATTTTCCAGCTATTTTAGGGTAGGCCTAGCATACCTAATTTCATCAAAACCATCAACATCCAAGGTAACCAACCTAGGTATTTTTAATAAGCCTTTGATGCTTTTAGGATATAGTCTTCTGACAGTCTGAGGCACTAGACTGTTTTACAGCATACAAGGTGTGCCTGTTCCTCCTGCTGACCAGGCAGGCCGTACACAGGGCCAGTGCAGTATGGGGCAGACACTGCAGAATTCAGTGTTTTGTCAGAGAATCTTGCTCCATGAGACTCACAGTACATACCAAACCCAGGTTTTCAAACTCACTACCCACATACCCACAAGTGCCATACCAGCATTACTGAGCCTTTTAGGAAATGGTGTTAGAGAAAATCAGCCGGATTTGCCTGATCATTTCTCAGAAAGTGTATACTAGAAATCAAACTTGACAAAGCCACTCAGGGCTTGTCAGCATTAGAGGGAGGCCAAACTGAATTTGTCACCAAAAGGCTGCACAGCCAAAGCTGGAAGATGGTGAACCTGCTCTTTTGTGGAGACAATCAACAAAAGTACCACTTTAGAGAGTCAGGCTGCCCCACAGCTGCAGAGAGACAGAGAAAAGGGACAGGGACCTTCTGCCAGCCTAGCAGCCCTGCTCCATTACACCAGCCATGCCTGGGATCAACATGTTCTGGCTTTCCAGGAGGGTTCCATGGAGGCTGCAGCACTGCTGACCAGCAGCTTTGGCAAAAAACAGATGGAAAATGCAGACCTTGCTCTACTGGAGTACTATTGCTGAGCACTGCTCTTGCATGTCGCAGAAAATCTGAGCTGTAACAAAATCCTGCCAGAGGGCAGCAAATCCCTACAATTGCTCGTTTTCCACATTGTGATTCTAAACCGCAGCGAGTTTCCCCCCATGAGAGCTGTGCTACCGTCCTGCCCCTCTGCTTCCATGTTTGCACAGACTGAACCAGGGAGGTGTCGCTGCCTGTGCTGAGCACATCCTCAGGTGATTTACATCCTATTGCAGGGAGCACTTCCCACACAGGACCTCTGTCACTTGGATCAAACATGCCAGTGGTGTGCAAGGACAGCCACCCATGCCCTAGGCCACCTCGTGCCATCACACCAAAACCCATGGGATCACTGAGGCTGCTCTTCCTGATATCTGCCTACCACTGGGAAGGGGGGAAGCTCAGCTCTCCCACACTGTGGGTCCACACATCTCCCCTTAGGCAGGACTGGGGCACAATTAGTCCTAGGATTTACTTCATGCTGAATATATTGATTTACTGCTCCAAAGTCCTCCGAGCTGGCACATGCCAAAGTATCAGCAAACTGAAGAAAATAATTACAATAAAAATTAGCAGCAGCAACAACAACATAACAACCACAATAATATCATTACAGGCTACTGAAGCCTGCAAGGGAGTGGCAGACCACCTTGCTCCCCGAGAGAAACCTTTCCTGGGGAACTTAGCACAGAAAGGCATTGTTAAGGAGGAAACAGTTGCTTTTTTGATTCAGTGTGATGGCAAATCATTGACTTCTGACTTTTAATTTCATTCCATTTGATGCATTTAGTCACACACACACATAGATGCTCCATCTAAGAACAGTCTCTGAAGTCACTTGTTTGCAACATGCAGAAGGGATGTGCCCAAGCTCTGGTCAATATTTTTCCCTTTCCCTAGACTTTTAAAATTCGCTTTCAGTTGTGCAGTTGTGCTAAAAAAATATCCTGCTCTTTTTGCTTGATATTTCTTTCACTTGTATCTACCAGAGTTGACAAAACGCAGAATACCCTTTCTGCTAACTAGATTTTCCTTTGGCAAGGAGAACATTGAGGAAGCCCATCTTGATGTCCAGCTGAAAATGAAAATGCAGAGTGGAGAGCAATTTACAGTACAGAGAAAGTAGAAACTGTGTGTCTTTACTAGGCAGCAAACAGCTCTAGCTAAGACTAAGCAAAATCAGCTTTGAAAAGGCAGTTCTGAAATGACAACAGATAGAAAGAAGTACTTGAACCAGAACAAAAGATACTGCTGAAAAAAATAGCTGGCAAAATGATAAGAAAATGAGTAAGCATTCATCAGTTGTATCCCTGTATTTCTCTCCCCCAGTTAATCTAGAACACAGGAATGTATTTTCAAGCTTTATCATCTATTTTGTAACAGAAAACCTACTCCAGTGATGTTACACTGCTCATATCAAGGGATTAGAAAAAAATACATATTATGAATAAAGACGTTATTTTCTCCTTTCTACAACAATATGGCATTGACAGGGCACAACGTTGATGGGCTTAAACAGGCTGTTTCAACAGGAAAGCCAGTTGCCAAATACTCTTATCAAAGACAGGAATGTTTTTAGAAAGAAGAATTTTCACAACCACAGAGATCAAAAAAAATCCCTGGATTTTTACAAAAATAATCCTTTTGTTGAGTTTTTTGTCAGCAAAGCTGAAGTTAATACACTCAGAATTTTGATGATGGAATGAGGTTTTTTCCAGTGGAAATCATGCTTTCAGCAGTGAATCTTGCTGTCTGTGCTGGACCCAGATTTGGTGGCAATATGCTTGGGGGCTGGTGACAAACGACCTCGAGAGCCACAGAGCTTTCAGCAGCCTCAGGGAGGGGGGCATGGCAGGATGCACTGCTGCTGTCTCTCCACTTTTCTTCATATGGATGGAGGCTTATTTGATCAAGGCAGCCTTTAGTGATTTGCCTCACTGAAGTTCTGTAGAGTTTCTGTTAGTAAATGCAGGGGATGGGATATACAGCACAACAGGTAATAAAAATGGAGAAAATAATAATGATGATAAAAATGGGTGATTGATAATAGAAACGGACCTCATCTCACAATTATCTGCCTGACCTAGTAACACTGATGGCTGATTATAACCAATATTCAAACTCTTTAGTACAATCCTTCACTGATCCTGATGAAGGTGCTAGAAAACCTGAACAGCATTAACTGCTGAGGGACATATCAAAATTAGGGCAGGGCCTCCTCAAAATGCTACAAATTAAATGCAATAGAGCTATTTCCCTAGCATTGTAAGGAATAAGTTGAATAATGAATCAAAAGTTAAAATGCTGAATTATTGGAAGGCAATTTTTAGTAAAATTTAACTTATTATGACTTCTGTGGGACTTCTGGACACAGGAGATTACATTTTAGCAGACAAGCTACAACTGTGTGTTGGCCTCATCAGGCCAATCATTTGCCTTCCATCATCTCAGCTCCTTTTGCCACTATAGGGAATTTTTCTTATTATTAACATGAGAATATATGCATTCTGGTGGTATACTAGATAGCTAAACTTCTGAATCTAAAAAATGTCCCCCAGTTCTTTCTGCATAAAATGTCTCATATCTGTAGGCAAATTACACCTGACAGTGGTCCAGCCTGGGAGACTAGACTCATGCTTAATCCTAGCAAAAGGCAGATGGTTTGAGGGATTGATTTAATGGCCCACTGAAACATCCATACAAGCAGTCCTTATGCTTAGCTTATACCTTCCTCATGCTCTTGATGTAGTGACTGGGCCATTTTCTGGCATACACTCAAAAAATTACAGAACCTCTTTGGCCCATGCCCAGCCTTACAATGTTCTCAGCGATCAATACCACAATTTCCCACCTGTTTTAGGCCCAAAGGTTTTCCAGAATTTTCCAGAATTCCTTTTCCAAAGATGATAGCCTTTACACTAGGAGCTATACTTGGCATGCTTATAAGATAGAGTCAGCAGAGTGGCCTGAGTTCTAAAACAGCCTGAGTGGGCTGCATTGCTACTGAATTGTCTTCAGGGGGTATAGCACATTAAAAATTTTGTGAATTACACCATGTGCACAGCAAGAATTTTCACATTCTTTGAGGGTACATCAGCCTCAAGACATAAAAACTGTGTTCAGGAGATGGCTTCAGCTGGCTGCCAGGATGCCCAGGGCTCCTGCCACAGCGCTTACTTACCTGTAGTTCAAAATACCCACACTGCAAAGAGCAGGAGATGAGGCATGTACTCAGAGGACCACAGTCCAGCACAGCCAGCCACCTGACTTCAGGCTGCATCAGAAAAAATGTAGGAGCCCATTTAAAAGCAGTAGAACTGCTTGGGCTCTCCCTCTGCTGCCTATGGCATTTTAAATTGTGCTGAATTGGTTCTTTTGAAAAGCAACTTTCCTCTCTGCCCAGTTTCCTGATACAATTGTAAGGCAAATCCTAACTGAAAACTAAACCAGTGACGCTTAATGTTCTGAGCATGTTCTTCACAAAGAAATTAAACAGGAGGCTAGCCCTGTGCAACAGAAAGGAACTGACTCTCCTCCCACCACCCTTCCTGGGGTCCAGCAGAGTTACTGTGTATTTGACGTAGGGTAAGATTGGCTCCCAAACTGAGCAGAACAAGCACCCACACATACAGTGGAGTGATTACAGCTTGCACCCGGCACCAGCAGATATGGGTGACATTCCTCCCTTCCTACTCCTACAGAATAGCTGTAACACAACAACAACAGCAACAAAATGTTTGACTTTTTCATCCCCACCAGCTGAGAACAAGATTAGAGCTAAATGTTAGTGTTGCAGAAAATACAACAATTCAGTGTTGTCAGTCTGAGGGATTATTGCAATTATTTTGAGCCAGGGGTCATGTAAACCTCAGTAAACCTCATGTATGGATGGAGACTTTGAACAAACCTAATGAGCCTCCCTCAGTGGCCATGCCCTGTACTGCCTTTCCCTCTAGCTCTCATCAGCTGTCACAGGACCTGCTGCCTCACTACAAGAAGCACAAAGGGGATATTTTGAGGAACAGCTACTGATAGTCCTTACAGCAGCTGGTGGGTGCTGGGAACTAATGGACTAATGTCAGTCTAAAAGAAAAATTCCAAGTGTGAACAAAGCAAACATGAATATTTCATGTCTGCTTTTCAGCTACTCCAAGTCTATATCATAAACCATCTTACAGCAGACAAGGTTGTGCATCTTTAAAAGTGGAGAAATCAAAACAAAATTAAAATAGGAGATTGTTTTCTGTGAGGTTAATGTGAAAAGTGAGGCAGCTCTACCACTCAAATTCCCATCTTCAGTGAAATCAGGTTGGCTTACTATTGATTTTGAAACCAAGTATGCTCAGACCTGAGTATTGCCACTGAGGTATGAATACAACATTGGTGCTTACACATCATTACTCCTTCTAAATCAAGGTGTATCAGTACCTGAATTCCTATGGAGCCCAGAGGGAGTTTGTCTCATTCCTTCCTACTTCAAGGTTTAGAAAAAATGCCCAAATTCGGCACCATAATGTTTGATGCTGATGCTAAAGAAAAGAATAGTTGTCCAAGGAGCAGTTCAAAGGTTGCAAAGGACTTCACTGCACGCCTGTATTAATTTATCCCATGCAAAGAGCATCACTGTCCACTGTAAGTACTCAAGGTCCCTGGGATCTCTGAGCCTGACTCAGTTTTACA
Source organism: Cyanoderma ruficeps (assembly GCA_008694505.1). Lineage (NCBI taxonomy): Eukaryota > Metazoa > Chordata > Aves > Passeriformes > Timaliidae > Cyanoderma > Cyanoderma ruficeps. Next base: position 3,684,277 of record VZDJ01004378.1, read on the forward strand.
AAGCTTTAGGAAGCACTTTTGATACAGCAGTGAGTGGCCTACACTGCCCCTGCCTCTGTCCTGTCCCTACCAAGGCCAGCTTGCATCTTGCCTGGGGCCAGCATTCCCCCATCCCTGGGTCCCACAGGAGGGAGATTAGAATTGTCACTAGAGCCTGTGGTGTCCCATGTAGGGAAATCCTGTATCAAACTGTCCTGCCAGTGCTTTGGGTATTCCCTGTACTTGTGGAGTTAAGGCAGCCGAGCAAGGGAGAGGCAATACCTGCCATGAGCCTTTTTTAACACTTCCATTGGGAGCCATGTGCAGAAAGGGAGAGGCAGATCCCCTGGGCATTAAAATGCTGACTTCTCCTCATGGTGGGGACAGGCAAGTGCAGTCACACATGGAGGGCAAGGGAAACAACACAAGGTGAAAGCAAGTGTGAGCTAAAACCCCAGCTGTCCTCTGTGTACATGAGCCACTGACCATATTGCTGTCCAGGAGGGAGGTATCAGCCCTGCAGGGTTTCCACAGCACACAGGGCATGTGGACATAAAGCCGAGGTAAGGAGAACCTTCAGCAGAGGGAAAAACTAAATGCTTTTAGTTCTACCATGCAAACTCAGCATTAGAAGGAACAATACAAGAAATGCTCTTAATAATCTGCTGTCTAATTGACTGAGAAGGTTATTAGTACCATGAAAACAAAGAACATTTCTCCAAAACTTGTCCACAAATATCAGACTTCTTGACTGTCTGCGGAAAAAAAGAAGGATTGATGCTCTAGGCTGCTTTTTTTTCATAGACATCGGAGAGCACCTTAAATAAAATAAGGAAAGTTCTTGCTGTAATGGGAAAATGACAAAGGAGCTCTGACTTCCTCTGAGAAAACAGTCTGCCAGTGTGTAAAATATAAAAAAGTCAAAAAATAAATAAAATGTTTGGAAAGGCCAAATTTAATGCTGAAATAGAAGCAGCCACATAAGTGAAGTTTAAAATACTGTCATTTGAAATTATAGAAGTCTGCTTATTTTTAGCTTGTTAGGTGCTGTTAGCTTCCTGTATGAAAGGGGTTATATAATAGACATAATCTGTGCAGCAGTGCAGGCCATACATGCCAGGCTATAAGGTTATGCAACTGCTCCAAGCTTGCTCATGCCAGGCAGAAAAACAAACTCTCACACCCCTCAGAACTGTTCTACTGTTTCTGAGTCAAGTTCACAGACACATACATTACAGTATGAGCCTGCATACTCTCATTTAGATGTGCATGCAGATATATATGGACATCAACGCAGATTCACACATCCCCTTGTTTTCTTATTACAGCTTAAACAAGATATTCCTTGAATCAGAAAAATGCCACCATGGAATTACTCTGTTGACATTCAACAGGGGATAATCTGTTATGTTGTAACTGTTAAAAGCGGCAAAGTTAACTCTCAAATCAGATTTCATTTGAGAAGCCACCAACAGTATTCTCCCCTTTCCTAATGGGACCTCTAGCTGCTCCTTACTGCCTCATGCTATGGTATGTGGAAGGCACATGGTGCCATGGCTGAGTGAGAACAAACTCAGAGGTTTTAAATTCATTAAGCAATATGCAACAGAATTGTTTTTCCTTAGGCTTTTAGAAGGATTGAACTTTTGTATCTGAGAAGCTGCACTGCTCCCAGTCAGTATGGTTCTTCAAAGTGTACAGAACTATAATTTCCAACCTGTTTTTAGAGTAACCTGTGTTTGCAAACATACCCACCCTCCACCTTCTGAGTATGGCACAGATTGAGAGGAAACTGTTTTTCCTGAAAGGCAAAAAAAAAGAGAAGTTGTGGCTGCCCCAGCATCTTGAGCATATCAAAGTTTCTTTGGCAAAAAACTTTCATATGTATCCTTATTGTGCATGATGTGCAAATTCAATTCATTATCTACAACAAATGGCTTCAGTGCAAAATTGATATTTTTAATTTAAGCAGCAATTTTTTAATCTTATCAAGAAGTTTTAAAAGAAGATCTATATATAAAAAAGTATTTACATTCATTATTACAAATCCAAACTGGTCTGAGATTTAATCTGTTGGTTTCATTGGGAGAGTTGTTAGCTCCTTTCCAAACAATCTTATCATTCTCATTTTTGCAAAGCCGCCGACCTTAGCTGAGAACACTGCATTTGGCAAGAGTTGATGAAACACAAAAAACCCACATGATCGTGTTCAGCCAGGAAGCCTTTCTCATCTTTTAACAGTCTTAAGACTCAGTGGCAAAAGGCTACTCCAGAAAACACGTTAAATATCCATGTTCCTGGGCTACACCAGGAGAGTTTTACTTATCCTGACTTTGGCATCCTGTGAGACACCAAGGTCTGGGTATGTCACTTCATGGAGCCCTCAGTTTTTGGGGGAGTCCAGTAGGTGCTCTGGCATGGCAATGTCCCCCTCCTTGGACGGATGTGCTGCCTGCTGTTGCCCATGGGGGCAGGGAGGAGGGCAGGGGCTGCCAGGCACTGCCCCTCCCCTGCCACACCGACCCAGGGCACGGGCTGGGTGAGCCATGACTGATCTGCCAGCTGCATACCAAGGCTGCTTACTCACCATGTATTGTCTTGGGTGACAATACTCAGATTATGGCTTTGTTACCACTTCCTTGTGGGTTTTGTCCACTTCCTTAGTGGTGGCCCAACATTATGGGCAGTCGATGTGAGTCAGATAGAGGAATTAATGTGACTTTCAGAAAAAAAATTCATTATGGGAAAGCACCTGTATTTTAACAAGGGAACATTTGACCTGGAGGGTTTCCCAGTCCAGATCAGGTCAAGGGCCCCTGAGCAGCTGTGCCAGCAGAAGAAGAGAACAGCACACCATGATGGATGGATAGGAGTGAGAGGAAAGTTTAGGAGTGGAAAGAAAACGCCAGTGGCACCTAAGTTGGTCAATTTGGAACTGCAATCCTACATATTTACCAGTCAGACCAAAGTGGAACAAAATGAGTCCCAGGCTTTCTATATTTTAAGAGTTGCTCAGAATAAAGTTTTATTAAGTGCAAAACCCAACTGTGGTGAGAGAGAAATAGGAAATGAGCATTATATTTCCTCAAATTTCAAAGTTTCTGAGTGCTAAATCAGAAAACTTGATGAAAACCTGTCAGTGTGTTGGTATTGATTATCCTCAGCTAATTAGAGGAGTCTGCAGCTCTGCATTTGAGAATGAACTGGGGTCTGGGTCCATGATCATCTTGAAGCAGAAGTGGTTCAGATTAAATAAATCAAACTCTTATTTCTGTTGTCTCTGGAAATCAATATCTAGTTCCCAGGATCAACTATGGTTTAAGAACTGATTCCAGCTAAGGACATCATTGTAAAAGTTCTCTGCTGCTTTAAACTCTCTCTTCGCCAACAGCTGTACTACAGATACAAGCTGGATCGTGTCTCTCCAAAGACTGAACTGTACAACCAGTATTAAGTGAACCAATTAGTTCATAATTGAATTTTAAAAGTAGTATTAATTTAAGGGTAACCAAAGGAAAGAATTGCTTGTTACCAAGGTTTGGACTATATTTCATGTTTCTCCATGTGGTGCATGCTCTGTGGTCCTGCCCAGCATCAGTTTCCAAGCAGCCTGGCACGATCCCACCCTGGATTCTCCCTGGTAAAGGACACTAATGCAGCACTACATAGTGACCCTCTCAAGGAAGATGACCCATTTGTGGAGCTAAGGAATCAAATATATTCTAACTTTGGTACTGGCTGGTATAGTTGGTGGTCCCACATGGGGACACTCAAGACGTGAGATACCTTACATTCATATGTGTAATTTAACCCTGTCCTCAGTCAGCAGCAGAGCTACCTCCAACTCCACCTCTTCCAGGGACATTGTCACATGGTAAATGTTGTTTTCTTCACAGAAGCAAGGGCTCTAACTCGGTGAAATAGAAAAGAAAATGTAAAATTGGATTCACTTAGATATTTGATTCCTTTAAAAATTATTAAGAAGCCTAGACCAAATTCTGATTTTGCTCTTTTACCTAGAGACAACCTCGTGATGCAGATGCAGAATGAGGCTCGCAATTTTTCACAGAAATATTTGACCCAAATTCAAAAGCCTTTGTGGACAGATAGATGTACTATTACAGACATCACACACTCTTCTGTGTGAAATTGTGCCCTAGGCTAAAGAAGAACCACTGGATAAATTCAGACCTGACATAAACTGACAGAGCCTTATTTACTTGTACAGGTCTCTACCAGCATTTCCTCATACAGGGTATACATCACAGACTCAATCATGAACATGGACATTTCACCCACAGCTTTTGTTTAGTTTGCATTAATTTCCCACAAATTACCAGAACTTTAGCTGATGAAGACCTTATGTCAGATTAATTGAATTTATGCTACCTAAATAAATCATGTCGACATAATTTATTTTTATTTTTATTTTTATTTCTATNTTTATATATTTTATTTATATATTTATATTTATATTTATATTATTGTATTTAAGTCTCAACATCATTTATTCTTATAAGCATACAGAAATAATGAAAACACATTATGAAGTGACACAGAATATTTTATAAACACATTTCAATGACACTGCATAAGCATTACAACATTTTCACTTCAGCTCTATCGGGCAGCATTACATAAACCAGGAGCACCCAATTAAATAGAGACTGACATTGGTGACAGATATATAGCAGAACTGGGATAATAGTTTCTATGCTCTCAAGAGACCAAAGTAGGTGTAAGTTCCCTTGAAGGTTAACAAAATCTGAACTAAATAAAGAAGCTAAAGCAAAATATATCTGTCTATATCTATATCTACATCTGTAATTATTTCATAAGATAAACACAATAACTTCAATTTAAAGGCTTAGCTCTTGATAGCTGTCAGTTTTTCTAAACTTAAATTTTAATCCTTCCTCTCCCCCAACAAAATAAGGAAGTTTTTTACCTTTACTTTTGCTGTCATCCATTGCTGTTACACATTACAAAGCAAAAGGTCAGTGGGAAAGCTCTCCTGGAGCTTCTCAGCACATGACATTACAATGACTCACTATAGGCCCCAGGTCACCCAGTCTCTACTTTAGTGAAGTCTGTTCAATTTCAATGCTTAGTTTCAAAGACACCCTTAATATCCACTGCAGGTCTGTAATGAGCTGGATCTTTGGTTCAAGTGAATCTGAGGATCACCTTTCAAACCAGCTATGAATCTGGTCTGGGCAAAGCAAAGATGGTGCCATTACCATGAAGAAATGTTCAGAAATAAGGAGATTATAGAGAATACAGGAGATTATAATTCATAGAGGCATGTTAATGTTTAAAGTAATTTAGGACATTCTCAAGAAGGGGGACTGGATAAGAGCCAGATTCAGACCTTCTTACACAGTTGAGTATCTTCTCCACATAGCCTTGCTGATCTTAATCAAACTGCTACAGGAATAGGGTACTGTGTAACGTGAGCAATGTGGTCAGGCCACAGATAATCAATACAGACACTAGAAAGGGCAAAAAAGAAGTCTTAGACCAATAGGTGGGTTTCTTATTAATGTCTGTGTCCGTCATCTGGAACAATACTCAGTCCAACACATCATACAAACACCTCAAATAAAACTATTTTAGTAAGTCAGAGTGGTTTAGGAAATTTCTTTGTCTTGTCTTCAATTCAGTGAAGGCATCCATTGTTTGTTACATTGAAAGGCTTTGTGGAAGACAGATAGGTCTTTGATGGAATACATTTGTTCACATGTGAACACAAATCAATGAATAACTGCAAATGGACATGGCACAGCCTGACAGAACAGCATGTTATGGACGCTAAATTAACCAATAATCAGTAGTTCATTAAGCTATACCACCTTCAGAGAGGTCCCCATCTGAAGCCAAAGGCTGCAAGCCAAAATATTTCAATGAATAGAGTTCTTCATTTTCTCCTGGCCTGCTGAGGGAAGTGCACACTGACAGTAGGGTCTGTCATCCTGTTCTCATTTCTGACTCACTGACCAGCCAGCAGAAAGCAAAGACCTGCAGCAGCTCCAAAGGCAACAGGGATGCCTCCTTCCCAAGGGGTTGGGGTGTGCAAAGAAGCTCACCCAGGCAATAGGAAGCAAATAGTTTCCCTATTTCCTGCCCAGGCAGAAGTGCTGCTGGGTGCCAGCTGCCAGCACTGCTCTCAGAGCTCAGAATCCCCTCACCTAAAAGAAATTGCAGAGATGTTCAGTCAGACAGTATATTTGAAACTGATGGCAGAACACTAGTACTGGAAATACCAATACCTCTAGAAGTAACATGAGTCAAATTAGGCCCCAGAATACTCGAATAAAAATTTTTGAAGTGTGTGCTGGTGTACAACTATATACTCTTCACATTGCTTATGCAGAAGCAGTAGGATCAATGGATATGGCTGTGGACACAGTGCAGCTGCTCACAAAATGTACCACTTGATTTCAGCAAGAGCTGCAGAGAACAGTTCCCGATCCCTGGTCCACAAGACTCTCCTCATCACCATGTTAAATCACTCAACCCCAAAACAAAGAGGTTCTGTGTTCTTCTTTTTAAACTTCTACATGGTTGAGTCTTTGTACAAGTTCATTCAACATTTTCCTCAGGTAAAACTTCCACTGCAACAACAGAATCTTTATCTGTTGAACGTATGAGAGAAACACAAGGTATGAGTAAAGGAGCTGGTAAAAAAATGTTTTCAAAATTTTTAATGTCTAAAAAAGTTCCAGGAGGGGAAGATGACTAAAACAGAATAAAATTATTTAATCAAGAATGCCTTTTCCCTTTACAGTAGTTTTTTTTTAAGAAACAGAACTCTTAGAGGCACCATTTTTATTCCCTTGCACTTCTTTAGGAAGACCTGACTATCTAGAACAAAGCAGAAGAAGCTGCGTGGCTCCTAAGAGGAAGATAAAAAGGCTTTGTTTTCTTGATCTACTAAACACCACGTGAACCCAGTGTTCCAATAGCCTTTGGTCAGGCAATTCACAAAATATTCCTGTCCAGCCTTGGTAACACTGACAAATAAATCTCTGCTTCATGGCTTCAATACTCTCCAGGCTGAGTTCACCAGTCACCTGGAACCTGGGCCCCCTCTCTGAGTCGTGGATCTTAAAATCAGTGGGTGACAAATGGAGGTAAGCAGAAGAGTCGCTGTTTTTGCGGATACATCTTCCATTCTTCTTGCACAGGACTTTGCTGCAGAGCTTGGCTGCCGAGGTCACATTAATGACATAATGTCCTAAAGGTCCATCAATGTACCGCTTCACGGTTAGGCAGCTCTCCTGGGAATAATGGGAGACCATGACATATTTCTCAGTATCTGGCACTATGTCCAAGTTTATTATGTCTAAAAAGACACCAGTACTAAACTGTTCTTGCCTAGAGTAATCCATTGAGATAAATCTGGTTGGATTTACATACTGGAGTGATTTATTTGGTTCAAATGAGTTTATTTCCATGTAAGGTTTGAAAAGTATTGACCTCTACTATAGTTTCTATTTGAGGGCCTGGTAGGAAGATACAGTGTGAGACTAGGGAGGAGTCCCAGGAAGCAAAAAGAGGGTTCATATGGTTCATATCTGAGACTAACAGGTTCCTTAAGTCGAGATTTCTGGTAACTGCTGACTAGGAGAAGTGCATGGGACTAACAGGTTTTAAAGCATAAATTAAGTCACCACTCTGGCCCTGATCACTCCAATACATTCAGTTTACCAGGAGCCACACAATTTTCATAAACCAGCACAGAAGTTGCTGCAATTGCAACTAGAAAGATCCCTTTCGTATTTCCTGGTTCCTCTGACCAAGTCAGAGGTCTTTGCCAGAGACTTCAGAAACAGGAGAGCAGACTGCATGAAAAGCAGAGTGGGCATCAAAGCCCAGGTTTAAGAATGGGGGCTGTCCTGCCATGCCTCCTGGGAAACTCCAGTGCTGCCTCCCATCACCTCAGGGTTTATTTATGAAAGTCTGAAGAGCCTGGAAGAAGTAACTAGGGCTTGTCTTGTAACATTATTTTCCATGTAACATTTCAACATCAGCAAATGGAGAAAATACCTCACCTCCAGACTCCATTCCTTCCCAGTCAAACTGAACACCTGCCTTAGTTACAAAGTAGAACACTGTAAAACAAACTGTGCTTATATTTGCATGGCATTTTTTTTGAAACATGTCTTTCTCCTCACCTGGACTCATTATTCCACTGAGCTACAAATGAACCTGCCCAAAGCAATGTGCTCTGGAGCAACAGGACTTTTCAGCCTAACAGAATTAATGAGACCTGAAAGTAGTACTGAACCATCATCCTCAGTTGTTGGCTGATGACACTAATAAAGGTAGATGGGTGCTGTGGAGGATGTGGTGTCAGACAAGAGCCATCGAGGTGATTGAGGTGATTCCTAAGAACTTGTAAGCTGATAGGACCCACCTTTGAGCTGGCATATTGCATACTGCCCCAGAGAACAACTCCAGCTGCTCCCAAAGCTGCACTTTCCCCAATGGTATTGACCAGATCTCTCTGAAAAAGAAGGCCAAATCCACACTTGAGAAAAACAAATATAAAAAAAAAAGTAAAAGTAAAAAAGCACTGGGATATGGGCATCACTTCCTTTCTTTTTTCCCCAGAGGCAACACTGGTGCCACAGTATATTCTTCCCTATAAAATCACCGTTTAGTTTAGAAAGCTCTTCTGTGTCTCTACAAAGGTTTGCATGAATGTTTACTAAATAATGAAATCTTTATAGTTTATTCACAAGGGTTCCTCCAACCAAGCCAGTGGAGTCAGAATTTAATGGTCTATTTTATCTATTAGTCTTTGAATGATTACCAAGGTACCAACCTACCTAAGTAACATTTTTGTCAAGTGATGTTCAGTGGGATCACACATCACTGGATCATCCTTACAGTGTCTAGTTGCAGTTGGAGGCTTTAGGCAGGGTCTAACTCGTGCTGCTTTAGCCATGCCAACAGAGTTACAGGGCTGCTGTATGAGTGCCACCAGTCCAAGAAACATATCTTTGGAAAATGAACCTCTCTCCCTGCTACAGGTGTCAAGTGGGGAGAAAAAACCCAAAGGCACGCACATTTGCATATTGATTTAACCATGTCCACTTTTAGAATTGAACCAATAAGGAGCTGAGTTGTAGCAATAGCAATAAGACAACTGTACCAGAGCAGCTTGAGTGTTGAACAGGAGTCACCAGTGCCTTGCCAACAGCATGGCAGTGCATCTTGCAAGCGTCTTAAAACCATTCTCTGAGATTATGAATATTGTGTCTAGAAAAATGCAATTAAATCTTCAAAAATATGTAGGAAGGAACTTCTTCCCCCAGATTTCAAGGCATAATCAATTGCATATAAAACCATTTCTGTCCACAATAATTGATTAAAAAGTAATTCCTGATCAGGATTTGTAATGACAGACATTACAATATTACTCAATTTGATGAAAAGAAAAATCCTTTAAAAAGACACTTACGGTCTTTTATACAGTCTTTGCAGCTCTTTAACTAGTAATCAAAAATACCAGCCAAATTATCTCTGTACAGTGGTGGCAAATATAGAAAGGCAAAATTACAGAGTGGAAGAACCATGTTATTATTAATTACTACTAAATAATGTGTTCCTCTGTGTAAGTGGGCCTGTTGATTTATCAATGCATAGTTATGGAATTTCCATTCCTGCAACTTTTGTGGCCTGAGTGATATTAATAAAAAAGCACAAATAATGTTATGGGAGAGAATCCCTGAAGAGTTGTAGACAATTACAGAGAATTCAAAGTGAGCAGGGGTTTTGACCCTTAACCAAAGGTTGGAAACCTGCAAAAATCTGGAAAAGCAGAGCTGCCTACTGGATCATAGGGCAGAGTTCAGAGTGATTTAAAGTATAACTGTTCTTGCCTGAAGGTCATGTTGCTGCTGATCACCAAAACAGTCTTTTAGAGACTGTCATTACTCTTAAAAGTATGCAAACAAGTAGTACTTTTTAAAGGATAGTGGTATGGACAGTCGGTGTTATTTTCAAGGGGGTTAAGGAGGAGAGGTATTTCCTACAGGAATTAATTAATTAATCAGTTAAAAAAAAAAAAGGAGTAGGTTAATTAAAGATCAAAATACCACATGTTAAAAGAATGTGAAATACAATCTGATGTCTTGGTAATGAGGGTTCCCAGGCCTTCCTCATCTGCAACACATTTTATGAAGTTTACCCAGATGCAAAGACTGAACTATGATTCTGCATTACTCGCATGATGGTTGAGTGATTTTGTACTAACACATTTCAGATCTCATTAAGAAATTAAATAAAATTTATCAGACCTCCAGAACAAATAATCAATAAATATTTAGCATTGTTGAATGAACTTAGATCTGAGAAAACCCAGAAATAAGCTTTTTGTAAGTAATATGCTTTGGGAATTAGAGTGCTTGACTGGAAATCAGTAAACCTAGTTTTGATAACCCAATATTCCGCATTTTTTTTGTTAGTTTTATCAGATCCACAAAAATATTACAGCACTTCATGTCTAATTCATATGGATATAAAACTGACAAAACTAATCCTTAAAATTCATCCAGGCCTCTAGATGTGTGAAGTCCAATGCACTGATAATTTCACATCTAAGTTCCTGAGGCACCTATTTTTCCACTTTGCTGCAATCTAGAATTACCATCTTGACAATACAGAAATTCAGCAGTTATCTTGGGTTAAGGCCAAAATTTGGCATTTTATTGGAAGGTATGTTTTCCTAGGGATTTTTAAAGGACTTTTACAGCACCTGCACAGGTGCTAGATGCTGGTGAAAAGAGCAGTTCATGGCAAAAATATTGTCTAAGACTTCATTTAAACACTTTCCTTACACCTTACATTTCCTCTTTTTATATTCTTTGGAATAAAAGCCAAGTGCTAAGAGTCCTTCCCAGAAGAAGAGAGAAATAGAAAGGGTTGGTCTGGCACATAATCTCCAGACAACCCTCTGGAGAGGGTTACCTTCATCATGGGGCTTCAGATGGCATCTCTGTCTGATGCCATTTCACTTTGCAACAACTCGATGAAGGTTCAAAGGAGAGAAAGAGAAATAAGTGGGAACTCAACTACACCTTATGATAAATTTGTGTTAATAATTAGGTAACCTGCCCACAAGAAAAGGTTCCTGATTGTCATTTCTAGGCATAGTTATGTCTGCTACTGAATGAATGTGTCAGGCTCAATATCTCAAAAGCCATCAACACAGAAAGGCTCTTCCTCAAATGACCTGTGGACAGGAGGTTGCACCCTCGCTTTTATTTTTGCTCTCTGATGGCTTGTTCTTTTTGGTCTGATGATTCCTTAACTCTTTTCTGGTGCCTGACACAGGGTGCTGGATTCATCCTGAGCAGGTTGGGAAGAGAACATAGCCAAGAGCTTCTGCACGAGAGGCAGGCTCTCTGACCAGTGGATGATGATACATTGAAGGAGGCACTACCCCCTATTTCCTCCTCCTCTGCCACAGACAGGGTTAGAAAATAAAAGTTTCATTCTTCACCTGTGTATTTCAAGAAAAGGAAAGATATGTGTCTTTCCTAATAGCTGAGAGTGGCACATTTTGGCCAGAGATAAGGAGGAGCCTCCATGAAGAACTGAGTGAGGCACGTGAACTCCACCAGCAGCCTCAGACACAGCAGTCCTGCTTTTGGGACTGAACCAAGTGCCCCTTCTCACACGGCACAGCTTGGCATTGATGGGGACTCACTGGCATGGCTCTTCTTTGAGAGCCTAATAAAAGCCTCATATGAAAGAAAACACGCAATTTTAAAAAACATATTAGATATTTTAAATATGAATATCTTAGCGTTTGTCTAGCTGGGAAATCTTAATTTGTTCTTTGTATCAGACTTTGGCGACTGGTATTTGTCCAAACGATTAACAAGTCAAGAGAACCTCTTCCCTTGTGATGCTCATTTTTGTTCGGGCTTTTGGGGCCAGTGTGCAACTGCCTAAGGTCCTCAAGACTAGCCTGGGCTATCCCCAAATTGACACCTAATTTGGCAGGGAGGAGGAGGCTCTAGTGTCTGTCAATGTTTCTTTGTAGTTAGATCACACAAGTCACTGCACTGGACCTTAGAAGAATAGGAGGTGAACTAAACCATCAGTTTTGGAGCTTGAGGTGAAACAAGACAGTCAGTTCTAGTTGCATGTTGAGGAAAGAAAAATAAGTATATCTGTAATCTTGAAGAGCTTTAGTTACAGACAAAAGTTTTCTGTGTTCAGCAATAGGAGTTCAAGCCTGGCATGGTTGCAGGGGTTGGTCTCTATACACACCTGGTCATCAGAGAAGACTATCTATAGGGGAACAACAGGATTGCTATCTATTATTAATCATTTGTCAGTTGTCACCCTGCTTTATTAATGATTGCAGCCATTTAGTCAGGAAGCACAGATGCTACTGTGTGACTCCCCTCTCCCACACACTTAGTAGTGAATTGTCTAAGCAGAAAGTCCCTAAATACCCTACAGATGGCAAACTGCTTATACACATTTTTAGCAAATACAAAAACCTTTCATAATGATTTGCATCCCAATTCAGAATTTATAAATTGTTTCTAAGATAAAAAACGGGATTAATTTCTCAGACACCTTATGCACAACTCACCTGATTTCCAGATGCAGTCAGGGTGAAAGGTACAGCATCTCTCTGAGACCTGACCTGGCCTTTCATCTTTCTGAAGGTTTGATAGACCTGTGTCTCTCCCTCAGAGACTCTGACTCACAACCATTTTTTCTGACTCCACTGTGCTATTTCACATAAGCCCTTGGTAGAGAAGTGCTTGCACACAAATCTTGAATGTCAGTACTGTTCCTGTTGGAATAGAAAGTACAGCTCTTGCACAGCTCGATGGAGCAAGGCTGTGGTTATCCTGGCCCAGTTCCTGCCAGAGGTCAGGTAACTATTGCATCTGCCTGCTGTCCCTATTTTTCCGTGGCTATTTAGCCTAGATGTCATTGTCCTGGGAACTTTTCTTTGTCACCTTCATGCACATTGTTTCTGGAGCTCAGAGGTTTCATGCCTTGTTTGTAACTTTATGAGCATCACTAAGGGGCGTGGCATGGGTCGAATGAGAAGCTCCAATCTAGTCTAAAACCTGAACATACAGAACTACATTTAAATTATCCAGGGCTATGAAAGAATACAAGAACATTATTTTTTGGATCATTTCTATGTAGAAGGTTTTTAAATACAACCCTGCAAGTTCCTGTCAGACCCCAAACTGTTCTGACAGATGATGTGTATAGTCTGGACACATTAAGCCCTGTCCTATGTTGAGGACTCTGCACATGCTGTCCTTATTAGAAAATACGTAGTGGAGCATAATTCAAATATGTTTCTCTGGCTATGCAAAGATCTTTCCTGGCTGTAGAGTTGTAAAGCAATCTTTCAAGCATCCAAAGGTAAATGGCTTTGTGCAACTGGAAAACAGGTTAGTGAGTTAAAGAATGTAACCTGAGAGGAGCATCACTCCAAATTATTACTGTATGGTTCAGAAAACAGCTTAAGGTAAAATAGTAACTATGTATCACCACAGATTTTGAACTCACACATGACTGGTTTTGTGTGTCATGCTAGTTTTCACAGCTTTCAGTAACATTCATGGTATTTTTATATTGATCAAGGGACCAATTAATTTTATAAAAATGTATTATTACAGACTGCATTTGAAGAATTCTTATGTATCTCCTAGCCTGAATTCTTCAGTGAAGGTGTTCTGGATGACAGCCTGCCTGTACTGACCCCAGTGACTCCTTGCCTTCAGGACTAGACTGGCCTATCTGCCCATGATTTCTGAGTCAGCTGTGATTTCCACAGAGGAAACAGCTCCAGAGAGTTCCTGGTTGCTGAAAATGAACCAGACCGAATTCCCAACTACTTCTATGTACAATTTGCTTTCAAGGGCCAGCCTGAAAGTACTATTTGCTTCCTGGGGTCAGCCTGAAATGTTTCTCAGGCTCTCAGGAATCTGCTGCACCTCCTCTGCTTCAGCTCCAGGCTGAAGCCCTCACAGCCTCTGGTTCACTGGACTGAACTTTGCCTTTTCCTTTGCCACTTCTCTCCCTTTATCTATTCTGGTTTGAGTCAAGAACTTGTCTCCAGCAGCATTAAAAGGAATCTCTCATGCAGCTGTCCATAAAATAAAAGAAGGGAGCATCCCCAGATGTCCTTTGTCATCAAGGGGCTATTTCCACGAGTTTCATGTCCCAGATTTTCTCCTTTCTCATGGAATTGATAGAAACCGAAGAAAAACTTTTGCTACTTGAGGCAACTATTGATGAACTGAATAAGTGTCTGTGCATCTCTATTATGTGCATAAACAAAGTCAAAGCAATGATCATCATTACATATCCAGAAAGTTGGAGATTGGCACATACATAATTTACCATCAGTTTTGGCCACTACATACTTATTGCACTTCATCACTGGTTGATGGAAAATTGCATGACTCAAAAACTGAGATTCTTTGACAAAAGGACTTCACAGTTCAGCACTAAATGTTAGACATGAAGATGTACTTTTGAAGTGAGACAGATGGCCAATGCTTATCATGCAGGAGTTAGGAACTCCAGGACAGATTACTTTACTTGACTAGTTTATTTCTATACTGAACGAATTTACATTTGCATAAAGAAACAAAAAAGCCCTGAGGCTCCTTTCTCATGAAAGTTTATCTTTCCATTGCACTTATTAATTTTAAACTTCACAAAATCTGCCAAGCTCATTTCACAAGCTGCCCTGAAGAATAAAAATATCAGAATGAATTACTTCTTAAGGAATATATTTCTTTATACTTTCTTTCTAAATTACCTTCATTAAAAGTATACAATGTTATCTCACAGAGGTAGACCAAACCACCGCAGTATTAACTCTTGAAAGGCATAGAGTTTTGTATTGTGACTACAGTACTTCCTCTCAGGGTGCTGCCTTAAATATCAAAAACGAATGCGTGAGTGCTTCTATACAGGAAAAGCTTTTAGAACGTGTTTTTTCTAAGAGGCTATTTTCTAATTTCTAAATTTTGAAAGAAGTCTGTCTGCTTACCTCTGTTAAAACATGAAAAGTATAGGCATAAAATGGTCGGGAGTAAACAAACACTGGCAAAACATAGTCATTTCTAGCAATTGAGGCAACACGTATTGCCTCTTTAACCCGATAGTGAACAAATTTTAGTGCGTTTGGGCTTGACTTCAGTATATAATCCAGGTATATGGAAGGGTAGAGAGCAGTGCTTTCCTTCCACAGCCACAGCAGGAGGTCATTACGGAAAGACTCAATGGGTGGGCATTTCCCTGTGTATGTTTGGGGGTGTTCCTTGTAATCGTAATTGTAGCAGTCTGGGTAAAGATAGTAACCCCACAAACCATTTGGTCTCATATGCTCTGCCAGAAGGATGGTGTTATTCATAAAACTCCTGCCAGCATTTTCAAATTCCTCTTTAGCCACTTTCCTAATTTTGTCCTCTGACCACCGAGGATGCCGTCTCCTAACAATCTCAAGAGATTTATTTCTATAAATGCTTTTATTGCCCCAGTTCCTATCCCACTGGGGCCTCCAGTTTTCCCAGTCAATGACTGCAAGTCCCTGAAATTTCTTCATGGGTATGCAATAGTCAATATCAGACTTTGCTTTGCTAAGGTGTTTGATAAGACTTTCATTCTGGGGCACCCCTCCATTAACAGGATCTCCATTATCTGAGTAGTAGGGATAATATCCCAAATGAGTGTGATAGAAGATGGTCACATTGGATCCACTCAGAGTCTCGTTGATGTTGGATGCAATGTCAAACACCCCGAGGTCCAGGTCCACCTTGTAGCGCAGCCTGCACTGCTCAGTGGGTGCGTTCCAGACAACCATGAAGGGCTTGTGCAGGGCCAGGGGGGCCCGTGCTGGCTTTGGCAGGTGGGCACCAGCCAGGGAAAGCACTGCCATCACTGCCAACTGCTGGACACCAACAGCCATCCTTTGGTTTCTTCCCGGGAAATTGCCGTGATGTGCCCTTGAAAACAAAACCAAGGTAAGATGTTAGAAGGGCAGCATGGAGGCAAATTTGATGATAAGAGAATGTCTTTTGGTTTGATTTGCTTTTGATAACATTAAACTCAGTGCAAAGAGAGAAAAGTGCAAAATGATCTTGTAAAGGTTAATAATAATTTCAAATGCTTTGAAAAACTTTTTGATAAACTACACTGTCTGGAAACATCACTTCCTTTCCACTCAGACTCCTCATGGAGTTGAGTTGGGCCTTAACATTTATTTGCTCCCTTATGTCTACAAAACTAGATGGTTAAGTAAATGCCTAAAATAATAGTATAAAAAAAGAATGTGCACTCATTTGAAATTTCAGCTTCCGAACAAGCTCTGCTATGGTCAGTCTGACTTTCCTAGAAGATCATCACAGTGGGGCTACAGCCTTTACTATCTGTATATTCAAATGGTGACAACAATAGGAAAGGTAATTTAAACAACAGGCAGACACTTCTACCTCACACTGATGAATGAAGACAACTCAGAAACGCTGCAATTTTCAGGATATGAAAACCTTGTTATCTACTAGCGAACTTCATTTTCATTTCCTAAATGAATTGATGCAAGAGTGATAATCAATCTGGAGGCTAGAAGAAGGATCCTACTAATGACTTAGTGGTCTAAGCTACTTATTCTGAAGACAAATTAAATATCTGTATTTTAAAGAAGATAAATTACATCAGACAGATCTGAACTGGCTGAAAGAAAGACACGCTGCATCTTTGAAAAAGGGAATAGTTTGTAGAAATGAGGGGTGTTCATCTTAATTTTTCCTTTCAGGGTCTGATGTTTTCCGTGATAGTTGCACTGGCTTGGGGCTGCAGTTCTCTGGGAGCAGCCAGAGCTGCAAGGCTGCTGGTACCCTGGACACACCCCTACTTTGCACCCGTGGGGCAGCTGTTCACCCACTGTCCACAAGTGGCTGCTCCAGAATCTGCCTCTGCTCCAAAATCTGTCTCTACTCCAGTCTCGTCGCCAAGAAGCACAACTCAGCTCTGTCCTGGGCTGGCTATTCAGGTTTCTTTGCTGATCTTTTTGTGATACAGAAATCATTAAAAAGGTTTCTCTGTGAATATATATTTAGTATGACATGGTTTATCATGTCAGTTGTTATTCTCTATCATGCACCATTTTAGGCACATGTTAAATCGCTGCAATCACTGTGTGCATTGCAGGTTCAATTCATGCACAAGACATGTGAATTTTAAATGTCCCGAAACTGGACGTTTCCCTATTTTTGCATCCATACTGGATGTTTCCCTATTTTTTGCATCCATTTTAGTGATTTCTTTCCTTGCCTGTAAAGTCTAGCTTTACTTGTCCCTGGTATTTCCTCAGTTAACATCAGTTAATCACTGAGTTCTTCTAGACTAGAAGAGCTTTCCCCTGTTAGAAAATATGTTTGCTCTAGTAAGTTATATAATCCAGGATTTCTTTCTCTGTCATTTTTCCTTCCATGCCATTCTTCCATCCTCTGGATTTGATGGATCTTTTCCTGTCTGACACTGCTCTTCTACTTTTCTGCCTTTCCCTTAAACTCTACTTTTTCCTTATGTCTCCTACAGAACAGCCCTTCTGTAACCTCAGTTTTGTGTTTTTCCATCCTCAGCCCCAGAAAAGCATTGAGTTCCCTCACCTGTGGTCTGATATGAGAGCACCTTCCCAAGATGAGAAGGAAGCACCTTTCATAGAACAGTGGCTGGGGCAGGGAGTGAAGGGCAGGACTGCAAGAAGCCAAAATGCAGGCAGGATTCCCCAGGAGCAAGCCCTCATTGCTAAGCTAGAGAGTTATGCTCCATTGTTTCCTCACACACTCTCTGAATGCTTGTTCTGTAGACCTAAATACAGATTTAGCACCCAAGTATTAAAATTTTGGTCATAATCCTCTAGAGGACAACATCCTTGAGTGAAATGGGCCATCGTCACCAAGCCAACACTACTTAAAGGCTTGCCTGCTGAAGAAGAATGAAAGGTTATTTTCATTCCACTGATCTGTTGGAAGGAAGTTTTATGCTTGCAGCTGATATATTTTTCTCCATTTTCCTGCAGTCTTGCATAATCATCTAAGTAATGCCATGGTCTGAGAAAAACAAGGAAACAAACAAGCCACAAAAGCTGCCTTTCTCATCCTTTTTTATACAAACTGAGGAATGTACCACAGTACTCTGCATTTCTTCTTTGAGGTAGCAAATGCTCTTACTACACTGGTAAGGGATTTTTTGTGGTTTGGGTTGGGTTGCTTTGCAGTACACTTGAACAAATCCATGAGATAAACACTGATTTTCTCCAAAAATTGTAGCTCAGATGAAATGAGAAGAGCACCAGGAAAAAGGAAAAGATCTTTAGTGAATTTCTGTGTAAGAAAAGATCTGGGAAAAGATCCCAGCTTCCTATTCCCACAGTCCAAATGCTGGACTGTTCAGCCTTGTGTTACTGTGTACATAATAACATTTTGTAGTATATTAATGACTAATACAGTACAGTTCTTGTCTAGATCTGAGAGCCCTAGAACATTGCAGATAATAAATCATAACAGAGTTAGGTCATGAGATAATATTGCAGGGTAATTTTAAGTTATGTATCTTTAGTTCTTGGGCAATTCTTATTGCCTGACAAGATTTTAAAGTCCCTGACAAACTTTAAATAACAGGGTAGTTGAAGTTGGAGGGGATGTCTGGAGGTCACCTGGCCCACCCCCCAGCTGGTCATTCAGGACAAAACATTACAAGTGACAAAATGAAAATGTTTATCTCAGGAAATGTCAAATAATTCTCAAGATTTGGATTGAGCAGATCTTTGAAATCATGAAGAAGCCTAGACATGTTGCTCAACTCTAAACATGCAGATTTCTGCACCTGCAAGATGAATCCCACAAAAAAGGCAGAAATCTGTCTAATCCTGCTCAAGCTGTTTAGAATTTAGGGTCTGGTCAAGGACAGTCATTCTGGATCCTCTAGTGAGTACCTGATACCTCCAAAAGTTGCTGTAAATTCCTTATTTAAAGCTATATGGAATTAGCCACCCAGCTATCTCTATTAATCTAAATTAGATGCTAAGCACATAGATAACATGCCTACCTTTTAGATGGCTAAAGCATCTCACTGTTCGTGCTACTTTTTATTCCACAGAGGAGCCATTACCATATACACAGTCCCTTAAAGGGGAGATAATTAGAAGAAAAATCATCATTTGAAAAAGTTCCAATATAGTTGCATTAATCTGCAATTAATTCTGATGTTATTTGCAGATGGGAATTTAATTACAGATACTTTTTCTTTAAAAAGTCTTCTGAAGGCAAGGGAAACAAGTTTTCAAAGAAGCAGACAGGCCTATAGTTCTGAATGACGAGAAAATAAATTATCTGTTGTTTCACAAATGCATGAAGGAACCTCTAAACAAGAACAAAACATCTTTTATTACAATTTCCATTGCTCTGTCTTTGGACTTTGTCCTTTTTACTCTCATGCATGGACACTAATTGGACTGCTTTAATCCCTGTTTTTAATGAGCACAGACACTAACGATTCCTCCCTGAAGCTCATTATCAACTTTGGTTCAAATTCTCCCTTTTTTTCTTGCTTTTTTTTATTCAATGACACATTGTCATGGTCAGTTTAACTTCTCAAACATGCAGATATCTTTCTGTGGTACTACAGTGTTTTTAGAGCAGAATATGCTCTCCGAGTTTCTGCTTTATATTCTAAAAACAAAAATGAGTTCTTCATAAGTGAATGAAATGGGGTCTGATTACAAATCTTACAAAGTTGATGAGGGTTTTTTATTGTATTCAGGAAATTCTGGATCACCGTGTTTTCACTGCACAGACTACATGATATTACATGTAGTTTTCTATTTGCCTCAGTTTCTGTTGTGCAGTTTAGAATGATGCAGTTTTAGCTGACTTCAATATATCCTGTAGTAAGTTTGAATTTTGCCATTTCTTGAGTAGGAAAGATCAGTTCATTTCTGCATATCCCTCTCATAATTTTTGTAACAATTGGAAACATTTACTTTTCCCAAGAAACTGCTGTTAACTTAGTCCAAGCTGTACTAAAATGTGTTTATTAGTCAGAATTCCACTCTATTTTGATTTCCAAATAGTTGAAAACAACTGAACTAGACATCTTAATTGAACGCTTTGATAACAAAATGTGTCACTTAAAATTCATAATAATATAGACTCTCATGCCAAAAAAACCTATTTGCACACCATGTGTTCCAGTACAGGTCAATGATGTTCTCTAGATGGACAGTTCTTCTCCTCTAATGGTTTTTATTGATTATCCCAGCAATTTTTGCACTGCAACACATGATGTTTCAGCTGCTGCTTATTATGATTTTTATGTTGGTCATATAACCAGACAACACAACTTCATAACAGCCAGAAAATTCATCTCATTTTATATTCATCTACGTGCTGACTTGAAGTATAGTCCATACAATTAGCTATAACACGATTGGTTTAATCTGTGAACTATCTGTTATCCTGAACATCTGTCATTGAACTCAATAATTACTTCAAAATTCAGAAACAAACTTTAAAAAAAAAAAGTCTGTAGTTCCTATGGTAACAGCCACTTATGATTTCCTCATAAGCAGTATATGATTACCATAATTTAAAATTCAGGATAGGAAAGAGTACAGTTAACTCACAGAGGAAAGGTGATTTTTCCAACAAAAGAGTCATGTTTTGTGATCTAAACCAGATTTACAACATTTTTCCAAGTTTGTTTTCAGCCTCTCATATGTGCTATCGAGTCCTATCTTGAAACTGCTGAGCATTCTTCACAGTTTGTTTCATGGCAAATGTATTCATTTTTACTAGTATTTCTCATATTTGTAGGAAAATATTTTTCCAGGAAAATAAAAATCTGATGACAAAAAGGGAAAAAATGAATCTGAATTGCTTGAATTCCACCAAGGAATGTATAAAATTGACAGCTAGAAGTGTCCTTTTTTGAATGCAGGCTGACCTCATTTGGTGTAAAAGTTATTATTATGGCCAAGAAATACAGACATTTCAACTGTATTTAGGGTTTTTTTTTGCCACACAATCACATTTCAAAGTTTCTAGCAAATAATTTGAAAAATCTTTTGCATGGATACATTATTTCCTATGAGGTATCATTTTTATGCATATCATATGTATTTACAATGTGTTTATATATTTCTCAGTCTTCATTGGAAATACAAGAATGACCAAAACTGTCCAGCCTGCCTCTGTCTTGGTTTTACTCTGTTGCTATTTTTCTGTTTGAAAGTGATGCAAAAAGTCTTGCTTTTCTTTTTTTATTGAATAATGGCTTGCATTAGTAAGCTGGAAAAATGGGCAGATAATACCATCTTAACAGAAGTATTCTATCCTGAAACCTTTTATGGTCCAAAATGTAAAACTGCATTAGAGAGAGATTAAGCATCCACTGTATCCTCACAACTACCAGTTTTCAGTCTCTTCACTCACATATCTTTGTAATTCTCCACTTATATTTCTCATATTAGATCCCAAGTTAAAAAGTGAACAGAAGGACAATAAGATCCTAAGGAGAAGGACCTGGGAGTGTTGGTTTGTGAGAAGCTCACCATCATCCTGTGTTTGCAGCCCAAAAAGCCAACCACACCCAGGGCAGCATGAAGAGAATAATGACCAACAGTCCAGGGGAGCTGACTCTGCCTCTACTCTGCCTCCATGAGACCACACCTGGAATGCTGCATCCAGCTCCAGGACACCCAATATAAGAAGGATATAGATTTGTTCTAGTGTATCCAGAAGAGGGTTATGAAGATGCTCAGATGCTCAGAACATCTCCTACAAAGACAACTGAGAGAGTTGGGGTTGTTCAGCCTGGACAACAGAAGGCTCTGGGGATACCCAAGAGCAGCCTTCTGGTACTTATTGGGGGCCTTACAAGAGGGATGGAGAAGGACTTTTTACCAGGGCATGTAGTGAAAGGACAAGGGGGAATGGCTTCAGACTGAAGCCATTAAACTTACTGAAAACCAGTAAGTTTAGATTAGATGCAGGAAACAAATTCTTCACTATGAGGCTCTGGCACAGGTTGCCCAGAGAAGTTGTGGGTGCCCCATGCCTGAAAATGTTCAAGGCCAGGGTGGATGTGGATTTGAGCAACCTGATCCAGTGGGTGGCATTCCTGCGCATGACAGGGAGGTTGGAACTGGAAGATACTTAAGGTCTTTTCCAACCCAAACCATTCTATAATTCTGTGATTTGATGACTCTATGTTTGTAATCTTCCTTAAAGATCAAAGTTTAGAAATGAGCATATGATTGACATATTACAGTTCACTTCCAATAGGTGAGCATAAATACCAGCTTGCAAAGCATAGAGTAGCATCTCTTTATTTTTGTGCAAAATACACCAAAACAAATTCAAAGACCAAGAAGACAGGGATCTAGGCATATGCTATCACTGCTGACATTTTTGTGGACTGTGGATTATTCATGTAAAAGCAAATGGAAAATGCCAGAGGACATTCTTTGGTGCATATCACAGATTTACAGTAAATCATTTTTGATGCAGTTTTGCTTAGGCATGTCCTGTTTAGTTTTATTCTTTCTGTTATATGCAGCTTGTGTCAAGCCTTAAACTGAGAGAAAAGACTGCAAGGAAGCATGGAAATAAAAGGGGAAAACACTGGTATTTACAAAATATTCCCATGGAGCCTGAAATTATTCCATTAAAACTAACCATTTTAGTACTTCCTGTGTCCTGGTCTATCCTCATCTACCTGTAATGCCTTTGTCTCTAGTTATTATAGGCCAGGCTGTTACGTCTGTTACATATGTCTATGCACATTGTTTTTTATGCCAAGCTGTTTCATTAGTCCCAGCAAGATTGAGGGCTACTCAGCACAATGATAGAGGGAAGATAAAGATACAGGTCATGATTCCCAGTATTATTCTAGTTAAAAGATTGTGCTGTCATTTTAAATCACGGTAGATTATTGATGACACTTTGAATACCAGAGGAAGATAAAGTAATATGGTTTAAATCTGTCTATGCAGTAGAGGGAGATTAAATATACATATGTGCCACAAACAATTTTTCAATTACTGAAGGATTGAGTAAAAGAAATACTTTGTGGGTGGAAGAAACCATATAAGATGTGGAGTATTATACTATTTTATATATCAAATACATGAATTTAGCTTGCATCTAATACATGAATCACTGATCTAATTTTTTATGTTATGTTATTTTTTTAATTTTTTTTAAAGCCTGATACATTGTTATTTTCAATTCCAGTCCATTTGCTTCTCTTGCATTATAAACTGAAGACAAAGGTATTCTAGGAAAAAATACTCCAGAATTAAAATTGCAAAATTTATGTCAAAAGTATGGACTTCTATATACAATTTAATATTTATTTTTTTCTCCACATGCAAAGACTAAAGGGGAAAAATAAATTGGTGGGTTATACCTTTTAGAGGAGCCATATTGATTATCAGAGCTGTTAAAGCCTTAATTCCCTGAATAATCAAGACTAATGTCCTCAGCATTGTTCAGTACACTCTTCTGGCTCTGACCTTCAGTGGGTGAAAATTAAAGTGCCAACCACCAGCATTCTGTAAAGAAGATCTCACTTTTTTATAGATTTTCCTTCTCATTTTATAACTAAATACTCTTGATTGAAGACCATGAACATTAATTGTCACTAATAGAATACATCCTACCTTCTGGCATGGAATTTTAATAGCTTATAAGAATGTATGAATGGGTAATACTGTACAATAAATAATACATGAGTTTACATTGTTGCAAAGCATTTAAAATAATTTAGCTTCTTTCACACCATCTGCTAAATTCACACATTCATTTTCTGAAAGGTTTATTGTTATTAGAGGCACTTATAAGAGAGAAAATTAAGTCAAATTGATAACAGAGAGAATGCCTACAATCAGGCCTTGGCTTATTCTTGAGAAAATGCTCTAAGCTAAATTAACTTTAGCTCACACAAAGATAAATTATGCTTTCAGATAGTGTAATTCAAGAAAATTCAATTGAAATTAATTGAGGGGTATAAATCTGGAAATATTCCAGTTGAATTCATGGAGTTATTAAGCATTTATAATCTTGTGAGAGGAAAACTGTATCCTTTAGTCAGCTAAAAAAATCCTGATATGTTGGCAAACTCTTAAAACATGTGTGTATTTCCACTGTAAATCTCTGCTTGCAGTAAATAATTACTATTCTCTAGATAGTATAAAAGGGAATATTATACTTTGGCAACAGAAACTCAAGACAATTTGGAAAATATGCGTAAAGCATTTGAGGTGAAATTAACTTAAAACTCTATTTGCATGCCAATACACTGCTTAGTTTGTTGTCTACATTGTTTCAAATAAATGAATTTAAAATACCCCTAGCTCTACAAAAGCCCAGCACAATACATTGACACAAATCATTAATGAATAAAACTCATTTTCAAACAACAAACTGCATCTTCTTTTGGGGTCCTCTTGAGATTATTTTAAAATGCAGCGTTCGTCGGTGTGACTGACATTTTGAAACAATTCCTCTGAATGTTTTGCTTCTAATGAAAGAAGTATTTCTTTTATTATTCATATGGGATTAGATACCTGAACAACATATGATTAGCTGCCTTCTGGGTGAGCAGTGTTGCATGCACAGCCCAGTGCGCTTAAGTACTAAATTGATAAATCAAATTCTGAAATATCCTTTAAGTCTTAACATTACTCTTTCTTTTTGAATTGTGAATTTTATTCACAAACAGCATGTCAGTATCCATTTTCTAACCTAAAATTGCTGTTACACATTGGAGTGTTAAGCACCAAATAGCTATTTGACAGATAAAAATAGAAACCAAGAAATAAAATATAGTCCAGAATTGACATGATACAGAAAACAACAGAGAAATTCTTTCTAACTGGTAGTCTACAAGCAGAAGTGAAAACTTGTCTTTACAGATTGTTAATTGAGAAAATAACATGGCACTTACCTCTACAAAATCAATGAATAGCAGAAAACTTTGCTGAAACAATTTGCAACAGCTAATGTGTTTGTCCCAGGAATGTGCTCCTCCTAATGAGTGGGCTATTAACTAATGAGAAACTGAGGGCATTTGAAGACAAGAGCAGAATTTTACCTAAACACTCATCATGTAATCGTAAAATAAGTAAAAAAATTCATTTCAAAGGTAGATGTATTACTTGTAAGCATCTAGGCTGTTTCTGTAATAATTTTGTATTGCCTGCTTTAATGACCTGATATGGAAATAACCAGGCTGGTGTTTGAGTGGAATTAAGTTGTGTTTTGAGAGTTACACACTCTGGACTCAGCAGTGACAGGCATGAGCAGAAGGGACATCTAGGTCACTGCAGCACGGGGACAAGCAGGGATGCTGGCAAAACCAAGCAAACAAAATACTTCAGGAAAAGTTGTTTTAAAAACTCCCTGGAGGGCTGAGCCAAAGACTGGTGGTGGAATGGACTCAAATCCAGCTGGCAGCTAGTCACTAGTGGTGTTCCCCAGGGATGATCTTTTCCAAACCGATTTCATGATTCCATCATTTGTTCATAATCCTCCCTAAAACTAAATATGAATTGCTCAGTCTGCTATTCCCTGAACATGACACATGGAAGCAGACCCCAGAGACCATTGTTTCCTGATCCAGGGCCTGCATGCCATGGGATGGTGTGAGTGACCAAAGAAGGGCAGAAGGGGCCAGTGATATCACAGCTCCATAAAGAGTCTTTTAAAGTGGTTCAGTGTGACAACAGTTTCAACAGCTACATGCCACCTCCATGGCCAGTCAAACCCCCATCAGATGTACAGGGATGGATAGAAAGAGCCCCGATGTACAGAGCTAGGGACTAGCTAGATGGTCAAGAGCATTTGTGTGTGCTTACAACAGAGACTAAGAGGTCAAAAATGTCCATATCCCCATGTGGGAACTGTGAAGTGTAAAAGAAGGAAACCCTGGGTTTCCTCATCTTGTCAAGCATGACTGTTGCCATTTAGGCATTAAACTAGAAACAAATACAGGAAACAAGTACAAAGAATTATTGGAACAACTACAGACATTTTTGTTATTGTTGTTGCCACATCTGTCTGAATCTGCCGAGTATTTGGATTAAATAGGAAACGAGTAGCTCCCTGAACCTTGGAAATAATAAAGGCAAGTTTCCTATGGGCCTGTGTCTCATCCTTGACTGAGCTCCAAACTAAGGTTTCCCAAGGCTGAGGCATGCATAGAAGATCTCTCCTGCATTGGTTCTCCAGCTTGCAGCATGACTCCCTTTTTTCTTACCTTTTCCTAAGCAGGTTTTTTCCATCAATGAGTTGGTTTCTGAGATGGTCTCTGAAACCTGAGTCACTCTCAACTGTCTGGCTGGTATTTGCTGTCAGGAAGGGACATGCACTTGCACAGACAAACAGACAGGGTTTTGCTCATATCTGTATGGTCAGTGTGGGCTTGAAGATCACTCCTACAATGGGAAACACTGAAATAACTTCTGATTACTGACTGTTACCCAATATTATCAGTAGTTCTGCCAGAAGATGCATTTAGCAGCTGTCCCAGCCATGCCACAGTGCATGCCTGCAGTGCTGCTGGGGTAGGTGCACCTCAGCACCTGGGCTCAAGGTCCCACCCAGAGCACAGCCAGCAGCAGCAGCCAGCAAGCACTGCTCTTCCTGAGCACCTGCCAGACCCCTGCAACACCTCATTGAAAACAAAGGGCCATCGATTTGCCTAAAATAGATTATAGGACAAAGGGTAAAATGAAACAGATAGCTTCTCATGTTTGGTCTTGCATCCATCTCTTTTTTAAGCCAGATTATGTCAGCCTGTAGGCTCAGGAGTGAAGGCGAATCTAGCACGTGTTTGAAATGCCTCTTTCTCCATGTGTTTCTAGATGAATTTTTTCCTTTGGAGAGTGGCTGCTATTGCAGGTACTGTCCACCTCCTCAATACACATTTACCCTTTTTGCAAGAGTTAGGATCCCCTTGGACCATCAGCTCTGTGCAGCTCAGCCTTAACAGGTCTGCAGCTATATACTCTCTCCTTTATTTTCATTCTTCTTCTGGGTCTCATTTCACTTAACTTAAACATTTTCTTTTTTCTTATCTGCACTCAGAATATGAAGCAAAGAGAGGCATAATTTGTGAGGAATTTTTTCCCATTAATCTCTTTGCTCTCTCTGTTGTTCAAAATATAATGCAAAGAATAACTTCCCAATTAAATATAAATAAAATATCAGTATGTAAGAATAAAATATGCACACTCTGTTCACATACATTCGGGTTATTTACATTTGCAGGTAAAATCTTTGCTATAGCCAAATAATAGAGCTGAAAACATTTAAAATAGAGTGGAATGGTGGAAGAAACAACTTAGACAAACCAGTAGAAAATAATGCATTTCCCCAACTAAAGTGGTAAAGAACAACAAATTTGAAATATTTTTTGTTTTACTTGATATTGTAGTTTCACTTGTTATTTGGGAAATGGAGATCATGGGAGATTTGACAATTGCCATGAGTCAGCAGCTACTGATTGCCACCATCTGACAAAGGATGCCTGTGTGTATATATATAATTCTGACGGAGAGGGGAATGACACCGGGATTTGCAGTCTAGCTCCTGCCAACCTCCTCCTGTGCCATACAAAACTTCTGCTAAAAATAAAAGCCCAGAGCAGCCTTGCTCTGTCACCTTGAACTCAGGGGGTGGGCATCTACATCAGGAGTCTTCCCAGCTCCTGCTCCTTCTTGGCAACCAGGACTCATCCCCAGCCATGAAGAAAATGTTCTGGGGGACAGAAGGAATGATGGGCTGCATCAGACAAGGGGAACATAAGGAGACACATTTGGATAAATAATTCAGAGAGACACTTATGCTTTGTTTTTATTTGAATTAGAAATGAAACCAAGTTCTTTGTAGTGGGAGGAATTTGAGAGCGAGTGCTATATTTTATGTAAAGCAGCATTTGTTTAGTGGTGGAGACAAACCTCAGCTGTCTCCAGCTTCTTATTATGTAGCTAAGAATAATATTTTTATTTACAATTTTATTCCTGATAAATGTAATTCAGCTTCCAATGCATCAAGGAAGAAATTGCTCAGGAAATCCCAATAGGTATGTGGGTTGCCACTTGAATAAAATGTAATACGTTCTCAAATACAAAACTGATCTGATTTGGGTTTTTTTCCAAACTATTGACAAAGTAATTAGAATGCATATTTTCTAATTAATTACCAAGTGGATATTAACATCAGTGTTTAAAGACTTTAACAAAAAGATTAAGCCCTAATATAATTTACAACCCAGTTTTTGTACCATGTCACAAATGCATTTGGAAAAATAAAGGCTTCAAAAAAACTCACATGTAATTTAACAACTGGAGTAGCATAACAATTCTATAAAATATTCTATCCAGAATATGCATTTAATCACAAAATTACTTTTAAGAATTTTAGGAAAAAACAATTCAACACTTCCCACAGAATAACTTATTTTGCTTCATAGCTAGGAAGGAAAGGTGAGAAGGAGCATGGGAATAATTTAGCATTAGTCTGACTTTTAATAACCATTTTTAAAATCAATGCTGTCAGGTTAATTAGACCTGTGGACTGTGGGTTGCATTTCAAGCTCATACATGTATCTAGAACTGGCTTTCGCTCCTGAATCCACTTTATTTAAAGTTCATGTGAAGTAAGAGGGCTAATCAGATTTCCAAGTCACATCATTGCCTAAAAATGCAAACAGGCACTTACTGATGCTGTTAAAAGCAGTTGAACTGATTGGGCCTCATAGGACTTGGGGTCCATATCTGTAAAAATATTCAACAATTTCATTCTTAGCTATTGGCAATTTCAGTTCAGTGAAACCTCTAGTTATCACTGGGTGTAAGACTGACGGCACTAAACCAGGTTTGCTACTTTTGAAAGTATTAAATAGTTAACCACACTTTAAGCCCTTCTGCACTTTTATAAATCTATCCCTTCAAGGGTTAAAGGATTAGGTCCCTCTCTTGCCTTTCTGAACCCAATTAACCATAAATAATAGATGTTTGATTTTATGGCTAGATAAACTACAACTAAAACACACCCTGAACCTATCTAGCTAACCATAAGACAGAATAAGCTGCCTCTCCCAGTTTTCTGTTTGGACAGGGACAAGTTTGAGGTGCTGGTACCAATTGTTAGCCACCTTTTTGTTGCTTATCACCAACTTATCACCACTTTTTGAGGAACCTGTTGTGACAGGCTTTTGGTGAAGTCTGGCTGAAGCTAAGGATGCTCAGGTCACCTCTGCCAGAAAAGTGCTTGGTTCCTGTTGCCAGCACCCAGCCTCCAACCCAGAGTCATATCCACCTCCCTCAACCTGCAGATCCAACATACACCACATATTTTGTTTGGAGGCAACTGCCAACACAACCCCCAGATGCCAAAGCACACATACATACAAATACATATATATATATACNCACAAACTCTTTCACATGTCTCTGAAAAACATATGTACAACCTACGTGTGAGTGGCACTTCTGCCACACAGGAAAGGACAGTGGACATGCACAGCTTTAGGGTGAAAAAAGGTCAGACCTGTGACCTGTGTATACCAGGGCAGTTACAAATCAGTCAACACCAATGTGAAGTTTGGGCTAGCAATCTGACTTCACTGGGAGAAAGATCAGGGGTTTAATAGTGTTACATGGAAATTTTGCAATATGGTTAGAGGTTCTGCCCAAGGAACATCTGATTACTTCTAGTCTAATACTAATCATGAGAAATTCAAGACAACCCCCCTTCATTTTTCTTATGTTTTCTAAAGAACCAAAAAATTCATTTAAGACTGAACCTCTTAATATCAATGCCTCTGCATTTCTGCAAATATTTAATTCCACAGGTAAATGTGAAGATCCTGTCCTCTAGTAACAGTCTCTGAATCTACCCAGTGGTTTGGCCAATCTTAGTTTTAAGTATTCTTACAAGGAGCTCCAGAGAACACATTTGGTATGCTGGGCCTTTGCATTCAGGGATCTTACTCTGGCTACAATCATTTACAAAAAAAAAAAAAAAGATGTGTTTAAACCTCAAAGCCTGCAAACATTTATAAGATTATCACTCTTAGATCTGTGGTGTCCCTGCTCTGTGGACATCTCTCAAACAGAAATGTAGGGTCAGAAGATCCAAGTTATCAGGTGTGAGACACTGATGTCTGAAGAGACACTTTACTCAAAGAAGTCTTCCTAGTTTTTTTTTGTTTGTTTTTTTTTTGTTTGGTTGGTTTTTTTGGTGGTTTTTTTGTTTGTTTTTTGGTTTTTTGTTTTTTGGGTTTTTTTTCTGGGATATTGCCATTATTTTGGCACTGGTTTAGAAAAAGATGTGTGGATTCACTATTTTTAGGAATGCAGATTAATTTTCCTTGTCACACCAAAGGGAGCTGGTAATCCAATCACAGGACAAGAATAAATAACAGACCTTGCCCCAGTGGAACAGAGGAATGAAGCTATATTTAAAGTGCAAGGAGGAAGAAATGGAATTTATTGTTCAGCTTCATGCAGAGAGGTGGCTGACTCATAGGCCTGTGCAACTGATGGTACTTTCAGGCAACAGCAGGAGATAAATTAATAAGGAGAAAAAAAATGTCAATTTATATTGACTAAAGAGGAAGCTAAAGAACAGCCATGACTACCCACATGCTTCTGCATGGTAACTTTCTTCTGTTTCTATTGTATAGCCAGAAAGCAGGAGCTGAGGCCTGTGGCTAAGTCACATCTCATCAATTTTCATGTATTTTCTCACAAGATAAGGAAGCAAGCAGGATCATTAAAAAACCTTAGGAGATCAAGTTATTTCTTCTTATTGAAATTGAAGATCTTTTAACTGCAACAATAAGTTCTTTTGAATGCTAATAGAAAATAATAAGACAGTAGTTGAGAAAAATCTTTTTGTGAAGAATAAGTTTGCTTTTCTGTGTGTATGTGTGTGCATACAGAAGGGGCAGTCAGAAATGCACCTCACACTTCAGACTCATTTTCTAAAGTCTGTTCTCTTCACCAAAACTTGGATAAGTAGGGAGGGTAACAGTAAGCTACTGATAAAATCAAGAATTTGGGGGCTTTGAAATTATTCCATCCTTTTCCTTGTTGAACATTAACATTCATGAAATCTTGTCAAAAACTTGTTTTACAGTTAGTAGAAATACCATAAATGTAGATATTTGCAGAAGTGTTCACTGTGGTCATGCTCCCTGGCCTTTTAAAAGCTCTCTGGGTAGGAGAACTGAAAGAGGAAGGATTCTAAAAAGTGCTGAATATGAAACAGAGATGGAGGAACAGAGAACCAGCACCCAGGCCCCACGGGCACTGCACACCTTTGTTACACCAGCAGAGAGCACACAGGTGATGTTCCTGGCAGCCTGGGGGTGCTGTGTGTGCAGGGCTCAGCAGCCCTTTGCTCCAAAGAGACAGCAGGAAACAGTGGTGGGGAAAATGCCACCCCAAGCCTCTGACACAATAATTACCTTCTAATAACCATCCTTCTAACGTATGAACTTCCTTTCCAGCTTCTTTTCCTTTTTTGCAATATTTTTTTTCCAATCCTTTCTGCTTGCTGTCTGTTTGGGATTCCATCTTCACCAGGCAGATCACCTTTACCCTGCTACATTTAGCCTAGTGCAGCAAGATAAAAACTTGTCCCAAACAATCAAATCTAGATTAAAAAGGAAAAAAAAAAGTTTTCCATGAATTGTAGAGAGGAAAACAAGAGCAAAAGTAAAAATGTGTTTCCTGGTATGAAGATCACAGTTTGGATCATGTGCTCCTGAAGCTATCGAGAAACAGAAGCTATATTTTCCTGCCTTTGCTATGCCTTCCTCTTTTCCCTTCCTAACAGAGGGCTTTATTTTGATTTACAAGGAAGTATGAGCCAATTTTAACTGTGAAATACAAAAGAAAATGTCTCAAACTAACACTATTTTTTTTCACAGAAGAAGCATTAATTATGACTTTAAAGAATACCTAGAGAGGTTATTTCCTCTAAAATATGGTATAATATTTTTAAAAATGGCAATACAAAATGGAACTAGTTAGAAATATGGTGTACTGAGATTTTTAATAAGCTTTAACTCAAATTAAACAATTAAACCCAATTAAACACTCCCTTAAGATCTTAATTTCAAAGCTTTTTCTGTTTTCTTTCTCCCTTCCCTCTATTTACCTTCCCTTTGTTGCCATTTTAGTAAAAACAAAATGCAATTTTACTTCTTACATAACTAGTAAAATCCAAGGGCCTTGCCACATAAGATCAACTCCAGATTTCAAGGAAGTAGTACAGTCATTTTCCATAAAATGTCACGTCTCATCTTGAAACTAATTTCTGTTTTTCAAGCATAGGCAGCATATGTATGTGGGGAACTCCCATAAGGAACAGGAGAAACAACCTGCACGATGTAGGCTGGGACACATCCTTGGGCTTTCAGCTTGCCTAAACAAATGAGGTACAGAGTCATCACATTGCTGTGAGTCACACAGAATCCCACACTTGTGCAATTTGAGTTGCAGGATCTCTTCTGACACCCACTGGGAGGGTGACATGCCCCAGGTGGTGAATAACTTGTTTTCTCCAGAAGCTGGGGTCACCACATGGATGACACTGTGTCACCTGGCCAGGGTGTGAATGCAGAACTGCCCTGAGACAATGACTTGCTTCCTGGGTTGGAGGTGCATTCATGCTTTGTCACCGGGTTGCCTGTATTGGGGTTTCTCCATTTCAGAAGCATTTACTGGGCAATAAAAACACTTGAAAGCATTTCAGTTATTCACACTGCTGTTCGTATATATGTGAAGGGAAGCAGTTTTGGGCTGCACCCTCAAATAAGCCTCACAAGACTACCTGAGAGGCGTAGGAGGCTATGTGTTTTGACTTTCAGTAGGAAGCACTCACACAAGTAATTTGATTTTTACACTTTAAATACAGACTAGGATTTCCATGATAAAATACATTACACCTCTATTCTTAGTAAAGTAAAACATAGTCTCATCATGTGTTGTACTAGTAATGATGCACGTGGTCAAGTTTGTCCAACATTTTTCCATCAGTACACCCTATTTTTGGGGTACTTCGACCCCAAGTAAAAGCAGGGAGACCATGCAAATACCATGCTCTTTTGCTCCCTGTGCTTTTTTGGGCTGATCACAGAGGAAGCAGCTACCAAATAAATGTGAGGGGAAGCAGACAGGGCAAAAAACCAGGGAAGCAGGTAGAAGATTGCTGGAGAAGGTCAGGGCGAAGGTCAGGGCAAAGTTCAGGGCTTCTGGAGGGACCTGCGGGGATGAGTAACGTGGGGCCAAGCATGGGGACAGACGGCTGCCAAGGGACTGCCTCCTTTGCCATTTCCTACTCTTTCAGCATCTGATTTCAAGATAATTTCATAGACAAAGTGCTGCACAAACCATAGTGATTTTTTTTCTTTCTCTTTCAGGTTTTCATTCATATAAGGTGAAAAAATAATAAACCATGGTTAGTATTCCAAAAGGTCTTCTTCTGAAATGGCTCTAACAAGAATATTGTGAATGTGTCAGATGGGTTCTCAGCCACACACCGACAGCCCCACTCTTCTTAAATTTCAGCTGTATTTGTGCAAATCACCAATCTTCAGTACACTTTCTCACATAGAAAGCTTTGAAATTTGCTAAATAATTGTTTTTGTGGTAGACAGAAAGAAACAGAAACCCAGTCAGATGGAGCATCATGACTTGCTTAAGAGTTGGCAGTGACCATATGCATGAAAAGACTAATTCTGTCATGCGAATTAGCAAATTTGTCCCTGAATTCAGGCAGGACACATCCTAGCCTTCTGCAGAGGGCCAGCACAAGGACCATACATCATTTAAATGCCATTTAAATGTTAGTTTAAAGGCACTAGTAGGACTCTGGTACTCCTTCACTTTTTCCATGGGGATTAATTTGGTAAATATAATTTTTATACTTTTTTCAAAAGAAAATTGTAGTTTAAATTGAGGAAGTGGCACCATCTTGTGGGTGAAAATGAAAGTGTATTTTCTTTAGCAAATGAAGTTGTGTTTCACTTTTCTTT
The DNA here is from genome assembly GCA_008694505.1 of Cyanoderma ruficeps. Taxonomy (NCBI): domain Eukaryota; kingdom Metazoa; phylum Chordata; class Aves; order Passeriformes; family Timaliidae; genus Cyanoderma; species Cyanoderma ruficeps. Next base: position 3,718,381 of record VZDJ01004378.1, read on the forward strand.
CATTTCCCCTCTCTTTTTATTTTTAGGTTCTCATAACTCTACAAAACAGCCCCCTTTAACTCTAAAAGCTAATCATTTTTTCAGAAGACTTTATCACAAAGCTGAGATTTATTAAGCAAAAAATGCACCATGTTGTGATTACCTACCATGCCACACAGCTTTCTGACATGCTGGCTAATGTCATAGAAAGATTTTTGAAAAATTCTTCTGAGGTCAGCTCCGTAAAATTAAAAAAAAATTATCTAAGACATGTTAATCAAGAAAATAATGCCTACATTTGCAGTGGCAATGTCTTACTCCCAGAAGTGAGTCAAAATTCTTCAAATCCACATGCAGAAGATTTGTTTACATATTTAAGCCTAAAATTTAAGCCTCAATTAAATTATCCAAATTGGATTTAAGCATAATGTGTGGGTTTGTCCTTACTCACAAGTTTTTCAGGACCATTAGTAAAGTGACTGCAAGTTTAAACCTAATAATATAGCTATATAGCAATTTACTTAAAAACAGATACCCCTGCCTTCACTCTTAGAATTTACAAGCTGCAGACTTTTTTTTTTAATATCTAAATTTCTTCTTTTAAAGGACTAGCCAGAATTGTCAGTAATCTACTGAAAAGATAGAGAAAAAAACCAAAAAAGGCTGTTGTGGAAGCTGAGTATTACCAGATTGTCTAATATGGAAACAGCTGTACAGCTAAGAGTAAATGTGTAGTGGTCAAGCTTGTTTAAACACGTGCTCATAATTGCTGTCAGTCACCTCGATGGGATTCACCTCTCTTTAGATATCACCAGTGCCAATGTCTGCACCTGAACAGGTCACCAAAGCTTGTTTTGAGGTCTCTAGGGAGTAAGAGTTGCTTTTAAGGTGCAGTTCATCTCATCCTGTACCAGATATCAGAATTAGATCAGCTGGCTCATACTTATTTCTCTTCTTAGGTTATAAAGGGAAAATTATGTGATTAGCATAAGTGCAGATATCCCCTGCAGTGATCTGCACACAGTCAAACGAATCCTAACCTTGTGCCTCATAGAAATAACATTATCAAGATTTTTTTAAGCCCTGTGGATGATATTTAATTCAGAAGTCCAAATGACTTTAAACAGAGAATCTTAAATACATATTTCAAGAACAAGCACTAAAAATGAAAAACAAATTAAGAGCCATTAAAATAGCATAATACAATAAAATAGCTGACTACACATGCTGTGTCAAGGGGTTGGCATTATCCTTTGTGGTGAACAGGGGCAACTATATGTTACAGCACCAGTTGCTTTACATTTAGAGGCACTTTCTGTTCATTTTGCCTTTGCTAAGTATATGTAAAAAGTGGCATTAACAAAGGTTAATGTGTGAAGTAACAATAAATGTTCTTTTTATTCACTGAAATACAATGGCACCACTTAAAATGGGGTAGGAAAAGACTATAAAGAGATATACATATAGATATACAAATACACATATATATATGTGTACAAAGTTGTAAAGGCAAATCATAAGGAAATGCTCCCATAAAAACTTATTTAGCAAGACCATAATTACCCAGAAAGTAGGCAACACAAATCAAAAGTGTTTATTGAAAACCAGCCCAATTATTCAGCCACAGAGAAAAGATACCAGAACTACACAATAAACATAATTTGGGAAGATAAGTTATGTAAGTACATATCCAGTGTGAAAAAATGACAATTCCTAGCTCAGCACAAAGCCCCCTAAGAATTAAGGAGTTTGCCTAGGCTCCCTGGCTCTGTGTTTGTATGGAAGCAATTGCACAGACCAAAACCATTATGGAAATAGTGCCTTAGGCAAGGCAAGAATCTGGCTGACCCTTTGGCCAATTATTTAATTGAAACACTTTTGATGTTAGAAGCAGTCTGGCTCATCTAAATGTCAGCCACTCCACCCACCTTTTTATCTCCTGCTGTGCTTCTTCGGTAGAAAATGTCACCAAGATTAGAAATTGTTCCTGCACTATCCTAGGCCTGACAGTAAGTGTGATGCCTTTCCCCAAATCTCTCCTCCTGCCATTGGCATCCCATTCTCACAGAATTAAGGCAAGGGCATAATTACAGTGGAAAATCCTCTGAACATTGAACTTTGCCTCATCAATTTGCACAGAATTTTGAGAGAGCATGAGAGAACCCAGAGCCAGGTTTGTAACTGCAGAAAGCATTGCCACCATCAGTAGGTGTCCTGATGCCATGCTAATTGTCATGTTCTCTGCACTTCCTTGATGTACTGCACTAGAATGAGCAACACCTTATTATAGTTTGTCTTTTTCCGTATTTCTGTTGGGGCAAAGTGAGAGATCACTAGAAACACTGGAAAAAAACCATATTATTATGAAAGGCAAGCCATCAGAAGACTTATCCAGATTTATTTGCATGGATATTTATCAATCAAGAAAGATTTTGTTAACATTATGATAAAAATATGGCACAAACAAACCAGAATAATTTGAAATTTCTTTATTTAATAATCATGCATTTAAAAAAATCTTAATACTGATTATCAAATCTCTGTACTTTCACTGTCTGTAATTAAACTCAAGAGGCACAGAGGTCTTCTTGCTAACAAACTAAGAAGAGATTTCATAGAATAATTTAGAATTTTAAGTCAGTGGTGGCTGAAAAGAGAATACAAAAGGGTTGTGTTCTGAGCTATGGTTGTTTTCGGGTCTGGAAATATTTGCACAGTTACAACTTTTAATAATAACTTTTCTTAGTAAAAATATCACTTACCTCACTTCAGGTAAGACTATACACTGGAGAACCAGTCATGTTTGCAGGGGCTTTGAAGTCTCATACATCTGTTGAAATCAACACGCACCCACTGCAGATCTCTTTGATTCACTGTAAATGTTTACCATAGGAAGTGATTTACATTTATAGGCCAACTGCTTACAAAACTCATAAATACATCAGGATTTTGAGAGTGAGAGGTTTTCCACATGACTTTGGATTCAAATTATCTTGCATGACCAGCAGTGATTTCAAAAATCCATGTGAAGAAGCAGAGCTATTCAAACTTTTCCAATAATATGCATCTTGGAAATCCTACCTGTCCTGAGGCCTGGGGCTATAAAACCTCATCCAGACAGTAAAGCCACATTAAAAGTTCAGTTACAGCCTTTGCTGCTGTAGAAATTCTGGCATAAAATGCATTGGAAAGGCCAAAGACAAGAGATGCTCTACAAGATTGTTGAAAGTAAATGGTTCTTCTCTCGTTAAAGTTTTCCTTTACCCAAGTGGACAGGATACATCCTTGTTGGAATAGAAGTGTAGGACAAAAAAAATCAGTGATTGCATGTGTACAAATAATACATACATATATACATAAAATACATACATATATATCCATGCACGAATGCTCCCGTCTCTGCAATACATGATAATTTTAATGAAACCAGCTCTGGCTGTGCTGCTCTCTGGATTGTGGGCTGGCATGAGACACAGAGTGATACAGACCTGTAAAGTGCCTGTTTTGCTGGAGGGAGAGAGGTTATGGCTGGTGGGAAATTACTGCTAATCTTAGGGAGTATATTATGGCTGATTAATTTTATGGACTACCTTGGTTAAGGGATTGTTTTGTTTCCAAATAGTTTAAATCTCTGCTGGCTCAGAAGAATGTGTGGAAACACAACTCACATGTGTAGATTCTTTACTGAGTTTTGCTCATTTGCTTGTTCAAACTTTTGGCATAATTTAAGCTATTCAATTTTACAAAGAGAAAAACATATGTACAGCAAAGCACAAACTTTGATTTTTTTATTAGCAGTTGTTTTTGAAGGAGAATAGAAAGTTAGAGCAGCTGATTACTAGCAGTAAAAAATAATTTGCTTTAACAAACAAGAAATAACATGTAAAAGTGGCTGTTGACAAAACTTATTGCTACAAGACAGAAAATGTTAATAGTAACACTCTTGAACAGTGGCAGGGCCTCACTGCATTTATTTTGGCACTCCTGTCTTCTGAGAACCACAGTGCTGAGCTACATGGGGTTTGTGCCCACACATGTAGTTTGCAATCACCTTACAATGCCCTTCCCCAGGAAGCTACTACCAGTGCCAGATCTGAAGCGATCTAGAGGTTGTGATAGCAGAAGGGTGAAAACAAGAAATAACTTGCACAGCACCATGTGCCTGACCTGATGTCAGAAGGGATTATATTGGGAGTGGTGGTTTATAAGCTCACGTAGCTGTGTAGACTTCGAGAACCACTCTGAGAATTGCCACCACCAAGAAGTGTCCATGTCCAAAAACTTCACTAGGAGCCCAGCCCAGCAACCAGGGGCAGTTTCACAAAATTGTGGTCACACACTGACATTTATGAGTGCTTGGACTCAATCAGGACAGGGATGTCATTCATTCCCAGAATAGCTGCTGGTGATGCCTTCTCTGGTGCTCCAGAAAGCTGTCCAGCATCTTCACATATCCTCTTCTCAGCATTCTTCCCATGCATCATCATCTGTCATCTCTCTAGTTTTCTCCTTCATGTGTATGCTCAGCATCCCAAGTGGGTTGACTGGCATTACATTTGCCAATTATTTTAAACATGGGAAAGTGTAATTTCCCCCCCCCCTTTTTTTTTTTTTGTTTGTGACAGGAGCAGTGTTTGAAATTTTTAATAATTTTGCACACATTTACATTTTTCACTTATAGGTTACCCAGAGTTTATAGGGGAGAACTCAAAATTAAGCCAAACTGATAGTTATGGGAGACAAAGTTGATGAAACCACAAAATAAGTTAAGAGGACTTTTTTTCCCCTAAATTTTGTACATTCAAAATACAGGAAGTATTGTGATAGTTATTTTAATTTTACTGAAATACTTGTTTCAAGTGATGTTTGCAAGAGCAATATCCAGCTCTAATGTGATACTGAAAGAAACCCAACTATTTTTTATTTATGTGGCCGTTGCTTTATTCCTGTGGGGAAACACCATTTAGATAATTGCTGCTGGCTGATGGGCACTGTACCATTAGATATCCTGCCCTCCTGATGGGATACTACAGGTGTTCCAGCCACGCAGATCCCAACCTTATGGCTTCCCATGGCTACATAAACCCTCTACAAGCCATTCCCTCAGATACTGCACCTCAGTGCCCCCGCATCCAGTGAAAGAAATTCATCCCTCAGCATTTATAGAAGTGTATTGTTTAATAGGATTGCATTTAAATTTCTATAAAGGTTGTCAATCCAATGCTTATGACTCACAGTGGAAAATTCCTCTCAGAGAGACTTTATTTAACCATTGACTTCTAGATGCAGAAAATGAGCAGTACAGTGCAAAGAGAGGTAATAAACTTTCTTTTAAATTAACCAGCAATCAGTTCTGGTTTCAGAAGTTTTATTACTTTTTATTAAATGCAGTGGAGATTGTCTGTTATTGGAAAATGTGAAATAGAATGAAAAAGCTTTTTGACAAGACCCATGACATATTTTATCATGTATTTTCTATTCAAAGCGATTTTACTGCTGTAGACTAAACAGAGACTTAAATTAATATTTGACAGATTTGTTTAGAAGCTACTGTTCTTCAACAGACCCCCAAATCATTATTAGTTTTAGACAACTTCAGACAGAAGGATTTTAAATTCCTTTCATAGCAGTGATTTGGTTTATTATTACTTTTTACATGGCCAGATATCTAAAAGACAAAGATGAACAGAAAGATTTTTCTAAACTGAGTCCTGTCCTTTGGTGTTAAAAGCAACACTGTATAGAATCACTTTGACTTGAGCTCCAGCTTTAAAGCAGTAAAATGCTTTTGTCCCTACGTAATTCTGCTGGAGACACATTACAGACTGTCCTCAGAATTAGGAATCTGTAAATTTCTCTAGAAATATATCTGTTATTAATTTCTAAACACTTTTCTGGAACTAACATCATCTTTTACTTTAAAAAAGATGTATTTCCTCACCACCTGAAAAATGACAGTGCAGTCAGTGTTGATTGTTAAGAAATTACATGTAGGAACAGAAATTATATCAAGTTAACAGAAACTATAGCTATTCATTGATCAGGAAGTATACTATACCTAAACTTTGATATCTTTTCTCTGGTCTTCTGTCATTTTGTTTTGCCATGATACCTCATTTCCTCTTTTGTATTCTCCCAGACAGGCTATCTGTCCTCTGAACCTGTTCCCACCTAAATTCACTTCTAGAAAATAGACAGAGGGAATCATACACATTATTCCTGATAAGGTACTTTAGGGCCTTGCACAATGGCACTAATGCCTCCCTGGCTTCAGTAGGAATCTTTCACCAGAAGCCCCACGGACCTACATTCACTTTTCCAAGGCCACATTGCCAGGGCAACTCCCAACCACTCCTGCATCTCCCCTTCAGTCATTCTCAATCCAGACACTTAAGCACTGCTGTTTTTACTGCTCAGTTTCATCTCACTTCTACCACTCATCCTCAAAGCCACTGTGCTCTTTCTGTCTAATGTTCTGATCCTCCTCATATTTGAACACAATAAATAATGGATAAAGATAATTCATACTGCAAAATTAAGCAGAATGCAGGTTATCGGCTGCATCATATTTGAAATAAACTACACATGGTTATAGACTCTGGCAAATACCCTATATATTCAAGAACAATATTAAGAATTGAGTGAGTTATTAGTTCATTTAAAAAAATGATGTAAATATGAATTGGTTTTTGTCTTCTCTTTTGAAAGTTTAGAGTTTGTGCATTTATTTTAGTCCATCTGCTTTATACCATTCCTTAGGCAAAATCTGGGTTATTTCAGTGTGAAGAAAGTGTCTGTGTGACACAGGCCTGGGTAATATTCTCTTTTCAGCCTTGACCTTGCCCTTGGAGAGAGTCTGAGAAAGAAGTATAGATTCAGTGCAGCAGCTGAATACACCTAAACCTGCTTTGGAGATTGGAACAATGATTCAGTTATACTTCAACAGAGATTCTGGGTTACAGAACACCATAAAACTTAGAAGACCTTTTATATTCCCCCAGACTTATGTAACATTTATAACAATAAGCCACCTAGTTAATTTATTTCCTGTTACATGCTGGCAATCTAGATGACATTCACAAGCAGGAGAACATAAAAACTAAAGGGTGCCTCTTCTGCCACTAAATGTTTCTCATGTTTTCTTGTTCTGATCACTCTAACTAGTAGAAATAAAATCACCTGTCAAAAATCATTGTCATAATGTATCTTCATGGGAATAGCCTTATATTGCCTATATATGAAACATACCTCAGCCTACCGCAATGTGTAGGCAGAGTTAAAATAACATAAAAATCTTATGGAGCCTTATTCCATTTGAATTGAACAAACTGGTTTCTACCACAGTTAAAAATGGCTTAGCTTTTAGGAAATTTAGTGAAAAATTAACCCCCCCCCCCACCTTAAGCAAACACTGCAGGCTATACTTATGGAAAATTATCCTCACGTTAATCAGCTGCACATGCTGACAAACTTGTTCTTTTCTGGTTGCCTAGCTGTCTACCAGCCTCCTCTGGCTCCCCGCCACGACCTCTGTGAAAGAGCTGCTATAGCAGTAGCAAGTATGTCCTCAGAAAGCCTTATTAGTTGTGCTGTAGGCTTCTAGTTATTGAACAGCAACTCGTTGTACTTTAATTATTGTGACAGTATTTTAAGTAAAAATTCTGGGTTTCATCTTTTAAATAGATATGAGAAAATTCAAGGTCACGAAGGCTAAGCAGACAAAACAGGTCAGCGTTACATGTTATGCTGTAGCAGCAAACACTACAAAACCAAATCTACATTTCAAAATGATAGGTCTGATGCTGTCATATATATATAATTTTAACACATGTAATGATAGGTTTGAAGAAGCCTATGACATCTATGAATAAAAAAGTTGCATATCTTCCAAAATTTATTTGTCACAAAGTACAGAAACTGAACTAAATCTCACTACTTCAGGCTGTAGCACACAGAATCAGTATTTATTAAAGGCTGGTTAGTTTTAGGAGGAGGCCTGCTGTGGATATGCTCCAAGTTCAACGTTCTTCCCCAGATCAGCCACTGGGTTCTCATATGTACTTAAAAGCAGTTGGGCACCAACACTACACAAGGCTTCAAGCAATGCTATGCTACACATATACCAGCATTTTAGTTATAAAAAGTCAGGTAGGCATGTTCTTATTTGACAACTTCTCCTTCAGGTAGAGTTGGTGAGCATCAGTGAACTAGATATCCACATAAAGCACTGACGTAATTTGTATGTGCCATCCTAACATACCATAGGAAGAGTCCTTAATTGAAAGTAATAATAGGGTAGCCAGGAATGTACCCATTAAAATAAGCTGGCTGTCTGTGCTAAATTCCAGATATTCCTAAGGTTTGAAGAAAATTTAACTGTCTTTACTTACTAGAAGGCAATCAAAAACAAAGAAGTACTTTTAGATTTAATTCTCTCAGAGATGAAACAACTGCACAGACTACAGAGTTTCTTATTGATGGATCATATACATTAACGGTAGTTGTCAAAAAATTAAATTGATAGTTTTCATTCATCTTCTCAAGCCAGTTTGAAGCATGTTCAATTTTGTTTTGTTTATATATGCTAAAACTCCTACAGCATACATTTGTTAAGCTTTTAGATTTTTTAAAGTATATTCTCTTGTTCCTACAAAAAACAATACAATCCACTGCACCAGTTGCTATAGTTGGCCTGCAGCTTATATAAGTAACCTCCCCAAACACAAAAATCAGGCTGATCAAGATATGCATGTTCTCAATCTTGCTTTATGAGGTGGAGCCATACACCTGCAAGAACACTGATGCATAAAAACTGCTCTCTCTTTTCCCCCTCCCCCCCGCCCAAATATTTGCATCCACTGGCAAAGCCTGCACAGAAGCAAAACAATTAAAGAAGTATTAAAAAGACAGTATGATGCAACAGAGAAGCCCCAGGTCTGGACCCAAATCTGCCCTTTGACAGGATCTCAGTCTTTGGCCTCCTGGAGAGCAGCAGCAGCAGAGCAAGACTGCCAGGACATGGCCAGCCCTGACACACCATAGGGCTGCAGTAAGGATCTGCTGCTGTGAGCCCCAGCACAACTTCAACGGAGAACAAAGGTGTAGTTCATGCCTATTTCTTCAGGTTTTTATGTGCCAGATAATTAAAGAAGAAAATTAAAACAAACAAACAAAAAGAACCCCAACAAAACTACATAAAAGTTATTAAGTCATCCATCAGGATACAAAAAGCAATTACTGGTGAGTTGCATTACATATTTCCCAGCTGGTCATTTGACCTGTTGGGAGTAAACTATTGACCTCAAGGCAGATTTCGGAGGGCAAGTATGTACTTTGTTTTTAGCACTTAGAGTTAAAAGGGTGGATTTTGAATGCACTTGCCTGTGCTTCCCTCCTCCCAGCAAAGACCAGGCTTCCTGGTCAGAACCATGCTGATCAGGGTGGGAGGTCAGTCACGCTGCAAATAAGAACTGACGTTTCAAACCCAGAGCAAGATTTTTGTTGTTAAGGAAATGTGCTCTAACAACACATTTGCAGATCACAGTAAGGAAAGAACATGTTTCTCTTTTGCTCTTAACTGGTGAAGTTCTTGAGCTCCAGGGTGGCTGACTAATGGCTGAAGGGGGATTTCATTACATTGAATTCAAAAATTGTCAGGAAACTTACAGGAAGGAATGAATATTCTCTTTAATACCTGCAAATAGAACAAGATGAACTTACTTACTCCACTCATGGTTACTGCTCAGCGTAAAATTCAAGAAGTCATACCTTTGCTGAGTTACAAATCGAGCAAAGAGAATAGAGTGCTTCAACAAACCCTGTACCATACAATTTTGAAGATGAGCTCTGATGCAAAGCTAGATGTTAGTTGGGCTGGGGAAAGAAAAATGTTTTCCTCTAATTTGCAGAGCAGCTATACAACTGTTGCACAGTTGTTGCAGGCAATGATCAATAAATAAGAGGATAGAGAGGACACCTCAATTTCCAGCATGTTTTTGGTCCATCTTCCTCACAGTCTTGAAAAGGAGAGCAATAACGTCTGATGCTTCAGGCCACAAAGGAATTGCTGAGGAGCTTCTGAAAAGAGCTAGCCATGCCCATAACTCAAAAGTACAATTCTATATCCAAAGCAAAACCAACCTTATCCTTTGTTGAGTAAACTGGAAGGGCACAAATTACTTTTCTTCAAGTAAGCAGCATGATGTCAAAAATAAGGGCTAGAAAAGATACAAACAAATGACATATACAATGAGGCACTACAGGAAAAGTTCTAGCTGGCACCTAAGACAGGATTTGTGCAAGAAATGAAAGAAGTTATTGTACCACAGCATTGGTTCTCAGGCTGCAGCCTGCTCACTCTTGCGGCAAGGACACTCTGCTGCACAGCCTGCCCACCAAGGGGGAGGCTGCTTCCTCCTGACACACTTCCACATCCACATGGAATCAGCAGAATTAAAATAAAAACTTAACCATCATCTTTGGCAACTTTTGTTGCTAAACCATGTTGCTCTGTTATTGAAACCTACAGCATAGAAATTCAACATAGAGAAAACACCATAGGTTTGATCCTCTTTCTTCCAGACCATTCCTCACCTGAAGGAGATAATGCCAAATTTCTGAGAAAAGAAATGCAGTGACTGAATCCGAAATGACCCCTAACTTAGCTGCCTCCAGGGGGTACCTCTCAGGGCTGAGATTCCTCAACTTCTAAAGGCTCAGAACAGAGGGTAGAAGTGAATGAGGCTATTATCAGTAAAATAACTAATATGTTATCCGACATCAATTCAGTAGCAGTGCAAACCCCATCCTCTTCAACAGGGTCTCTGTTGAGAAAAATGTGATTTAGTCAAAAAAGAGAACTTGTCTTCACAGCTGCAAACCCACTTCCAACCACAAAGACAGTTCCTCATTTTCAGTTACCACAAGCGGTTTTGCAGTGAGCAGGCTGGTGTTTTCTAGAGACCCAACCAAAAGGGTATTGAGGGAAAGGCAGCTTCCTGCACTTTTGTTCATCCCCAGGCTGCCCTGTTGACATACCCCTCCTGTGTGGTCACAGTAATCATATCCTCTCACTCCTGATCTACCCCAGCCACGCTCTTGTGGTCATTGCAGCGAGGTTTGCACTTGTCCCAGACCGTTCCCCTTGTCACTGCAAATAACATGAGATGGAAGAGATGGTAGGAATTCTTTCTTTTTCCATGGAAAGGCATATTCTCTGTTACTCTTGCTTGTTCTTTGGTGCAATCAACTGTCTCTTCATTTTATTGAAAACCAGAAAACCAAACTGTGATCTAAAACCAGAACTGTGACAATATCAAGACTTGGGAAATGCAGTGATGCTACTAAAAAAATAATAAATCCTTGGATAACTATTTTTTTTCACTTATATAGTTTAGTCATTAATAAAATTGTTAAGGTATGATTCATAGCACTAGAAAAATGAACTTCAGGTAGAAAGTTTTCCTCACATTCTTACTTCATCTTCAATTGTAGAATGTTACTTCTGAAATTGTGTGACTATTTAAACTGTAAAATTCGAAGTATGAACTATTACTGTAGAGGTTTACATTAAAAGACAAAATTTATTTTCTGTCAAAGGAAACTGACAAGAATAATAAAATCTATTTATTACATAAGTATTTATAATATAGATCTTTAAAATCATGACACTTACTTATATTGATACACATTATGCAATTCCCAATGTATTTCAGTACCTTGAGCTGGAATGTGCTATGAGCTGGTATCTTGAAATGGAAAAATATGGAAGAAGACCAGCTTCCCTAGAAGGTCCTAGACATCAGCAATGAGTAACACAATTTGAACCCTAAGGAGTGCAGTGAGAAATTCAGAACACAGGCTCCAATAAACAGGAATTGCCCTAAGTCAGCAAGAGCACTCCCATGTCTTCAAAATACAGACAGGTAACTCTACTTGGTGGCTTTCCCTGAGAGAACTTTGCTTCAATTGGATGTTTTATGCAGAAACAGCAGATTTTTGCTGAAAGTACTGCAAACAAAGGCAAAAATATCAAAGGCAAAAATCTATTTTTCAGTGAATGCCTTGGATGTATTGACAAATATTGGTACTTCCCCTTCCCTTCAGGACTTGCTGCTTAGCCACAAAATAAAAACAGAAACCGTTTTTGAATAATTAATGAAATGTAAGGACTGAAAATAGACCTCTTTTCTTCCCTTTCCTGCGTCCCTTTATTAAAAAAGCAAACAAAATCCTAACAATAGAGCCTGAAGGTTAAAAGTCCCTTAGGAATAATAACCTGCCAGCTGGTCTGAAAACAACAGTATGAAGCAAAATGCATCACCTGTAACATCCAGGCAGTACGGCAAAATCTACACAGGAACAAAAGTTTGTAGAGAGAAAAAGTAATCAAGGAATACAAGGGTTGAGGACAGTACCAGCATATACCCACTGAAAGCGTACTATATTTTTTTATTTACGCCACCAGCAACGGAGGCATGTAAATTTCCCCTAAACGGCTTAAGCTATACCATAATTGTTTGGTTTATGAAATAAAAAACCCCCAAACAAACAGACCTCAAAAACATAAAACCCACAAAAATCCCACAGAATATCATCTTGCACAGTGCTTCCAAGTGTTTTATCTTTTTACATGCATTTACAATGCAAGAAATGCTGCCAATATTCTACACCTTAAGCATTTCCCATTCCACTAAAAATACACACATACTCACACAGAGAGTGTGTAATTTACACAGAAAGTGTGTAAAACTTAAGAACGTAGGATTGCTGTGAGGTACTTTGGAAGCACTTGGTTCCTACTGGTTTTCCTTCACAGTAAGACTCAAGTCACTTCTGAGAGACATGCAAATTGAGGAGTCCTGCATATGCTTGCATTTCAAACTATTTTTATGGTGTAAAATCAGGATTTCCTTCCATATTCTCTCTTTCTTACACTTTTGGACACAGTTACAAGCTCTTTATACAGGCAGAAGGGCTGTTAGTAGAGCAGAAGGGGCTGCCATCTTGTCCCCACCCGATCTTTTGGAAGATACAAAGTCAGTACAGCATCACATAAAGACTTGTGCTCCCAGGTTTTTCTCCTGTCTTCTCTGGTTCGTTTCCTCTTGTATTTCTTCAGTTCTACTCTACAATGTACAGTAAATTACACTGGGGGACCTTCCAGCTTTCACCTAGCACCTTCCACACAGACAATTAATTTATCAGACACTCTTCACATAAAACCACAGAAAACTAGCAAGGTGCTCACTTTGATATCTGTTTTTCAACCTTGCACGTGAGAAACGTGAACGTTTCTTTCGTGCAGCTGAAAGCCGAGTATAAGCAGCAGCGCTTTGGGTCTTTGGGTTTTGAAATATCTTCAACCCTCATCGCAGCTGGTAGCTGTCACATGGAGAGAAGCAGGGGGAAGAGAAATGCGGCTGACAAAGGCTGTTGATTGTATATGTGATTTCTCCTCAGTAGCTGGCCCCTGGAGAACGTGAAATACCGACTATTTTGAGGTGTTTCACCTCCAACTGAGGCAGGCAGCGTTCGGCCGGGGGCGGGTGACACTCCCGCCCGGCCTCCCCGCTGGCTGCACACAGCGACACCCCGGCTGGGCGGCTTGCGGGGGCAACACGCTTCCTTTCTGCCACAAAACGAGAAAAGACTTTTGAGTTACAAATTACACCGGGTTCCACTGATAGCTAAAGGGCTTCCAGCACACGCTGGCTCCCTCATCCCCGCGGGCGGCCCGGATACCCCGCGCTCAGGCGATGGTGTCGGGGCCCCTTCGCGCTCCGGGCGATTCCCCCACGGCCCCGGGCTCCCCACCACCTCTGGGCGGCACTGCCCCTGACGGCGCCCCGGCGGTTCCCACGGCTCCGGGACAGCGGCCGCGTCCCTACGGCGGCGACCGCTCCTCCTTTTCGTCATCTTCTTGTCTTTCTTCTCCTTCGCGCTCTGATCATCCCCCTCCTCTCGCCCCCGCCGGCTGCCCGTGCCCGGCACCGCCCGGCCCGGCAGGTACCGAGGGGGCGGGCGCGGAAGGCGACGCCCTCCCCTCCCCCCCCGCACGGCGCATGGTCGCGGCGGCCGCGCGCTCGCCGGGCTCCCCTTGGCTGCCGCGCACCGTGGTCTCGCCCGCCCCCGCTGCCATGTTGGATCGCGCGGCCGCCGGGGCCGGGCCGGAGTTGGAAGTTTAGGGGCGGGAGCGATCGGGATCGGCCCCGGCGCGGAGCGGCTCCGGCGAGGCTACACTGCTGCCCGGCACCCCCTTTCCCGGCCGCCCCCCTCCCCGCCGCCCCTCTTCTTCCTCCTTGCCCGGCCCCGCGAGGAAGGCTCCGCGATGCGGCTGCTGTGAGGCCCCGGCGGCGGCGGCGGAGGAGGAAGGGGAGGAAGGGGCCGCGGACGCCATCGGTCGCAGGGCGGCGAGGGCAGCGCCGGGCCGGCCCCGGCCATGAGCGGCACCCCGCAGCAGCAGCCCCCGCGGCGGGTCACCAACGTGGGCTCGCTGCTGCTCACCCCGCAGGAGAACGAGAGCCTCTTCGGCTTCCTCGGCAAGAAATGCGTGGTAAGCCCCGACCAGGGGGGCGACGAGACCGGGGCACCCCCAGCCGCCCCACCAAGGCGCGGCGGGTCGGGGCCCGTGGCGGGCGGGGGCGTGTGAGGACAGCCCGGCTGGGCTCTGGGAAGTTGAGGCTGTGGAAGTTTAATCCTGCTCCGCTGCCCCGTCCCGGCGTCGGGAGGGGGGCGGCCCTCGCAGGCCTCGCTGCCCGCCCGGCTCGCCCGCAGCGCAGGGCGGGGGAGTGATGAACGGCGGCGGCAGTGGCCCCTCGGCTGGCCCGGTCCGGCGGAGCTGCCGGCCCTGAGCTCCGGGCCCGGCCTCGCTCACTCGAAGCCGGGCGGCTCCGAGACGGTCTCGGGCACGGTGTGGGCGCCCTCCTTCCGCGTCTCGCTGTCCATCGCCATATGGAGCTCCCGGGGGCCGGCGGGGCTCCCGCTGCCCTGCCGCCGACCCGTGCGCTGCAGGGGGAATCGGCCGCAGAGGAGCGGCCGCGGGGCTCGGGGGGGTAAAAGTTCCATTGCTCGACCGGGCCGGGACGGACCTCAGGTGCACCAGCGGTACGACAGTGCAGTGTTGGACGAAGTTGCAGGGAGGCTCGTATCAGTGCTAGGCCTGCCTTGGGTTTAGTCTGTACTTTTCTTAGCCTAAACAACAGGTTCGCGTATACTCAAATACTGCATATTTTCCTATTTCTATATCAGTAAGTTCGGTTTCAGAATACCTTCTTGCGTGTAAGGTAAAACTGTACTAAAACTACTTATCTGTATCAAAAAACTATTTGAAAGCTTCAAAACATAACCCCTTTCATTAGAAAAAAAAAGATGCTTTTTAAAAAATCGTGTTTTTCAAAACAATAACTATTCGGGTGCATTGTCTCCAGTACCTAAAATACTGTTAGACACGTGCTGTAAAGCTATGGAGGGTGTTTCATGAACTTAAAACTGTGACTTAGCGCAGGATATCCGTGTAGTCATACTGATTCTACATAACTCTCTGGACTTTGAAATGGTATTGTTGATCAAACTGACTGCTGCAAGGAAAACATAAGATGCAGCAACTGAACAGGAAGTAGAGAATATTTACATTGGGGTGGGTTAGATTAGATGCTGTCACAGTAACTAAGTTGTGTGTCAGAAGGTATGACCTTAAAGTGTATGTTTTGAAAAGTACAGATTTGTAGAAATGCCTCAGTTAATTTCAGGCAACGTTTCATATCTTCAGCTTCTTTGCTAAGAAAGAGAAAAAAAAGTATCAGCTTTTCTCTAAATATAAAAAATAGTACATGAATTCATGTGTAAATTGATTTCCAGTTTGCTTTTCTATAACTTGATTTTTTTCCTGTCAGCTGAATGTACTTACAATTTCTGTTATACTCAGCTGTAAAACTCCCCTAGTTAAGCTCCCAATTTTTCTGCATAGATAGTATGTTGAAAGCAGACTGGAGGTAAATATCTTCACAGGATCTGGGTGTCATGGGATTTATGGCTTGCTTGAATTATTCTGATTTACACTGAATATTGGATGACTTTCCAATTGAGGTTCTTATAATTGTGGTCTGTTGTTTCCCCTTTTCCCCAGCCCTTTATGTTCTCTAAGTTAATCATAGGCTTATTTTAGTACAGTTGAGGTTCTCTGCACAATCTTGAGGATTTGAGCATTGAAGGTCTAGAGGTTGCCAGGTAAACCTGGCTTTTTTTGCTCACTGTGTGGCATGAGGCAGAAATTGAGGAACCAGTGAGCAGATTGAATATTCTGTCCCTTGGAGGGCATTGTCTTAAGCAGAGAAGTGGAAAGGGTACCTGGAGATGGTAACAGCCTTGGCTGTCTAACTTGAAACCACAATATCTGTTGGACCCCCATTAGGACTCTTGGTAGTCTTGACCTTGTAGCTTGACTCAACATGCTGTGCTGATAAATGCCTTTGTGCTGTAATGTTCATGATATTTGATCCCATAATATTCATATTTGAATTACTCATGAGTGAAGTTTCAGACTGTAAGCGCTGCTTTTTAAGAAAGGAAAGCTTTGTGAGTTCTGTAGGATGCTAAATGCTCGTTCTTGCAATCAGCTGAAATGTCTGGGCTGCCTTGCTGCTGCAGGTGGTGTTTCTGTCACTCTGGGGCATGGAGAGACTACTGGATATGATGTGTATCAGCCACATTGACAGAATTTTAGGTTTTGTTTGAGACCTCACGTTTAGATCACTACTGAAATGAACACCAGAGGAAAATTGAGACATTAAACCATGCTCTTAGATACTCGTTGTAGTAATAATTTATAGAGTTCTTAATGGATGCCATAGTGCTCCTATCAGGCCTGAAGGGCTTAGTTAAGAAAGTTTGTAGTGCTCTGAATCTGATTTATTTCAGTCTTTCCTTTGTTTCTGACCGGTAACAAGGCAGCAATTTTGAAATGGCATTGAGGATTCAACTATCTGATTTTTGTTCTGTGGAAGAGCAAAGGAATTTATCTAGTATAACTTCAATTGAGTACGCAGAGTCTGTGAACTTGGAAATGGGCATAATTCCAATGGCATCTTAAGTAATGATGCCTGATAAAAAAAATATCCCTTGAGTGAGGGAAATGGTGAAGAGCCATCACTTTGTGTGTTACTGAGGTTGATACCATTTTGGAGACTATTATTGGTACTTCAGGAAACTCACTGGTAAGCAAGTGTATATACAGAGGGCAATTGTTTTTTTTTCTTTTTTCCCCTCCCCTTGCTGAGCTGTAAAATGTTTATCTGACTCTATAAGCAATTAAAATACCTTTGCCCATGACAGATCAGGCTGTCAAAACCAAGCCACTGACTAATAGTCAAAGCTGTAGCTAGAGTTAATTTGGCTGAAATGTCATTCCAGATGTAGAACTACTCACAGAATGTATCCAGCATAAAGCCCTTTAGGACTTCCATTGTTTAGGCATGTAACTAATTTTCACTCAGGATTGTGACCTTTGTTATCTAGGTCAGGTGCAAAATTTGCTATCTGTAAAAAGTTTTCAATAACTTCTTAATAATAATATAGAAACAAATTTATGTACACTTATACTGAAGGGAGCTATGAGCTTAGTTTTGTGCATATTGATGATTTTTTTTGTGGTTATGCCCAACTTAAAAGTTTTTTGCAGAAGTTCTGGTTAGTTACAAATCATTACTTTAAATAACAAGGAGTTTTGTAAGAAAAAGTAAATGTTAGGTGTCTCTTTTATAATCTGTACTAAAGAAGTAACTTTTATAATTTGTGTGATTAATACTGGTCAGAGATGTCAGTAATGAAAAACTTGTTTGTTCCATAGAAATAATGTTTGAGAGGCCTTAGTAAACAAAAAAACCCCATGAGAAGTATGCACTTGATAGCATTAGAATCAGGTAAAATGGAGTATGGATATTTTATGCTGCTTAGAAGTGGGACTCAATGCTTGGATAAGGTGTAATGAATAAGGCAAGGAATATCTTGTTCTTTGTAAGATCTTACCATGGTTCATATGGTAAACAGGAACTGGTGAAGGATGCAGAAAGAGAAGTGACACAGCAGTAAGCTAAGAAAACTGTTTTGGCTGCTTTTAAAAGTCCACGTGACCAGAATAAGTGTGTATATCAGAGTCAAAGAGCAATTTGCAGTAATAGTTGAGATAAAACAAAATAAAAACTTGAATGGCAGTTATAGCTCTTAATGGATAAGAATTAAATGTTTTATCAGGAAGGGACTTGGAAGATTACTTGTGCTTATGAAAACAGCATGAACTAAGACTTGAAGGTAGACTACAGATCTATGTAATGGGCAACTTCATATGTCTGAGAAGTGTTGGGACCCTTCAGTTTGAGTTTAGGCTGCAATCTGTACATCCAAAATCGACATTGCAATTTAAAAAGAAATTGTCCCATGTGCAGCAAGTAGGGAGAACTGAGTCATTAACTCAGTGGTGATTCTCTCACCTTTGCATTTGTTTTTAAATGAGATGTGGAGGGAGAAGATGAAGTGTATAGAATGGAGTCTTGTGAAACAGGACAGTATTGAGAATTATGCCTGGATTTCTTTTGAGATTTGCCCTGTTCTACAAAAGACATGTAGCATCTTTAGACACCTCACTAGTATCTGTTAGAGTGAGTTCCCTGAACAACTTATCAGACATAATCTTCCATTCTCGAGGGAATGACAGTGCGGTTCTGACAATTCCTTTGAACCAAACCTGTGCCTGCAAAACTGATTTTCACAGTAATGGATCTTATCAGACTCTGTAGAGCAAATGGTACAACCATCATCCTTATCACAGTGTGTTTCTCATGCTCGTTTTCCTCACAGCTTGCTATTAATATCTTTACAGCATAGTTCACTACCTTAGCTTATTTACCTGTGGATGAGAAATGTTTTGAGACCACGTGGGAACAGTCTTGTAGCTATATGTATTTGAGACAAAGCATCAATTCATGAAGTGTGGGATATGCTTAAGGAATAAAAGACAGAAATTTAGGTGTTAAAATCCCATATTTGTCAATAAACCTCCCTGTCAGTTGTCTAAATCTCCTGTTCAACTGACTTTAAGATAGAAACAGCTAACAGAAGTTTTTATCTTTGCTCCAGTGACTGCAGTGGTTACATCTCTCCTGGTTGTTCTTGTACCTCACGTGCTAGACAAATTGTGTCTTGGTATGAGAAGTGAGTCCTCCTACAAGTCTCAGTCACTGTGTGTCTCTGTTGTGAAGCATTATGTGTTGCTGAATGAGGGGTGATCTACTAAGATAGACTTGGAACCTGTACCTCACTCTGTTAAGGCTTCAGCATTATTGCATTCTCTTTTGAGCATCTTTGTAGGTATATTTTATCTTTATATTTTGTGTTTTGGAGGCACTCAAGTGCTGCAAGTCTCTCAGCATCTCTGTGGTTAATCAGATGGTCAAGTATGCCACTCATGCTCCTGATAAGTGCTCTGGAATCCTATGGTGTATGTACTCAACAGGATGAAAACAATTTGTAGTCACAAGCTGTTGTGTTGTAACTTGCTGGTTTTTCACAGCTAAGACTCACATTAAGGAATTTAGAAGAGGGCAAAGTTTTAATGTAGGATTCAGATAAGCAGTCAAATTTTGACTGCCAAGTTTTTCACCAAGATGTCCAGATAGCCCTTGCTTAGAACACCCAAGGAAGAGGTTGGTTCTTGTTAGAAGAGAAAGATTGAGTTTGCTATTTCATGCAAGTTTGTAAATGTAAAGACTACTTTGTTCTTCCTTTAATGGAAAATTGATGTGGTTTCTTGGCATTATCTCCTTGTAAATATTGTTTTGAATTTTTTATGACTAGAATGTTTTTCTCTCTGGTTATTTCTTCTGGAGTTCTGAAATTTGTTGCAAGCCAATAGTGTAAGATCCATCTCCTATGAACCATGCAGTTTCAGGCTAAAAGCATGAATGGGGAATGCTCTAATTTTAAATTTTGAATTTCTTTTTTGAAAAAGTGGTACTTCTGCCTGAAAAAACTCACCTGTTTTTTCTTTAGAACTTTCTGTGACCCTTATTGCTCCACTTTTAATAGTGCCAGTATTAAGAGCTCGTCTGCTGCATTCATTTATAGTGCCAGCAGCGGCGGCAATTGCCACTGGCAGCTTCTAGCTTAGTGCTGGAATGGGTGGAGAGAAGCATTGAAGATATTTGTATGTGATGTGTGAGTGCCACCTAGGAACTTTGTACTAGTTCATTAACCAGCCTAAAAAAAGGCCCAATCCTGTCATTGACCTTTTATAGGCAGAACTGTCTGCAGAGTAGATGGGGTTTGTGGAGCTCTAAATGTTTAGTTTGCTGAGGAAATTTGCTGTTGACTTTAAGCTGTGTGGTAAGATTTATAGTGTCCTTTCCTCCAGTGAGCATGTTTCATAGGCTTGTCTCTTGAGGAATCTTTGTAGTATAGAAATAAAACTTGGTATACAGGAGACCTATGGTTTCATTACCTAGTAACTAGATAATAAAATACAGGAAGTAATGAAAATGTGTCACAGGCACTAGACAGAATTGCTTATTGGTAGGTTTGAGTACAGTTTCCTGAAGAAAGTTTGACATAGTGTTACTAATACACAGAGGGATTTTTTTGTGTGTGTGTGTGTGTGTGTGTTGTTGTTGTTGTTGGTTTGTTTGTTTGTTTGTTTGTTGTTTTGGGGGGTTGGCTAGTTTGTTTTTCTTGTAACAGTAAATCTTGCAGAATGGGTTTAGTGGAACTGGAAGTGTATCTTCATGGGTGGTTTTAAACAGCCCACTCTACTGGGACATGACTCAGATGCTGTGCAAGATAGTTTAGTTTCCCAGGGTATGTGCTTGGGTACACTGCCACACTATCTTTTGTGGCTTCCAGACGTGTTGATGCCTGGATATCCAATGAAATGGGAACAGTAGGTGTGCAGTTACCTTCAGGGGCAGTTGTAGTTAAATTTGAAGATCCTGAAGTGTGATCATCACATGACAGGAACAGTGTTCTAGAAGGTTGAAATAGGAATAGAAAAGATGCGGTTTAAACAATCATAGGGACACTTTCTTAGAAAGCTGCTCACTTGCTTAATTCATAAAATTTAGTAGTGTTTTCTCAGACACTTCTGAGTTAAAGGTAGACAGTTTTGCTGACACCTCTTTGTGCAGTAAATGACACTTTAGGCATCTCGAATTAGAATGGCTATGTTAAGAATATATGATTCTCGAATAAATTCATTAAATGAATTACTCAATTCCTGTAGACATAATGTTCTGTGGAGATGATCATTGCTGGCAAGGAAACTGTTGCTGCAGAGTTCCACGACACATTTGCAGATTGTTTCTCACTTTAGGCTCTTGCTTTCATACATGCATCCCCACCTTGGTGAGGCTGTTTTCCCTCTACTGTTTATTTAGCTGTCCTTAAAATCCTCCCTGGTAAGGCTGCGTTTTCTTTTTAGGTTTTCTGAGAAACAGTGTTAATACATTTTTCAGCTCTCCAGTGTGTCTAGCTTAAAGCTGAAAGATCACACTAAGGTTGTAAGTGTTTCCATTTCTGTAAGACAGTTTCACACACCATTTTCCCCTGCAGAACTTCGTGTAATTCGGAATTTCCCTGAATTCATCTCCTTTCCCTTCAATGCAAATGTGTTTTTTTGCCTTTATCTCCCCTTGTTCATTAGCCACTATGCAGCATCAGCATGGTGTATTTAGTGAGCACAGCTATGCTCCCATATAAGCCTATTTTGCATGTGAAGGTACTGTGCCTGCAATTTGAGAAACACTGACCTAGCAAAAGAAAGTATGACTTTTGCCTTTTTGAACAGCTTCGAAAACTATTTTTCAATTATTTGGACTCTCGATTATGCAAAGATAACTCTTCCCTCTGAAACTGCAAATTCTTTTAAAAAACGCATTTACTTTAAGTATTACTGATGATAATGGCTTTCCCAAAAGTTAGCCAGCACTTGCTGAGCTTAAGTAACAAGCTCTAGTATTTGTCTTGCTGTCTAGAAGCAAGAATACTTGAAAGTGGGAATTTGGCAGTAAATTTAAATGTTTTCTCCCCTCTCAAGGTGACAGCCAATTTACTTGTATGTGATTTGCGGATAAGTAATTTATTGTATTAATATTTTTCTGTGTTGGAGATAAAGAGAAGGGAGAGATTTTTTACAACCTCCTTGGTACATTTTGTAACAGAAGGAATTTATTGACTTTGAAAGAATTTTCTATTTTAGAAATCAATTTAACCACTATTTCTTTTGTAAGCCCCATCCTGCTGATGTACCTTAAAGTCCTGCATAGTGACCTCTGCCCTCCAAATCTCGTGTCTCCGGTTTCATCGTGTCCTCCTTATACTCTTTTAACACACATGCTCTTTTTATGTTTATAGTAAGTTTTCTGTCCTGTCCCAGTAACAGGGTTTCCTCATATCCTGTTTTCCTCTTGCACATAAAATGCTTCCAGAATCTTCCTTTCTCCCTTCAGCTCCTGCATCCATAATCTGCACAAAAATCTCCAGGTAGGGCTGACTCTATTCCTCACCATTCTCCTTTCCCCTCCCTTATTCCCCCTCCACAGTTCCTCAACTGCCTTGCTCTTGAGGCTGAGCAAAGGAGGATCTGGTTTTTCTCATCAGATGTGTATTCCTACCCATGGGCAGTCCTGGGATAGACATGGCATGTACTGTAGCTCAGCGGAGCACTGCACAAGGAAAGTCCTGGGGAGAGGAGGCAGTGTCCATACCAGGCACTGTTTGCTGCTGCACACAGAGTGCCCTTGAGCCCGAGACCTGGCCATTGCACATTCCTCACCTATGTTGTCTCCACTGGCCAAAGTCGTTGTTAACGCTGACGTAGGGAAGGGAACTTTGAATGGATATGAGCAGAGTACACCAACCCAGGAGTGTGGTATTCCTCAGACTTCTTGCACTGCTCCGCCCTTTATGCTGCTTCTCCAGGCAGGACCGGACTCTCCGGTTTGTAAGCTGCTATATTAAGAAGCTGAATACTGGGAGATACAGCTTCAGCAACTCTACAGGCTCAGATCTGAAACCACAGAATTGCTTAGTCCTGCTTCAACTGCACTGTAAGTTATTTCCTGCTCCTCTAACCATGTGACAGCTCTCTCTGAGCACAGCTAAGATGTGGTCATTCTTTGTAAGTAGACATTTTTTCCCTTTACTCCCCCTCAGTCAGCCAAAGCAAACAGAAACATCACTTGGCTTATGACACTAAATATACACAAAGGCATCCAAATAAGCTCGTCTCTGTAAAACTGCACTTGATTTTTGTGGTTAACTGAAAAGAGGAAGAAAACTATGAACATCCTGTAGTGGTGTGTGTTCTGTGCAATACCACAGGCAAAAGCTTCCCCTTGCATTTGCTGAGAAGGAGGCAGTAGTTTCTAACAAATTAAATGCAGGGCTATTTTTTTCTTTATTGGCTTTAGGTTTTAGCTAAGAGTATCTCAGGTATGAAATTCATTTTTTAACTGGACATGCATTCATTAGCATTTATATTTTTAGCAACCAGTTAATTCACAGTTTTTAAAAATTCAGGGTTTGGGATTAATTTTATGCAATGTTATGTGAACCAATATTTTTTAGCCATACAATAGGTGTTGTAATTTTGACCATTCTTAAACAACGTTGGCCTCTGTTACACTGTACTGTTAGCACTGTGCTCAGTTTTTGTAGCTGGAATTTTAAAACCTTGTATAGCTTTAAATTTAAAGTGTGATTGCAACAGAAAATGCTGGTTGCACTTGATGTCTAGAACTCAGTAGCGTTTCAATACACCATTTCTTTATTTCTAAAAATAGTTCTGTCTTTAAGAGATTTGTCCATATCATATTCAGGTGCCACTATTTCTCTACCTGAGAGACTGATAATACAAGTGATGTCTCTGCTCAGGACATGCCCTACCTTGCTTAGTTCAAGCATCTAGATGCAACATACCTATAGTTGTTACAGTTTTGTTTGATAGGATGCATGAAGATGGATTTGGTGCTAAATATTTTGCTGGGATATGTAGGTTTCACTCTCTGTCATGGTTTTAACTTCATCTTTTTGTGTCATTTGGGAGGTCTTGCTTTGAATGCTTCAGTTTGTCATTGAGGCTTTTGCTTAACAGCCTCTTTGAACACCTCTGGTCTTTTCAGCCTGTAAAGGACAAACTTGTTTGTTTCTCTGTCCTCTTTTAATATTCTTTATGAATTTTTTTTTATCAAATAAGTGAGTGGTCCTGCTGCTGCTCCAGGCTCCACACTGTGTTACCAAGGAGTCTGTCTCTCTCAGTGGCCATACCTGTCAGGAGCCTACCTTTATGTTGCTGCTAACATTAAAGCTTGGTGGCAGAAGCATGCATCTTGCCCTTTTTCTCACCTCTGCTCTGTCAGCCAGCTGTGCTAACATACTGATGGCTAACAAACCTCAGTGGGGCAGTAGCATGAACTCAGGCACTGTTCCAGTGACCATCCATGGTGTTCAATTTGTTGGCACAATTTCGAGTGCTACCCTAGTAGTTGCTTAAATTAATATGAGTGTGGTTTTGAGACTAGAATGGTGTAAACAACTCCTGGTATATCATACGGGTTGGGGCCATCACTGCCCAATTCGTGCTGTGTTGGGAAGAGAGTTTGTTCCTCTATGCATATGCATTCCTCACCATTTCCCATCGTATCCAGAAAGTGGCCCAGGTCTCAGTAACTCATATCTGCACAACCAGGGAAATCTGCAAGGAGACAAAAGCAATTCTGGGGATGGGGAGATGTGAGCTGTCTGTTCTAGCATTGTCAGTAGCATGTAGATCACGGAATAAGGGTCAGCTCTGCTGCTGTGCACGTACATAACTGTCTGCTTTGACATTAAGTTCAAGTCAAACCTGGTTTTCCTGCCAGGAGCAAAATTCAATATTGTCTTTCTGCTCCTAGAAATTGCTTTTGGAAACCTGAGAAAATGCAGGTGCCTAGAAGTTTACAGCAGACAAAAGTGTTCCTGTGCATGTAATCACCTGCTGCAGTGGACAGTTTTCAAGTCTATTTGATACTGATACTGTGAACACAAGCTCATAAGGTTTCTCATCTCTGATTTTAGCAGGGGAAAAAAAGAGATTTTTCTTTCTGGTAAGGACATGTAGCTGACTTGTAGCTGTGCCTCTGCAGGGTGCATGAGGGATGACCTTAAAAGATGCTGCATTTCTTTGGCTTCACTTCTCATTTGCAGAGTGATGGCTTACCAAGAAAATGTGTCCTGTCTGAAGGTTTCTTTTCTGATGAGTAGTTTGTAAGTAATTTAGGAAAAGTTCTGTGCATCTTCAGAGCCTCTAGGGATGTGCAGTTCTCTTGGAATCCTACCTGAAGCTGCATTTTGGAGTGTTGTAGCAGTTTCCAGTCAGCTCAGATGGAATAATTTGTTTCCTGATTGAGCTCCAGAGACTGTTCTAGGGGGGTAAAGTAGTGTAATTAGTGATAGTTTAATCATAACATACTCTCTTTGTTCCAGTATCTGACCTTAATTGTTGGTTCTGTTGGGGGTATAAAGGTGTGAGCTCAGGAAACTTCAGATCATTCTGTCTTCTCTGTCCACAAGATCTGCTAGATAGTGTTTGCATGCCTCAGTTCTGTAAAAACATATCTTAAGGTTTTATTTTATAACTTTTTCCCCTTGAGTGTCTGGTTATTCCCTCTCTCCCTTCAGGCCATACTTTTTTTCCAGTGTCACTTTTTTAAAAGTCAGCACTGACAGGAACTGGTCCCCTGTTGAGGCTTAGTGCTGTGCAAGCAGTTCTTTCCTACAACAGGTAGGTAGCATTTGGTTCAGAGCAGAAGGGAGATAACAACCTGTCATGGATTTAGAAGCTGGGTGTTTTTAGGCTTAAGTTTAGGATGGTGATTTGCATGTCAATTCTGGCTGCAATAATTGTTCTAACAATGAAATGATGCTAGATGCTACCAGTATCCATTTGACTTCAAATAACTTCTCCAAGGTCACTGCATACAAAGAATATCACTATGATGCAAGTCTGAGTTAGCAAAGGGTGTTACGTAGTTGGCTTAGTCCAAATAAACCAGCCATGAATACGAATGTCTGCCATGCATCATCAGGGCTGTTTCTCAGTTCAGGTGCTCTGGGCACTTCAGGTGCAGCATGTGCCTGGTTTGTCAGAGTAACCTACCCCTGGAATGAGCTGACTGACATGTCACTTCTTGGAGTCTGGAATTCTGCAGGGGTCTGTTGCATTTGTTGCAGAACTGAAACTTCTGTGTAGGGATTGGCAGATTTAGAGATCTTAGTTCCACATAATCTACTAAAAAACTCCCAAGCTGTGTATATATTGCACATGACATGGTGGATGGCAGTGGTCTTCTGAAGAAAGCAGTTTTCAGTAACAGATGTTCAATGGGACACTTCCATTGGTGAAGCTGACTAGCCTTCAGTTTATTCTGTAAATCTGCTGTCTGCTCAGGAATGGATGCTAGACTATCAGGAAATCAAGATTTTTTTTTTCATTTACCCCAAACTCTGCCCCCTCCCATCCCCCCTGCAAGGCTTTCTCAAGATCCAGCTGTGTTATTGGCATTCTCCATCACCAACTTCCCGTGGGAAGTGTTTGTACCGGAGTGTTAAAGCTTCTGGCAGTTTATCCTCTAGGTCTTTTGAGGACCCAGTTATAAAGACTTAAATCTGATGTGCATACAATCAACCATACTGAATTTCTGGCAGTGTATTGCTATTCTGTAGGTGCCACACCTGTGATAATTTGTTCCAGGAGACTGGGAGAGATACCCTATTTGTAAAGATACCTATTCATGTAAAGTCTCTCAATTAGCAGGGTATAATTTTTCTTGAATTCTGTCTTAGTGAGGTAACCAGCTTATTTTTTGTCTAAACTGTATACTCATGGGAGTGGTATTATCTGTCATACACTCAACATCAAGAGTTTTCTGTTTCTGTACTAACAGATTGAAGCTATTCAGGTGCTCAGAGCAATATTTTTCTTGTATAAATAAACACTTTTTCATTAACTTTAAATAAGTAGATTCTTTACAGTTTTTGCTCTTCTAGGTGCATTCAGTAGAGCAGGCAACTTCATTATAAGAAACATTCCAGCAGCATAGGGAGTTACAGAAGAATTTTGGCTTCAGGGAAGGAGCTTTGCCATTTAGCAGCCCTCCGCATTTATTTTCAGCTAGTGGGTAGTAAGTTTGGAAAGGAAATTGTCAACTCCATTGTTAATATCTGAATTTCAAAATAATTCTTAATCTGAACTTTTTACTAAGTCCCAGCTTGGCAGAGCTCAGTAGTCTTAATTTCTTTTTTCACCCTGGAAATTGAATATTGCAAACTCCGCAATTCTTTCCCTAAGGTTGGGTGTTTTTTCCCTTCAATTAACTGCACTCAAATATTGCCCTTGTACTAGTCATTTAGACAATCAAGGGGAGAGAGTGTAGCAAAAACATAAATTATATTTTTGATGGGAGCTTTTCTTTAGTAGTAGAAATTGAAGGTTTGTAATACCTGACTTGAGCTGTAAAGGCTGTNATTTCTTTCAATGCTTACATACTGAGACTTCATGGATTATTATTGCTCAGGGATTGTCACGGAACAGACCACTGAGAAATTCCAGATGCATGGAGAGTTGAGTCATACGTTTTGTACTCTTTAGTCTTCCATCTTAAGAATCACAAGTTAAATGTACAGTGTAAAAAATAAGTGTGATGGTGACTTACAAAAGCAAGTTTGTTACAGAGTAAGTTTGTTACAAAGTCTTTGCAGCCGTGGCTTGTCTAGAATGGAAATAGGTGATGTAAATAGTAAGCCTGAGATCTGCTGCATGCATTTGGCCATCTAAGACCACCATTCTGTGACACTGCTTCCAAACTGCTAAAGTTTGTTTATGGAGAGGTGAATTTAAGTGTCTTTTGGCCTCCACAGCACATTGGTAAATGTAGTGCTGGTACCTGCAAAGAAGGAGCCCCTTTGGGCAGTGGTAATTGAAACTGTGAACTGTAATAAATGTCACTAGACCCCAGGGGCATCCCCCATGGTAAAAGAGTATCTCCTTTTCCTTACTTAAAACAGATGTGGAAATTAACCTGTATTAACTCTTATTATTAGCAGAGATGATAATATTGACACATATCCCACAGCCTCTAAAAATAATTTCTGTCTGTGACAGCATAATACTTCTTCATCAATAGTTCTCAAAGCACTTTACAGAGGTAGAGGTCAGCATCTCCCTTACGTGTTACAGATGAGGAAACTAAGGCAGGGGGAGAAACAAACGAGCGTGCAACTTCTTGTTGCCAGAACGAAATGAAAACCAGCAGTCTCCTGGGCATTCAACTGGTGTCTAATGTTTTATCCTGCAGTAAATTTTGAATGTGGCAAGGGATCATAGAACTAACACATCTTCATGCATTTTTTTGCCCTCATAGTATATCTACTTTTTAAGACTTACCACTGGGAATAACTATTCATAGCAGACTCAGTTGCTGCTATATATTTAAAAAAAAAAATCTTACATGCAGTTATGGTTTCTTGTATCTGACTTGAATTGCCATAACTCTTCTGTTCCAATGTGAACTGCTCAAGGAAGAATTAATACATGTTGAATTGTGGCACAGTGAAAGTGTGAGGGGGGGGTTGCATCTCTAAGTACCTTTATGTAAGTGGATTGAGTCTGCTTTACAGGACAGGACACAAGTTGTATACACAATTGCAAGACCAGTTGCTGGCTATTATTCAAAGAGGTTTTACTTTTAATAGCCTTTTCTCATATTTCTTAATATTTTGAAGGGAGTTCTTTGTTTTATGTTGGCATGTAATTAATGTGTTCTTATAAAAGAGTTCTTTTAAAACAATTTAAGCTCTTTTATTTCAATCTTCCCTAAGTATCAAAAGTCAAAATTCCATATTATTTTCTGTCTTCAAGTGTAAAGATCATAAGTGAAGTTCACCTAAACATCATCTTTGCAAAGCAAATACTCATTTTTTAAATCTGTATTTTAAATCTGGACCTGGAGTACTAAGTGGATGCTGAATAGCATTTTCAAGGGCTCGTTAATGAGTGTTCCACAGCTGGGATAATTCATGGATTCTCAAGGTTCATGCTTCACCACATCCTTTCCTTAATCAATTTAACTATTGTTCTACAGATTTTTACTTGTGGACTTTATGATACCTGTATCATTGAGTGGGTCAATAAGGAACTGCAGTGGGTCTAACTCTAAAAATATGGGCCTGAATTTTAATGTTTTTTCCCAAAGCACTTTCATATCTTCAAAGTAGGTATGAGGATTTGCTTGTAAGAACCTGCATTTGATATGGAACTAGCATCTACAGAATGTTACTGTGCAGACAATGGAATGATTGATGGAGGCTGAAGAAAGGGGACCTTAGTGCATGAAGGCAGAGAGTTACTGTAGAAGAGAAGTGATTGTTGAGGGAAGGAAGCTGGGTTTTCTTATACCTGGATGGGCAGTGGAGCAGGACAGACCAGAGGCGGACTCCAGTTTTGTCCTGTGCATTACGTGAAACTCGTGACTTGAATCTGCAGTTTCTGTTTATGACCATGAAACATAGTTTTGAGAACTGGTTAAACTATGTATCTGTACAATGGTCTGGTTGTGTAAGGTTCATCCTAATCTTGGGAGTCTTGATAAATTTAAAATGGATCAAAATTGAAAGGTAGACTTCAGCATTTCATCTAAAATTCCCTGAGCTTTGGCAAGAACAGTCTTACATGTTTTGAATCTGAGTGTTTCTTGGGAGGCTGGAGAGGGAGTGGAACTGCAAGACAAAATGTCTTCTTTAGTGAGAATTTCTGTTCTGTGGCAGTAGACAGTGACAAGTTTATGGAAAGCCCGTAATGTAACACATTCTCTACTTCTGAAAGTAACTATATGAACAACTTCAACTCCAGAGCGCAAGTAACTGTTTTGCTGTGTGTGCTGTTTCGTGGCCAGCCAAGGTTTCAGCAGCATTAAGCAGTGAGGTGCAGCTCAGTGGCTGGTGCTGGGCCAGTAAACAGGAAGTGACAGTGTTCAGTTTGCTCATCGGTGGGAGCCCCAGGTTGTGTATGTCAGCTGGTAAATGATCTGCTAAACAGATAGCTTGGAATATTATCATCTGCGGCATTCTTGTGGTTGTGGTTGTGTCATATCTCAGGAAGGCTGAAGTCTTCCATGTGCTGTCCTCAGCTGAGGTTGTAGGATTTAAAAATATCTTTATGCTGTGTCTGATAAAAGATTGTCTCTCTTAATCATGTGCTGTTTGATTAGGCTTTATATGCTATGCTGTTTACCCACACCTTAATTGTTGGTCTTCTGTGATCCACCCTTGAGCAATGTTTTGAAAAGGAGTTGGCCAGCTCTAACCGAGCTGGGGGGTTGTGGGAGGTACTGAAAAGGCAGATGAATTTGTATCTGAGGAGACTTGTTAAAATGTGAGCTGTTTGTAACTGGCTGATGAGTATCAGGAGTGAAGGATCTCTTTACTGGACAACAGCTGATTTAAGTTCAGACAAGTACTTTTATGGCTTAGATTTGTTAAACAGCAATCCCTTGTTTCATCCATTTTTTTGTTATAACATCACTTCATGATCACTGGTACCTTCACATCAGTAAAAGATAATCAGTGAGGATATTGCAGCTGACTTGTCTGGTTAACAGGGCACAGGCAAGACAGGGAATCTGTTCTTAGGTATTAATGTTTTTTTTTTTCTTTTTAATTGGTTTTGATCTCTTATTTCCTTAAATGTTTTGGCTATGTGTTAAACAGAACTGTCTTCTCATGTTTCAGAAGTGATAGGAAATACCTGAAGTGGCTTTGTTATTTCTGAAAACATTTCTTTCTTCCTTCTGCCTTTAAATAAGAAAAAGCAGCATCTCTTACACAGTGGCTTTATTTCTAATAGCCTAACTTTATGTATAGGTGGAAAAAAATTACTATTTTCCTGACATCTATATATGCAACATTTTTAAATCAGTAGGCAATCATGGGAAATTAATAAGTGGAAAAACAAGCTTTAAGCTTAAAATGGAACACTGTTGGTGATTGTAGAAAATAATTTCACAAGCAGTAAAACTGGTGAGGCCTCAGTGTTTTCAGCTGAGTAATTTTTCAATTTGCATGAAATAAAGTTTTATTCATGTGACTGGATATTTACAAAAGGCTTTCTTTTGTCAGTTCTGTCAATGTGAAGTCTTGCTTTAGTTTTCCTGTGTTTGGAACAATCAGTTGGTCTTTGGAAGAGAGTGTCTTGTAAATGACATAAAAATTGGAAGATTGTTTCTAGCTGCTTAACTTACTGAAATCTGCCAGCCAACTTGTAAAGTTCTGTATGTCTTTTTCCT
The DNA here is from genome assembly GCA_008694505.1 of Cyanoderma ruficeps. Taxonomy (NCBI): domain Eukaryota; kingdom Metazoa; phylum Chordata; class Aves; order Passeriformes; family Timaliidae; genus Cyanoderma; species Cyanoderma ruficeps. Next base: position 3,749,721 of record VZDJ01004378.1, read on the forward strand.
ATGGGAAACTGGTTTGAAATCGTGTCAGTAACATCTGAAGATAGCTTTTCTGCAATACACAATTGTCTTTAAAGAAGAGATTCTTAATAATTTGCTAAATATATCTTCAGAAGCTGTAATAGCTTTAAAATTGAAGTAATCACAGTTTGTCCAAATCAAAAATTCAGTAGTGGTCAAATCCCCAGTGGATGAACGCTGTCACATTTAAACTCAGTTGTGACGATTCTGGAGGCAACCTGATGTGAAAACATAAATTATAAAGCAGTCTGAGAGCTGCAAAATCTGCCTGATGAAAATCTAATTTTGTAGTCAAAATGTGGAGTCCTTGAAGAGCATTTTTTGCATGCACGTGTGTGTGCATGCTATCAAGACAATATCATCACACTTGCTTTGTACAAGATGCAGTAACCATAAATAGCCTGATACACTGTTTTTAGAGGGGAAAAGCCTAAAAAGACAGTTACATGCATCTGTTGTACTTACTCTGTTGTCTGGGGCCCTAATCCTTGCAGTCCTTCAGATGAAGGTGTCAGCAATACACAAGAGTAGTCTGCCTTCAGTATCACCAGTGCTTTCTCTCTCCAGTTTCTTCCCATCTCAACCCTTTCCCATCTGTAACTGAAAAGTCATTACAGGTTGACACTTGTGAATACTTCCTGAGCTTTTTAAAATTGAGTGTTGATGTTAATTTGTATTCATTTTTCTTGCTCTTAGGCCTGAATTGCACCTATATCCTCATACTAGACACCCACGCTTAAGAAGGTTGGCTTACCTCCTCTCCAGGGCTAATAAATGTTGTAAGATTCTGAACCCAATTAAACTCTTCTAAGTTGCTGTGAAAGTGCTAGGAAATCTTTTTGTCGACTCTAGCAAATGCCTCTGCTACTTAAAATGTTGCAATTATTAGGGAAGCATACTTGCATGTTTTTTTATGTGGCCTAGTCAGTTGGGGGTCGTTTCAATAGTGACAGGCTGAGTGAATTCATTTAAAATTGCCATTGGAGGAGGTTGCAGTGCATGCCTTCTGTAGGAGTGCATGGTGGAGAGAACATTCTCCCTGGAAGTGGGTTATCAGCCCTTCTAGCAGGAAGGGAACATACTGTTTCTACAGCATAGGAGACTCCTCAATGCCAAGAAAAAAAGCTACATTTTTTTCTTGAAACATGACCACTGTGCAGAAGGAAAATTAAACTGCCAGAAAGAGCAAGTAGAGCTTGATTGTGTAGGGCACCAAAGTCTTCCCTTGAGAAAGGGGTGGATGTACTAGTGCCTGGTCCGTACAGCAGGTTTTATGTTTCTGTATTGAGTGATGAGATAAAATGTATAGCTCTGTTGAGCACTGCAGAAACATTTTTGGAATCTCCATGTATTTGTGACACTGAAGATAAGCAATTGCAAAACAACAGGGAGTTATTATCACTGTCTAATTACAATTACGTTTGCCTTGAATAACATGAGTTAATTAAAGTACGAACATTTAAAAGTATAATTGCTAAAACCTAAGCTTATTTTGGAAAAAAATCTAAGATTTCAAATACTGTCTCTGCTTGATTAGTCAGTGCTATATTTTGGTTGGTTTTTTTCCTTCAGAATATTTGTCATCTGGAGAAAAAAGTGTCAGCCACTCGATTCTATCTTATTGCCTAGTTTTCTGTGAATGAAGGTCAGTTTTCTATAGAGCATGGTCTCACTTCTGCTTCTTGTCTTTCTCATGCACAGTCTTAATGATATTGTTTCCTTATGATCTTTGGTGACTCAGCTAATGGTGGGCTATTAGAGATTGCTTTGGTACTGAAGCTTCCTGCTGTTCTTGTGGCCAAGATTAAAGTTAGGCCATAGTAAGCATTTCTACAGTGAAGTGGTACTTGATGTTAGGATGCCTGTGTTCCTGAACCCTACTCTCTGAGGAAAACTTACCTGCTGTTGTAATAGCAGGTTCTTGAATGTCACCCTACAAGCAAACTGTGGGCTATCTTCCTGTCTTGTATCAAAGAAGGAATGTGTGACCCAGGAGCACCCAGCATTGTCTGGTCAGGCTGTAACATGTTGGCTTTGCCATAACGAGGATTTCCACCACAGCATGTCTTAGAAAGACCTGCCTTGGGTACCTTCTCACCAGCTCTAGTGTTGATTAGGACAACGTTGCCACATCCCTGCGTTATGGAAAAGAGAATAGAAATACTGATTTCTATTCTTACAGGGTTTGGATTGCACACAACTATTCACCACAGCTTGCTTTTCCCCCCAGAAATGTAAAAGCAGCTAATTGAGCCGAAAGTCCTTAGACTGACTTCATGAAGAAGCTACAGCCATTGTAAAAGCATGAGTTTTTTCAAGAGGTCACTCTGCTTGGAAGCAACTGCTACTACTTGCATTCTTGCATTAGAGGACAAAGTTTCTCATTTTTTAAAATTTTTTTCCTGGTTTTATCTGTAAGAGACTTTCAGGGGCTGGGAAGGATAAATTCAGAAAAGCAAGGCATTCTGCATCTTTATGGGAAAAAGCTATCATTCTTAAAATGGGGAAAAGGTTGAAAGTTAATGCAAGTGTGGCATCAATAGTACTGTCAAGATGTAACACATAACAATACTGAACCCTCAAAGAAATTAATGAAACCTAGATGCATTTGTTCAGGCACCAAAATGGGAGTGATTAAGCACAGAGGTGATTTTCTAGCCCTTGACTTAAGTGGACAGGACCTTGAGCAAATGAATGCTAGGCTTTTAATTACCCTTTTTGGAGCAGAAGCTTGGCCTGAAAGACTTACAGAGGACACATCCAACCAAAGTAATTTTATGAATCTTTGGTCTTTGCACCACAGCCTGTTGTCAACTATGTGTAAACACTGCAAAAAACCATGCCAATGGGTCTTGCACTCTCTTCTGGTATATACTGGGGTGGCTGAGTATCTTGGAGCTTTAATCTTGCTGCCACTATTTGTTGTGGCTTTGGGGTCACTGTTTTAATGTCTGTCAGCCGTAAGCCATGCATTGTGATGATTCTTTCTTGTAACGAGATGTGCCACCATCTGTGTTGGCTTGCTTCACTATTTTTTGAGAAACACTTGAATTACAGCAAGCCATTAACTTGACAGGCCACTGCAGCAAACGTTCACACCAGAAACCAATCAAAGTACTGCTATCTGCTGCCCAGTCACAAACTGTCAGTGGCTGCTGTGATCACATTCTGCAGATGTGTGATGACTGGTTGTGGCTAAGTTTTGCAGGCAGAAGGTGTTTTTGTGAGCCTTTAGTTGATACCATATATCCTGCAGTATGGGTAGGACCAGCTCTTCCGATGGGACAGCCAGTGTACAGCTGACAACACAGGCTTGCTGCTTCATAGCTCATCAGCTTGAAGGGTGTGACAGGTTCCTGGAATCAATGGTATGTCCTCCAGCTGGAGATTGACTGTGGAAAAAATAATGGGAACTGCATAGTGTTGGTTTTCACCTCCATGGCCCATCAGTTTTTGGTGGACTACCTTATTTCTTTCCCTTATGCACCTTTTCTAAGTATATAGCTATATAAAAATGACAGGGTCCTCACTAAAACTCTTAAAAAAGCAGCAGTGACAACTTAAAAACCTCCTCCTGAAAATACAGTAGTAACAAAGTGACCTACATGTCTGAAAAAAAGTACAATCACTATGTTGATTCAGTGGACTGAGTCTGGAAAAATATTTACATATAAAAGAACCTGTACTTTTAAATGCAAGATTCTCTTCAAGAATACTGTGAGAAACTGAGCTGGGTATATTAATTGGCTTCAAAATAGTAAATACACAATAAATGCAGTAGAATACTCAAATTATGGTATTTCTGTAAATGTTCTTAGATGCTGCAATTAAATTTGAACTTGTTAAATTCAATTTATGTAGCTAGGATTCGTATTGAATAGTGGTAAATGAAATTTTATTTTCTCAAGTTTAGAATTTCACCATGAGTGTGCAAATTTCCAAATGTTGTGGATGATTACTTTTACCATCTTTATTCCAGAAGCTGGATAGCAGAAAGCTTGGCACCACTGCTCTACATAATGAAAGTGAACAGGGGATGAAGTAAAAGGAGTTGGATTTTATTGTCCTTCTTCCCCTGTCACCCAAAATAATACATTTTGTATTTTTTCCCTGTATTGCCCTTTTAATAAAAGAACCTGGAGTTGTATGACAGCAGAATTTGTGACTTTATATTCTAATATACAAAAGCCTCATTGCAGCTTGTCACCATTAGGAATTTGTACAATGCTGATGAGTAAGTTAAAATGCAATTGAACTCTAAACTTGGTAGACCTCAAAACAAAACCTACTTTAGATTCAGTGAAATCATTGTCTAACTTGTAAATCAAGCTCTACTCATAGGCTTACCTAGTATACATTAAATCTATTGTGATTATGCAGAATGAGGACATACTCTGTGTCATATTCTTTGTACTCATGAGGTAGGTGTTGGTTCAAGGTTTGATAAGCAGTTGTGGAGTTGTGACAGTTGCTGGTTTACCCAGATCATCCAGCTGGTGCTTTTGCTGTTAGATATGATAATAAGCAATGCATAGGGAGCCATATCTTGACACAGGTCACTGTCTCCTGTGCCTTGAATTTAAGTTGTACAATTCCTGTCAAGACCACCCATTTCTGTGGGAAGTCCTGTTGGGTAGAGGTTAGTGGAGCTGGACTTGTCTTGGAGTGTTAAGAAGGTTTCTTGCAGGGTGGCGAGATAGTTCCTGTGGCTAAATATGAACTTTAGAACAGCCCGTTTTGCTCCTGTGTATTTTGTGTCTACAAGGTTATCAGTTTAACAATTAGAAAATATTGGATAAATGAAGGAAAAAGACTGTTGGAGAAGCAGAGATTTTGAACAAAGTCTGCCCAGCTGTGCCCAAAATTAGGTCATTGTCTGTTTGCAGCATAGAGGGGAAAATGGCATCTCTTAGATGCTTACCTTCTTAAATGACATTAAGTTGCACATATAACCATTTTGTTGTGGTAGTATGGCTAATTCCTAGGACCCTTTCTACTCAACTGACAAATGCAATTATGATTAAATTACTCGTATTACTCTGTAGATTTTAGGGAGAGAAGTTTTATTCCACACTTAGTTGTAGAGCACTTGAGGAAGCAACTACAAAGCACTCTTTTCATCAGCCAATCATGCTATAACTTCTTCTGTAGGTTACCAGCAAGATTAGTAGTCAACCTGACAACTTCTGATGAGGTGGCTGCAAAGAGAAACAGAAATCTATCTTGACTTGTGAAAGTTAGCATCTCAGTGCTTGGGCAAAGGTTATATAGCTTCCCTAAGGTGTAGCTGTCAATCTGACTGTATTATGTTGACTCTATTTTAACAAAACTGAAGGGTTTTTGATTTAAAAAAATCCCATGAAACTTAGGCTATTCTTTTGGGGTTAAGCCATTTGGAAAGTATGACCATGGTGATAATGATATTTAGTAGATAATCTTATAATGTCAGAAGACATGCCTGCATTCTAGATGTCTACTGTTTTGGCAAGTAGTCAGTGTTGATGAAGGCAAAGCAATCCTCATTGAGCAGGTGGGGAAAACCTGGTAGGGAGCCCATTACTCAGATTAGGTATAAGTCATCCAGAAAGGTCTTGGAACAGATTAAAGAAAACATCTACTTAATATTTCATAGTGATAAAGGACATGCCACTTTTTGACTGATAGTGAAATAAGTAGAGAACAAAGCAGAAAACTGTTATTGTGCTCCTGTGTTCAGAGGGCTAACAAACTGGATTCATACAGCATAAGTCTCATCCCCGTGCAAAGAAGGATGTAGTAGGACTAGTTAATGTCCACATAAGAGTGACAAGGGTAATGTGTAGTATGATTTTTTTTTCTTGGTACAAGAATGACATAAAACTAGTGTTGCTTCCTAAAATTCCTAAAGCGAGTGTAGAGGCCAAAGAAGTGTGGCAAATTGCTATAAAAGGATGTGCAGCATAAAGGAACAGCTATGAAGCCATCAACAGCATCTCTTAGTGTAAGAGTAAGGAGGGAAAATCAACTGAAACTAGGTGGTGGCAAAAGTCTAGATAAAAGGAGCTAATATTCACACTGTGCATTAGAAAACTGGGAAACACAATCCTGTCCAGTGTTATGCTCAGAATTTCATATGGGTCTGAAGAGTGAGCAGGCAAATTCACACGGGAAAAATGCAGTATTTGCTGATGGCCTGGGGAGCTTTGAGCTCCAACCTGGCAGTTCCTGGGGTTATGCTTCCATAGTTGTAATGGTATATTCTTGCATTCTTACCTTCTTTTGGCATCTGGAGCTGCTGGAGTGTAGATCCTAGGCTAGATAGCGTCTGGTCTGGCCCATTACAGATTGTACTTTATGTCCTTCTGTCCTTCACTGCTAAATACACATTCTTCGAGGGTTTTGTTTTCCTTTCCTTATGGGACTCTAAAGGTAAGATACATATATACTAGAAATATGCTCAGGAATGTTCTAGTGACTGAAACAATCTGGTGTGGAACAATCTTCATCCCTTACTAAAAAATCTCAGTTTGAAAACAGGACAATTTCTGGTTGCCAGCTGGGAATGAGCCTAGCTCATGTGAGTTCTCAAACTGTGCCCAAGAATTTTCGGACTTTGCTGGTTGGCATAGGTTAAAATTATGCCAGAGACCACTTAAACAATTAAGCAATGTATTCCAATTGCACTCCAGTACCCCAGAGTGTGTCCAGGCACTGTGCAATTTAGAGTTTCATCTTGAGTATTGTGTTTATATTCAGTTCCAAGTACTAAAACAGACATGTCCTTGCACAGTAGGGCTATTCTGTGTGACCACCATATTTACTGATTTACTGTAAATACTGCCCTATTTACAGGCAAAATCTCTTTGCTAAATTTCATGAAGAAGAATGAAAAGTTCATTTGGCTTCTTGAGGTGTCTGAATCTTGCATAGAAGTGAGAATCTAAAGCACAGGAGTGATTTGGGGTCATTTGAACCTTATGGAGTTAACTACCTGGGAAATCAGCAAAGTTGCTGCCTAAAACAAGGACACTAAGAAGTGCTTTGGGGAAGGATCAGTTATAGAATTTGCAATTTTTTTCCTTAGAAGTAATTTCTCTTCTTTTTAGACCATGTCTTCAGCAGTTGTTCAGATATACGCAGCAGATCGCAACGCCATGTGGTCGAAGAAGTGCTGTGGTGTAGCTTGCCTTGTAAAGGACAATCCGCAGAGGTCGTATTTTATCAGAATATTTGACATTAAGGTAAGCATCTTTTTTCTTTTTTACAGAGCCTTTAAGTTTGGTTGTATTCATTCTCCATTTTTAATTCAATGAGTATAGGTTGTAGCTATGCATTCATAGAAATTCTCAAGTAAGTGGTTGTGCTTTAAGCAGTGCAATTGCAGTTGTTATCAATAGGCAATTGCAGCTTTTTTAGGTACTCTAACCAATTCCATATATATCATCTTTAATGGATGAAATAAATACCAAATTTTTTTACAGCTCTCAGAAACTGTCCTCTACAGATCTGATTAGTTACATTAGTGGAAATTAGTATTGTGTTGCTGATATGGATAGCCATCAAAATTCTAGCAGGTGTCACTACTTTGGATAGTTTAACAAAAGAAATGCTGTCTTATGTATGGGTAGAAACAATCTTTTTGATCAGTGTGCTGGTGCATGTGAAGACTGCAGGACAAACAAGTTGTGTGTTCTGACTTTCTGGGGGGGTGGAGTGGGTGGTTTTCTCCTTCGTTCCCCCTCCACAAAGAATAGACTCATACTGAAAATCTTTGTCCTATTATAATATTCCACTCAAGAGAGTGGGAACTGAGAGATGAAGCGTCCAAGATGTGTTTTCATAATAAAAATGATGGTGAGAAACCCAAGTCCTACTGACTGCATTGAGACTTAGGAAAATTTCCCATTATCTCTGCAGCCAGGAAACAGTCAGTCCTTATCAGTCAGCATTCAGTGCTTGAAGTCTCAGATTTGTTCAGGATTGCCAGCTGGCACTTGCATTTGACTTTGTGATTTGGTCACTTGATTGTTAAGACTCTGTCAGAAACCTCTTCCTTGGGTGCTGAACTTTAATGTCATTTAAATACATGAGGCTTCTTAAAAAGATGAGATTTTTGTTCTCTTTGAGTTAATTATTTTCAAGTCAGGCCTGAGATAAGAATGGGAAACTGGAAGCCTCCTTTATTGTTGTTTTGTCACTGTATTCTTGTGACTGGTCACTGTTACTGCTCTCAGTATCACTGTTGCAGGGTTGTAGAACTTGACAGAAGTTTTTGGAAACATCCAGGAATTTGAACAGAGCACAGTGACCCAATAGAATAGGCTTTCACAGCTCTTCCACAAGCTCTGCTGTATATCGATTTTGATTGAGCTTATCCATTAGGTTAATAGCAAGGCAGATGTTTAGCCCTATGCTGTGTCTAATTCTTAATAGGTTCTATTGTAAAAGAAGTTAAACTCTGCAATTTCATCTGAAGTTTTATAGTCTTCTTTTTTGTTTGTGTTCTTCTTTTCAGGATGGGAAATTATTGTGGGAGCAAGAGCTGTACAATAACTTTGTATATAATAGTCCTAGAGGATATTTTCATACCTTTGCTGGAGATGTGAGTCTCAATGTCTTTGAATACCTATTTTAAAATGCCTTTGGTTTGAACAGTATCTTCTTTTAATGTAACTGAGGTTATTAATTAATTCTATTAATTATTCGTAAAAGCTTATTTATTAAAGGAATTTTTGTGGTATGTCAACTAGAAAATGTAATATGTAGTACAGAAGCATAAAACATGGTTCTGTATTTTCAACTTTCTTTAATGAAATGACATTTTGACTTGCAGATGATATTTATGACATATCATGTGTTCTTAAAGCACAAATTTTCCTTTCCCCTCCCCTCTTTGATATGAAGCTACAGGATTTTGCTCACATCTGTTAGCCCTGATTTTTAGAAACTTGATTAGTAGACAGACATTCCTAAGATACAATGTTTCACTAAGACTTGGTTCCAAATTTGCGGTGATTTTTTTTTTGTTATACCTTTAGAAAGGTGTGAGACAATGTTTAAGAAAGCCTTTAAAACATTTTCTTAGTCATGGGGGGGGAAATATTAATGTTTTTCAGACATGTCAAGTTGGTCTTAATTTTGCTAATGAAGAAGAAGCTAAACTATTCCGCAAAACAGTAACAGATTTACTTGGACGACGGCAGAGAAGATCTGGTAAATATTCAAATTAATCTTAAATTCAGGCTTGTTTATGTTGTTTGGGGGGGGAGGCAGGAAGCTACTGCTATGTCTGAAATCCACTGGAGGCAGTACTGCAATATGTATATTTTAAAGTAATTATGCTATATTAAACTGTGCTTCTTTCTCTGTTGTGCAAAAACTAGTACTTTTTTGAAACAACTCACCTTGGTGTTCTGTTCTATAAGTCTCTGTGTAAGCTGAGACCCCAAGGTTTCAATGTTTGAAAATACAGATTGGGGGAAACAAAAACTCTAAGCTGACAATGGCAAAACTAGAAATCTTTCTCTAAGTTGTTTTCATATTTGTATAAACCCTCTTTTAGCCCTGGCCTGTTTATAACTGATTTGTTAAATTCAGCCCAAGTGGGTTGTAACAAAAATTTTACCATCTGGTATGTTCAGTAGTTCATGAATTTTTGGCATTGATCCAGCAGTTAGTAGAGAAATATCTTTTATTCAGAACTAGCGATCTTGGCTCAGGCCAAGAACAGAAGACACGATGTGCCTATACTGTCCTTAGCAGCATGGGACAGTCAGTGAAGCACTGCGTGCTTTTTGCCAGCTGCAGTATGCCTTGGGAAGGTGGTGAGTGCTTTAAAGGCACCTCAGGCTTCCTACAGATCTCGTCTTGGTCATTTTCCAGGGAACCCATAAACAGCTTCCGTGTCTTGACAGCCATATGTCTGTGGAGGATAAAATGATACAAAATACAGCCTTGGAACAAATAGATGTGTTCAGGCTTGCTGTAAGATGTAGTGTGGACTTGTGTGCAAGCTACAGGATGTGTTTTTGTAATCCATTCTGGAATTGCACTAGCAATGCAGTGCAGACTACTGTAAAAGCAGGAAGCCTTCATCCTGGAGAGCCGTTCTTGCAAGTACTCTTGCAAATGTGCGTTATCTGTATGTATTCACTTGGATTTCACCAAGGCATGGTGACTCAGGAGCAGAGCACTTGTTCCAGGAGCTTAAATGACTTTTTTAAGATTCCCTCAGCTCAGAATAAGTTCATAAGGTTGAGAAGTTGTTATAAGTTCATAATGAGAAGAAGTGGGATCATTAAGAAGAGGCAATTATAAAGTTTCTCATACTCACATTGCAAAAGTAATTTTGCATCTATTGTTCCTGAAGTTTTACTCTATTACATGTCTGAAACACAATGCTACAATGCACAGACATGACTGGGAAGAAGTATGTTTGCATTATTGGCCATAGCAAACTTTGCTTGAAAATAGTGGTTCGGTCAAACCTGTTCACAGAGTTTTTCTTCCATGTAGTGATTTTTTTCCACTGGACCATATTAAGTTTTTCTTGTTTACTCTCTGAACTAATATCATGGTTTGTATGCTAAAGCTCATGTTATTTTATATATTGTTTCAACAAACAACTCCACCTCCCCAAACATTTGCAACTTCAAGACAACTTTTATTTAAAAAAGGAAATGAAAAACAAAAACCCTCAAAACGCTGCAGGTTTTTCCTTGTTCAGAGCTGCAAACCACGAATTTAAAACAGTTACGAGATGCTTAGTCAAGCCGCCAGATGGAGTTCTGTGTTTGTCCTTGTGACTATTTAATTGTGCTTCTAAAATAACAGGCTTTGCACTGTTCAAATCAAAGCTGATTTGCTGTTAGTATCTATGCTTTTATTTCTTTATAAATGCTTATATAAAACATATTTATTTACATATAGATTTACATATATACAAATGATACCAGAGTTGCATATAATTTATAATATTAATACATCTTAATTTCTCAATCACAGAGGAAATAGTCTGATGATTTTGATGCTTTTCTGTTTTAATGGGATTTTTACTTTCATACCTTCCAAACTATGTTTCATTTCATAGTAATGCCACTTGAGATGCTTTCAACTCAATTAAGCACTCCATGTGATCATTTATCTGCCTGTTATGCCATTCAGGGCTTGCTAGGAGACTTGTCCGGGAGTCTTATGGAAAGCTTATGTTGTTGAAAGGTAGCAGTAACAGCAGTTCTGGCTCACAAAGCTATGGCTTGGTGCTGAGGTTAGTACACAGAATACTGTGTGACAGCTAAGACAAGACACAACAGTGTTCTGCTCTTCCCTACTTAGCATGAAATGCACTCCAGTACACAGACAACCTCTGAGTAAATGCATCTGGAGTTCCAGAGAGGTGAATGTTTGGCTCCGAACAGAGAATGTACAAAAGCTTGCAAATGTACAAAATATCAAGTAGGGAATAGAATGAGGGACAAAGGGAGAGAAAGAATTCTTGTTCTGTTGTCCTAATCTTTGCAATTGTGCAGGGTTTCATCTAGCTGAACTCTGGTTTGGGTTGGCCTTTTCATTATAGGAGCTTTAGTGTTTTCGTTTTGGGTGTTTTTGTTAGTCAATTAAATTCTTAACCTTAGGTTAGAAAGAAATAGCTATAGTTCATTAATTTGTCTGTAGATTTACTTAAATAATCTCTCCATCTACTTCTTAAACCAATCCCAAATAGTTGCCCCAGTAAACAGGGTGGACACAGTGTGTCTCATCTCAGTGCTTGTCACTGTAGCACAATCTCACTTCAGGTATTGCACATAGATACCATTAATTTTTATTGTTATTATCTTGCCTTGGGAATGTTAATGTGTGTACACACACAAGGGCCTTCTCCACTCATCCCTAAAAGGGAAGCAGACACTTGTTCTTAACTGCAGGTAGTTCTTTCTGAAGTAGGAGGCTTCTTGACTAATTTTTATGTACTGCTTGCAGCTGATGGGTGAGAGCTCTGTTAACCTTCCATGAAACTGCTTTTTTCCTTCACAAGCTTTTAGCTCCTGAGTACCTTCATAATGGACTTCATAAGTTTCAAGGTAGATACTTCATATGGAAAGGGATTTTTTAATTTGCTTTGGGTTTTTTTTCTTTCATCTTTGGTCACAGCCTTTGTTTTTGCTGTCTGAGTGACAACAGCATCTCTAACCTGCTCAGCTTGCATTGGATTCAAGTCTTGCAGAGATTAATCTCTCAATGCTCCAGGAATGCTCATTGAAGGGAGCTGTGCTTTTTTACATAGGCAGCTGCTGGTATTCATCTGTTCTAGATCAGTAGGCATGTTCATCTTCAAAAACCAGAAAATCTGCCACTCTCATCAGGTCATCTGCACTTTAGGAGCAAAAGTTCATACTATCTTGTCAGCAGTGGTAACCACAGAAAAACAGAGCTAGTCCCTTTGGGTCACAGAAAAACAGAGCTAGTCCCTTTGGGTCACAAATTAAGGAAACCAGTAAAAATGACAGGAAGTGTATATAATTTTTTGATTTGTTTCCCAATATTTTTTCTCTTGAACTATTTGTTATAATGAAAATTGTAAAGGATTCCCATGATTTGACTCAAGGCCACCTAACACTTCCTATGAATGCCTCCTGCTTTTGCCATTTTCCCATCCTCTGACAGATGACTTGCAAGCAGTCCTGCACTCTCCTTTGCTGTCTCTGAGCTGCTGTCTAGAACTCTGATTATGGTCCAAAGATTGAGTTGGGAGTTGATTTTTTTTTTTTTTCCTAGGGGACAGTATAATATGTGGTTTCTTAAACTGAATCTTGTAGGAAGAGACAGCACAGTACTTGGCCAAAAAGCTTGTTTTCTTTTTCTCACCTCAGACCTGATATCTTATGCTGAGGCACGCTTGAGAACCTTGCCAAGGTTCTCCACCTCTGTGCTTGAAACTAACCTGCTGTGACCTAAAATTCAACTGTCTTTGGAAGGCTTATTCATCAAAAGTTGAATCTTGATGGGTTTTGGTCACCTTCCCTTGAAGGTTTGATGATCTTTACAGATTCCTTTATTCCTACCTGAAGATCAGCAGACTGACATGAGGCTGACTTGCCTTGCATACTTAGGATTGTATATTTTGGGGGTTTTACATATTCCTAGGACAAGGTCAGCACCATCTGTGGAGGCACCCTCTTCCTTCTTACATTTGTGAGTCTGGAAAAATACAGCAAGTTACCATTGTCTTGAGGCTGGCTGGAAAGTGAAGTGCCTGTTACAAATTCTTATTCTACAACTCTTGGGAGCCCCTGTTAAGACAAGAGATACTCCAGATCCTTACAGAGCTCTGGCTTTTGTTTTAGTGAGATGATAAACTGGTTGCCTCTATGGGTGGTACTAAATGCAGCTTTCTTAAAAATGTGTGTATAGATAGACAAATTGTGTAAATGTGTACTGGGGGTGGATCGGAATTAATAGTAAGTGAGGGAAATCTCCTTTAAAGGGGAACTTTCTATTATAGGCTGAGAATATTGAGGTGTGAAATGTTTACATTTTAAATCATCAAGCCAAATCCTTCATAGTCTGTAAAACACTGTAGTGTTACGAATAGAATATCGTATTAGTATCAAGGAGGTTCTAGTTCTTTCCATATTGTTCAGCTATCTGTTGGATAACATAGGTGAAGTGTCTTGCCACTGTGTCTCAATATTTTTTATGCATAAAGCGAAAATTAATTAACTTTTAGCTTCTGTGAGGGAACAATACTCTATAAAAATGCTAATTACATTTCAGATAAAAATGAAATAACAGTTTCATTCAGTGGACATCAGAAAGCGTAATGCTTCAAAAATCTCACTTTGGTAGGCTGTATTTAAAACAGATTTTTTTTGAATATTTCACTGTACTTCATATTTGAAATGCCTGAAATCAAGTTGGTAGCTATTGCCTTATGCTCCTCCTCAGTTTGTATGCTTGAAATCAGTGCTTATTATCTAAGATTGGGGATTTTTGTTCTGTAATACTTCTTTTCAACTGCACAAGTAGATTTTAAGGATATTAATAGATTCCTAAGTTTGAGGTCAAGGTCACTGAAAGGTTCACTAGACACTAAAATGTAGAATTTCTTCCTGTGATACCTATGATTAAATGGCTCTTTTTCTTTTTCAACAGAAAAAAGACGAGACCCACCAAATGGTAAGCTTTTCCCAAGAATCACTGCATTTATTTTTTCCTTCTGCTGTCATTTACTGTTTATGTATAGCTTTGTTTCAGATTTGTTCAGGAATAGTCATGTAGTGACAAAAGCAGTAAAGTGGAGGTTACAGTATTCTTTTTGTTTCTGTTCTTTGGTATTTGTTTAGTTGTGGCTTGAAAACTTTGTGGCTTAGCTGGCATTTGTAAAGAATGTTTCTGGAGGAGCGTGTTTTGTTGCAAGTAGGAGAGAGGGTACAAAGAAGAAAACTTTATACTTTGCATTTGCTCCTTGATCTTCAGAATATACATGTGTAGGGTCACTGTACAAAGTTAGTCCATTTGTCTCAATGGCAGGCATAATAATGATGGATTTAATAGAATAGAATATTTCAATTTCAGTAATCTGGCTACCATGTAACAGTCTTCTGTTCGTCAATATAAAACTCCTTTTGAATGAAGAATTATTTGAATTTCCTTGCCTCTCAGAACATGTCTCACTAGCATGAAGATACAGGTTCCTCAGGAGAGCCTCATATTAAACTGATGGAAGGAATCAAACTATGTATCAGTTTGATACATAACTTTTTTACTGTCCATTCTAAAATCATGATAAAGGTGCGTCAATGAATATCAAGTTGGGTGGTTTTTATTTCTGAATTCACACAAAAATTAGAAAGGGATTTCTCCTGTCATATTTCTGTCAGTGATTCCGATCATAGGTCACAGCATGTGTCTGTGAGTTTGCTGCTTGAACAAGGGTATAGTCAACTGATCTTCTGAAATCTGCTTATGACTTGAGGTAGTCTTAAAATTTGTTCTAACCAAGTCATTCAAGCATTTCTCTGTAGGTCACCAAAATGGGTAATTCATAACTAATCCTGAATTAGTTAGGAATTACCTATGATAACTAATGATTCCTTTTATATACCCAGATAAAACCTTCCTCATATGGAATACTTCTCAAAAAATTGCTTTTTCTTTTTCATAAATTCTAAGTTTTGAGGAAATACAGGCAATCATCAATTTAGGTCAGGCATTTTTAATATAGATTAAACTTTGACTGGGCTGTTAAGTTTTGAAACACTCACAGTAATCCCATCTGTGAAGGTCTTGCCAGCTTTTCTGAGCTTTCAGAAGGTTTTAACTGCTCTGCTCACCTGAACAGCACATCCCTGATAGCAATGTCTGCAGAGCAGATGGGAATTACAGCAGCAGCAGTGATCATCTAGTAACACTTCCCACAAAAAAATTTAGCCTTTGTTTCTATTATAACACAATTTAGTGGTCTACTTTGCTATCCTTGAATAGAATAAGATTTAAGAAAACCAAGCCTGCAAAAACTTTTGTGCTTAAAATGCTCTCCATAACTCATGCTCTAAGACCTTGGGAACCATATTTTCCTGAGAAAAATTCTCTCATACTAAACTTCCAGTCATTGTCCCTATGCTGAATTTATCCTTAATGTTCTGTGGAAGACATAGGGTTTATGCTCAGTGTTTCAGTTTTATAATCACTTCAAAGGTTTCAGCATCTGTTTTTTGATAAACTGTTTCCCTGGAACATCTACATACTCTTTCAAAACCTGTCAAAACCTTTTCCTTTTCTGATTTTATCAAATTCTGTAATGCCTAGCTTCTCTGCTGATGAAAAGTTGTGTGGCCATGTCCTCAGTAGTCACAGATAAGACGTGGTCAGGGCATGGATTATAGTGTCAGTTTGTTATACCCTACACAGACTTTGCATTTCAGTATTTGGAATTAAGACTAGAGCAGATACATACTATCAGCATCTAACTGGAGGAAGTAAAAAACACACCTGTAGTAATAACAGCTACTTTTTATTTTACTCTCTATATGCAGTTTCTGTTCAGAAATTCTCTTGGGGGGAAAAGATGAAACATCTGCACTTCTTTTGTGCTGGGTATTAATGTATTATTAGCTCTAAAACTGAAAACAAGAATAGTCACATTTCTGTACTCACATGACCCATGGTTGAAATACTGTGAGGAATTTTGTTTTACTGGGGCTTGTAAGTCTGGATGTTTTGCATACATTGAAGCTGCATAGAAAAAGCACTTGGTCTTTTGTATGACATTTTCAATGATAGGGATTTAAGGGTTTTTGGTTTTTTTTGGTAGAATTGCAGGATTAAACTCAAATTGGCATTAACAGTTATGTAAAATGTATTAGTCTGTAATTTCCTGGGATTTGTGTTCTACTCATTTGTAATAGCTGGGTTTCTTTATGCAAATAAAGAAGAGTTATTGTGGTTGAACTGACCTAGTATGAAGTACTGGATGAAATGAGGATTTGTTCAGAGCATTAGGTTTTGAGGGAATCATGAAGCACCATGTGGTAGAATTTTGTTTCAGCTGTTAACTAGGACAGTTTGCATTTCTTGTAGGGCTTGTCTATAGTCTGGGACAGATACCTAGAGAGGCTCTAAATAAAATACAGACTAGAATTAACATTTCAAAATGTTCTGTACAACGTTTTCTGGAGCCCCTTCTGAAGATGTCACAGATACTGATAACAGTGGATGCTTAAAGCCACTGTACTGTCAGGTACTTCCTAACGATGAGCTCTATATGCCTCTCTCATCTTCGTTTATTGAGCTGTCTACACCTGCTGGGGAAGGTGCATGTGTAATGATGGGAAAAATTTTACTGGATATAAATATGGCAGTTCTAGAGGAGTACAATTCTTTCCAGGATTCTTTTATCCCTCGTGGACAGCTAAGGTCTAAACCAGACGGTAAGAAAAAATTTCATCTTTAAGTTTACTGTGAGCTCTTGTATAAATATTATTGTCAAGGAATCGGGCTTGATTTTCAGGATTGTCAGTCCTTGATTTTAGCTCAGCTGAATAAAACTTCCATTTTCAAATTGCTGCTGCTTTACATACAGCTGACCATGTTTGGTTAATTCAGGATTTTATATACAAAAAGATGCATTTCAAAGACTGCTAGAAATTGAGAGAAGAATATCACCAACTTACTAGCATTGTAAAGGTACCTGTTTCTTTCTGACTGTCAGTACACTTATTAAAACTATAAATACCAATATAATAGGTGAAAATGGGCAAAATATAACACAAAATGTAATAGGTTGATTAAAATGAAGATTAACTCCTAGTGTTTTTTGTTTTGTACCAAGGAAATTAAGACTGTAATTTTCAATTCATTCTGAAGATTTTACTGAACTTATTGTTTAGAGTTGATAATATTTGATGATTAATCAATTCAATGCTAATTTTAAGTGAAAGTCTAACAATGCAAATTGTTTTGTGTAGTTTACATGGTCAGCTTGTTTTGTTATACTCAAAAGAAGTTGTTTAGATCAAAACATTTCTAGATAAAAGCATTTCTGCTTAGCAGAAGTCATTTTAGAAATTTTTTCATGCAGTTTCAATGCATTTTTTAAACTTGTCATTTAAGACTCCTACAGGACTGTTGGAGTTGTCATATGTTTTAGATGAGTTTTTTCTAGCCCAGTGTCATGTTTCTGTTATTCTTTCTTGTCCTGGCCAGTACTAGGTGCTTCCCACTGAGGTGTTTACCTGCAAGTGTCAGCTATGTTATCTGTAGTGTTGTCTACTTGTCCTTTCTGATTTTTAGACTGGACTGTGAACATAAGGCTTGTTGGTAATTTCTGGATGCAGTTTTGAAAAAACAAGGTTCAGATTTATCAAAGTCTAAAGAGACTTTCTTTATCATCTGCCCAGTAAGACTGTGTCTTACTGTAGTTGATTTGCTAACCACAGGGTCCTAGCTCATAGGGAAGTAGGGAATGTTTTCAAACTATTTCTGGCCAAACTAGTTTTAAATGACCTGCTTAATCTCATTCTTCCAAAACTGAAATTTCTTACCCTTTTTGTAGTTTTCTTTAAAAATACGTCTGTGTATGTATGTATGTATACATGTGTATGTATGTGATAAATGCATAAATTGCCTCTTAGTACTTAAATACTGCTATCACTTGCTTATGTCAAGAGTTACCTTCTGTCAAAGCTAAAAAATCTGAGTGGGACATGCTAGGTATTTTTGTTTGCTAGTATTACAAGTAACATAAAATTAAAATGCTAAAATTGGCAGAAGTAAAATTCAGATGTATTTTAAATAACTAGAATAATAATTCAGAACAATTTTCAATTAAAAACAAAGTTTGAGAACATAAATGAAACACACAAATTATGAATTGTATTTCTAGTGGTCTTTTTACTATCTTTGCAAGCTGTTTCTTATCTGGGACTCCAGTGGTTTGAAAAGAGTAAGACACAAAAAATCGTGAATAGTTCCACAGGTATTGTCCTATATTTGAAGACAGTAGTGTGTCCAGAACAGCCTTCTGAAGCTGCTGTGATGTTCAGGGACTGTGTGTGGTGGCAGAAGGGCTTATTCAATGAAAGTTCTGTCTCCTGAAAGGTCAGTTTAGTGTGCTGCCCAGGTAATGGCCTGCTGGCTTTTTGGGTCTAGCTGTTTATGAAAGTCACATTTTTGATCTTATCCAGGATTGTAGCTATCTTGTATTTTACTTAATGTGTCTCATGACGTGTTCTGTGCATGTGGCAAAAAACAAGATGTAGTTCAGAAAATATTCCTATGGTTCTGCTCTAGCAACTTTTTTTTTTTTAATCAAATATCTTAGTTTATGCATCTGACAATTCAGAGCCCATCTGGATGTATGTGGCATGTAGAGCTACAGCTAGAGTTGTATTCTAGTATTCTACAACACAAAAACAACTCCCAGAGTTTGTGGATTGAATGTGGCATTGGTGAAACACAGTAGTAAAAATCCTGTATTTTACTTTCACAGGCCCAAATCTACCAATGGCAACTGTTGATATCAAAAATCCAGAAATTACAACTAACAGATTTTATACTCCACAAGTCAACAATATTTCCTATACCAAAGAAAAGAAGAAAGGAAAAACTAAAAAGAGAAGATTGACAAAGGCAGATATTGGAACTCCATCTAATTTCCAGTAAGTTTGTTCTTGAGTTTGAGTTTAGTTTCAGGTGGGTGGGAGTTTTGTTGTTTGGGATAATGGGGGGGATGTTCGTATTTTGCTTTTCTGATTTTTTTTTTTTTTGTGAGTCAGTTACACTTGAAAATGGCCAACTCTTGAATCTGTGTAATCTCAACTAAGTAAATGCTAGCTGAAATGCTGTGGGGTTTATAAGAAGGGTAGCTTAGACACAGATGAGGATTTTCCTGCAGCTGTAAACAAAAAGTAACTTGCTATCCAAAATCAGCTTAGAAAACACTTCAGCTGCATAGAGGAGCTTACTGAAGTTGTCAGCTCAGTGGAGACTCATATTCAGCCTCAATGGTGAACTCTTTAACACTGTGATTCCTACACCTGCACATATTTAGCTGTACTTTATCATGTGAAATACACATTTGGGTCCTTACTTGTCATAACTGCAGAAATCACTTGCCATAATTTCATCTTTGGTTTTCTGTTTGCAAACTTTTTCTGATGTGTAGGCTAGGACCTGTATCTTGTCATGAAAGTACAGCATACATACTTAAGGAATTTTTCCTATTGTAATTTCTAACATATCTTTAATCTTTTGGAGTAGTTACGATGTACCATTTTAAGTTTCACTTTCATGAAACTTGGTTTTGGTCACTCTACTCAATTAACTGTTGCTTTCCTGAACACTAATTGGTGTAATATAATAACCTTCTGCCTTTTAAATAAATGTACTTTATTTGCTGAAGCAACAGGAACTTAAAGAGCGTGAGTTAGTTACAGGAGAGATCAGTTTCTGTGAAACATGAGAAAACCAGTATGACATTTACATGCCAAAGTGAATGTCTTATTCTTTTGAAGTGTGTTGCATCACTACACTGATGTGTTTTCCCAGAATAAAATTCCATTAAAGTAATATTGGCATTACTAGTTACAGTAACATTACTGGACAGTGTTTTGAGACGGTGCTCTGTGGAATAGGGATAGGGATAGTGAATGGAACATAAAAGAGGTGGGCTAAAGCACTTCCCTAAACAGGCTCTGCTGAGGCATCAACCTTGTTCTTACTGATGAGAGTATCAGTGAAGTGCTGCATCTGTTAGTGTCACTTGAACAGAAAAATGCAGAAAAGAAGAGGGAAACAAAAATGAAGAGTCCTTGGTAGCTGGTCACTGTTGTGACTGCACTGATGCAGACTTGAGCATATGCACACAAAATTTGCATTACCTTGTCAGACTTCTGTTCGGAATTTGTGGAAGGGGTTGTGCAGCAGCTTAGATATAAAGTTACTTTGAGACTTTGTTTATGATGTATATCAGATTGTGACTTAGAGAAGCTGAGAGTAAGGTGATAAAATATTTAATGCTGTTCAAACAAAAGATATGTTTCCAGTATCATTAAATTGTAAATGGTGAACCTTTGCAAAATAAGTCTGTTGAAAGTCATTTTGGCTTATTTTGGCTATTTCTTGCAGAGTGCAGCAGCTGTGTGTCATCTTACAGAGTAAGATACTTTAACTGCTGGTTTTGTGCAAACATATGGAAACTGGAATTTGATATTGTTAGGCAAATAAGCCAGTAGGATAAATTGTATCACTTGTGCTGTGATACTTGTCAAGATCAACATGGTCACTATTAATGCTTGATCAAAGTTGCAATCAGTAGATAAAATTTTTAAATGCCTCTGTTAGACAGATGTGGAGTTTGTGTTTTGAGAAAAAAAACAACAATCTGTACTCAACATGAATGTAACTCATTACTGTATAAGTGTATGTATAAGTAGCATAAAACTTGGGGCTACCTGATAAGTATGTATTTGCATTGAAAAGATCTGAAAAATGTGCGTTACAGTCAGTGTGTACAAATAATTTATCTTACTCTGAAGGGTTAAAAGTACATGAAAAATTATGCTAAAACTATAGCATATAAAACTTTAGTGTCAATTAAGTGCAGTAAATTCTGAGTTGTATGCACACAACCTCTTGAAAGAGCATCCCAAGTGACACAGATGTGCACAAATACGTGAGTAAGTTTATATTAGTGGTAAACTAATGTCGTTTTACATATGCTGGGTTAATACATTGTGATCAGCTGTGAGACCCTGTTAGGAAATGCATGTGTAATTTATGTGAACCAAGCTGTAGCTTAGCATTCAGAATTCTGTAATCAACAAATCACCCCACATTTTGAGGTGAGTTAAAGGCATTGAAATAAATAGGCAAAACAGGGACTTTGTTGGTTTTCTGGTTTTATGGCATTATGTCACTTTAAACCAAACCTTTTACTTTTCTTGCTTCTTGAAGTAAGTAGTTAACTAGTCATAGTTATACCAAAACCAAAACTGATCATTGTACTTAAGCATTTTAATGAAGAAAACTTGTGTTGTTGATAAAAACAGACCCAAACAAGAGTACAAGGTCTGTTGTGCAAGGCACTGTTTAACAGCAGCCAAACAGTCTTTGTAATTTAGACCACATTGGTTACTAACAGCTCACCTGGTAGTTTTTATAACTCTGAGTTGAACCTCCTGAAAACTGCATCTTGCTTCTAGAAGTCACTGTATGTGAAAAGAATCACAAAACATGGAGCCCTGGTAACATGGCTCTTTTCCATATTCAGTAGCAGTATCAGGAAGTAGCTTGGAGGGGCACAAAACTCCCCTGTGTTCTAACTGGTTATAGCATCACATAAAATAATACTTTAGTAGCTACATGAAACGGCTACTGGACGCTTAGGAAGATGGCAGCTGAAAACAGTCCTGGCTTATCTTGGAAAGATGTGAATGGGAAAGAGGTGATAGGAGAACACATAGTGGTGACAGGGAGGAGGTTTTCCAGCTGCATGGCACTGAAAAATTTGGCGATAGCTCAAGGTCCAGTTGCTATGTAAAGGCTAAACTCTTCTCCTTGATCTCTGTGCACTCCTTCCATCATTATCCGTATGCACCACAGGGTGGCATGAAGCCTTCATATTTTGCCACAGATTGTAACCTAAGGAGAGAAATTCTCCACTCGGTCTTCTGGATGTGAAACTAAAAGTAAAGAAGTTTTACTTCCATTCTCAAGTGGGGCACTGAGGAATAAAGATTGCTTAGAAGTTGGTAGTCATCTCCAGTTGTCTTGGTGTCCTCTTATTTTAGTTAACGAGATCATTTTTATGCTGATTAAATGGATTTTTCTGCTTTTCTAGACACATTGGACATGTTGGTTGGGATCCAAACACAGGTTTTGATGTAAGTAATTTAATAAGTTACTGAAGACAGTGATTTAAATTTTAGAGACTTTTTGCATTAAAGAAAAAGTTAACTGTACAATTAAATAGTTATAAATTGGGATTTTATGATGTGATGTAAACAGAGATGTTGGAGTAGAAGAGGAATAGGCAGAGGGGCTGAGGGGGAGAAAGATTCAAAACCTTTTTTCAGGGAGGATACTTACCCCTCCTAAAGTAGTAGTGCTTTCCCTCTTGAAAAGTTGACTCAGAGACATGTATGTTACCTTGCTGCTCCTTTTAACTATATAGTTTGTGGTTATTTTTTTCCCCCTAATATAAATGATATTTTAAAAGTATCTCCATGTTCCAAGCTATTTAAAACTAATGTGTCTGACTTGCAGGTAAACAACTTAGACCCAGAACTGAAAAATCTGTTTGATCTGTGTGGAATTTCAGAGGCTCAACTAAAAGACAAAGAAACTTCAAAGGTCATATATGATTTCATTGAAAAAACAGGAGGTGTGGAAGCTGTTAAAAATGAACTGCGCAGACAAGGTGGGATTCCTTTTATTTCCATGTAAAAATGAACAGGCTATTTTTTGCCTTAAGGATTACAGTAGAAACTGTTGATGGTGAGCAGTTCTTGATTCTCTTATCTGGGCTTCATGTCACTGCAGTTGCACTGGATTGTGTTTCCGTACACTATATGCTATATATAGGCATGACCCATGAGAGTACCCGTCCCTCAGGAATAAGGATATTGATGCCAATTAAGTAATTTCCAGTAGCACTTAGTCCAAATGCAAAGCTAAGCAGTATGCTTGATACAGATTTTTCAGACTGTGTATGTTAAATATTTATTTATTATCTCAATCTTATAAATAAATTAAAATGTTGGAAGCCATAATGCTGTTGTCAGCTGTAGTGGTAGTAGATGGCTGGCAGGCATGTATGCTGCCTGTCTACCCTGGCAGCACTCTGTAGAGAGTCTTGCAACAGCTACAGACGTGCCATTTTTATGTTTTTTAAAGTTAGTTTTTTTCTAATTTGAAATTAAAAATACTAGGTTTGAACATGCTTCTGCTACAAAAAAAATCTCAAATAAGCTGCTGCCTGCCTAACCTTTATATGTGACCTCAGCTGATGCATTATCCAGTGGAAGATAGCAAGTCAGTGTAAAATTACACTGCTAGTGTCAAACTTCCAAAAATTTGCTTAGAGCTCTTCTCAACAGAAAAATCACCTAAGGTGAAATCATAGTGGTTTGAAAGCAGTGAGTAAATTGTTCAGTGACTTAGGAGATACAGAATCAGGGTACAATGACTTGTTACATTTATTCCTTAGGTCCCCCACGGTGGAGCGGTATGTACTTGAGCTGGCATCTAAGCATATGCTTCAAAGTATTCATGCTGTTGTGTGATTTCTTTCCTAGCTGATACCTTAGTCTGCACCTGTTTAAATGCAATACTAAAAATTACGTCTGAACTTCTTAGTTAAATTGCAAGCAAAACTCACAATTTCGATTTTTTTCTCAGTAAGAAATCTGTCAGCTTCTCTATAGAATCTTAACTCTGTTTAAATGTTTACAGAGTTCTTGATCCTAGATTGCTAACTTTAAAACTAGATTGAGGAGATTTGCCTTGGAGTCTTATGACTAGCTTAAAATATTTTAAAAATGCCTATTTTTCTATTTTGTATGTGTTAACTTCACATTATGGCCATTTGCATGTATGCAATTAAAAGAAAAACTGCCTCATCTGTAATATGCATGATGATAATCTACCTCTGTGCTTTTTGATAGGGGTAGATAAAATACTCCAGTATTTCAGTGGGTTTATCCACAATTGCATTATTTGTTGTATGGGCTTGACCGCTGTTTGAAGTGTTCTTTCTCAACTGAAAAACATTTTTCTGTGTTTATTGCAAGAATTTCTGTGCTTACATATTCACCCTGCCAGGATGCTGACTAGAGAGTTGCAGACAAGCCATTCTGCTGAGATGGAAATTATTTTCCTGTTTTCCCTGCCTTTTCCCTAGTTTTGGTACTGATGGAGTTTTTTTGTGACAGTACCACCTCTAGATGATTATGCAATTTTTATTGTTAATAGCAGTGTACAGATTAGTGTGCATTTATAAAAAAAGCTAAAATTCTTTTCTTGCTTTGCTTATACCATCTGTTTGAAGGTGAAGGGAGACAGGATGTGTTAATGGTGCTCTCTCCTTGCTGCTCCTCCCTCATTTCACTACAGTTGAGTGCAGACTGGCAGAATTCTGTTTCCACAGATTGGATGTGGCATAGCGCTCTAGTTATACTGTGAATAAACCATTTCCGCACAGAAGAATCTAAACCTTGTGTTGGAAATGTAGGGACAGAAGAGCCATGACCCCGCCGAGTATCTCCTCAGTAGCGCAAAAACCCGTCTGTAGTGCTTGGCGGGTTATTACACTTGGTAATACCGCCTTCCAGTGGCCGTGAACGGAACTACAGCCACATCAGCCAATAACGTCAGTTTTTAAAATCAAGAATCTTGGCAGTATGTCTCTTGGAAAATACATGGCATTTCAGAGGCAATTCTCTCTGTGTTGCTTTTGTGGAGGGATAGAAAAAGAAGAGCAGCTCGTGGAACTTAAGAACATAATACATGATTTTAAGAGTAGTATCTTTCTCTGAAGATGAGCAGGAAAGGAGGCATTGAGGTATTAGTGACTCCTGCTTCCCCAAAATCCCATTTTTATGGATGTTCCCTTCTCTGCCAGTGCAGCCAGCCTGCTTTCTTTGCAAGTAAAATGAAAGGGATAATAGAAGGGGTAAAGAAGTATCTTCTTGAGTGTAATACTGTTTTTGTTATAAAGGCATATGAAATCAAACATGGATTTTCTTAGTTATATGATGGCACATGGATTATTAAGTAGTTGTGTGCAGCAACCACACAACCTAAAGCACCATGATCCATTAAATGCTTGATGGAAGAGGAAATGAAACAGTGCTATTTAAAATGCCATTAGCAAAGCAAGTACATTTCAAGGCCACTTCACAGAGAAATGATCCTGTGTGTAGCCCTAAAGTTGTTTCCTTTTGACAGCCCCTGCCATAAAGATATCGTTGGAAGTAATTTTCAGTAAAAGAGACTACGAGTCAGTTTATGGTGCATTATAATGCATTAGTTGGAGGGGGGTTGTTACTAGAAAATACTGCTTCCAAAAATGCTTGCTTCTGTAATTACCTAATAAAATAATGGGTAGTTCAGAAAGTGGAAATTCTGTATTTCATTTCAAGTGTATTTTCTGAAAAGTTCTTCTCTTTTGTTCTGTCCTAGCTCAACAAAATTTTATAGGATTCTTCAGAATTTTTATCAGTCGTTCTATATATTGCACATGCTTCCTGTAGTGGTTGACTCTTACAAAATACACAACTGACATAGGCTATGTTTAGCTTGATTTGCCCTATAGGGCAAAAATATAGTTTATATTCAGCTGTATCCAGTTTAATCCAGAATTGGTAATATTTGCACAGGCACAGAGATCCTTGCAAAAGGCAAGGCACAGCCTGTGTTCTTTTTCTGCTAGTCTCTGAAATATTTGCAGGTATTGAGTAGCTGGTAATTCGAAGTTGTTTTGTTTCATTTCAGCTCCACCCCCGCCACCACCGTGCAGAGGAGGACCCCCTCCACCTCCACCTCCCCCTCCCCACAGCTCGGGCCCTCCTCCTCCCCCTGCTCGGGGCCGAGGGGCACCACCTCCGCCTCCTTCAAGAGCTCCCACAGCTGCACCTCCACCCCCACCACCGTCCAGACCTGGTGCAACAGTGCCCCCGCCTCCTCCCAACCGGATGTATCCTCCACCACCACCAGTGCATTCCTCGTCTGCACCACCCGGCCCTCCTCCGCCCCCACCGCCACCAGCCAGCGGGTCATCTGTTCCTCCGCCCCCTCCGCCTCCTCCACCCCCTCCTGGTCCTCCTCCACCACCAGGCCTTCCTTCAGAGGTTGATCACCAGCTCCCGGTTCCTGCGGGAAACAAAGCAGCGCTCTTGGATCAAATCAGAGAAGGAGCTCAGTTAAAGAAGGTAGAACAGAATAGTCGACCAGTGTCCTGCTCAGGAAGAGATGCACTGCTAGACCAGATACGACAGGGTATACAGTTGAAATCTGTGAGTAAAAACTGTTTCTCATCCAGGTCCCCTTGGGTCTTGCAAATGCAGTGTGAGCAGTAAAACGTGGCTCTGCTTTGGGGGCCGGATTGTAAGTTTTAGAGTTTCTGAAATGATGACTAAACAGTAGTACTGAGAAAATGCAAAGAACACATTTGCTATAAATGAGTCTTGGTGCATGAAATTACCCTTTCAAACTCATTTCTCATTTCTGAATAAAACCTACAATGATGATTGTATATATATATACATATATATAGTATCATGGCTGTACAGAACTTTTGCAAGAATTATGAAATATTGCTGCTTTCCTGACTATTCAGTAAAATAATCTAAACTGCAGGGGATGAGTTTTGGAGTAATGGTAGTGAAAGGAAAACACTAGATTTATTAGTTTGTTTTTATTTTCATCTTAAAATGGGCCTGTGTTCTGCAAATACTGAGGCTTGTAAGGACATGGCTGCCTGTGTTTTGACAAGTGCTGCCCATAAGAGATGCCATAGCTGTCCCTGCTGCAGCACAGGCAATTACTGTTTCTTACTAATGCCACTGATCAACTTAAAAATAATTCCTTAAAAAGATTTTGCCTGTTGGTACTTATTTTTTGCCACTCCTCTGCACTCAAGGCTTCTGCTGTAAAAAGTGTAAGGGTGTGTTCATATTTATTTGCCATTAGAGGCAGGCATTATCGAATTTAATTACTTCAGAAGGGATTATCAGCCCCAAGCAGTCTCAGGTTACAAACCCAAAGAAGGATAAATATTTTGTGGTATATACGAAAGGTAAAATAAATGACAGTTATGGAGCCACGCAAGTCATGCCTGTACAACCATATTAGAAGCTTTCATTCAGATGTGTGCTCACTTCATCAGAGCTGAAATATTTAACCTTGGGTATGTAGTAACAGTACCATGAAACCATGGTAAAAGAGTTGACTTTTTTAAATAAAGATTTTGCAGTTTGAGCTAAAGGAACAAGCTGTTCCACACTTTCTTCTGGTGGAAAATAAACTCATTATTCGTACAAGGAAGTTTGTCTTAAAATACAGAGGTTCTGTTTTGCTAATTGCATCTTTTTTTTGTAACCTTTTTTCCAAGGTATCTGATGGTCAGGAGAGTGCACCACCTACACCTGCACCCACCTCAGGAATTGTGGGTGCGTTAATGGAAGTTATGCAGAAAAGGAGCAAAGCCATTCATTCTTCAGGTGAGTCTGATGGAATTTTTCTGACCTCATGGCATCAGGTTTTCAAGAGTTAACACTTCTATTTATCATAAAATACTCCCGGAGAAAAGCATGGATTCCGACCTATAGTGCAGGGAAGAGTGCTCTCAGCAGTGCCCTGGCGATGGGCTGAATGGTTCCTTCATGCTGCTTTGAATTACTGGGGTGTAGCAATTCTCAGCAATCCTCAACTAAGTTATGGAGAAAGGTTAACATCCTTATAAAGATGTTGTTGTTGCAACTGACTTGTTTTTATTGACTTGCTGTCTGATGAAATAAGTTGTCAAAGTGTTTTGGGAGAAAGTTTTTGATGCTTTCTGTCGACACTAAATCTCTTGTCACTATTCAACTGCTCCTTCGCTGTGGCTCCCGGTGGGTTTTGGCTGCCACCTCCTGGATAAGGAGCAGATATTCAGTGTGACTTGACTAGCCTTCTACCAGGACTGAATCAACTTTCCATGCTTAAGTGCTGGGAAAAATTAGGGCTGCAAGAGGATTTGCATTTCTCAAATACCAGCTTGTAATAAATGTAGTTCAGTAGCTGCAGTGCAGCTGTTTGGGTACAGCTGTTCTGTTTAGGCTTTGATACATTTCTAGAGCTTGCCTTGATATCAGAACTGGGTATGCAGTCTGCAGAGCATCTCACCAAGAGCAGTATGGTTTATTGATATGCTGCCCTATGTAGTAATTGCCAGTTTTGGTCCTTAACATAAATTAAATACTTGAAGGGAGCTAAATGCAGTGTTTTCCTATGGGAAGGAAATGGTCTTGTCCAAAAATAAGTAGTTAATTTTAACAGGCTACATTTTTTTAAGTATGATGCATGTAAAAAAAGTGGAAGGCTGAATAAAGTCGACAGCAAGTGTTGACTTTGAAATTGATATTCATTACACAGTTTTGAATATTCCAGTATCCACGATGGTTTTTAGCTCACCAGACCTTTTTCGGGGAGCTGGTTTTTTATCTGCTTGTAAAGTAAAATAATTACATTAAGTAGTAAGCATGGAAACCTGAGGAAGCAGTTCTTACATTCCAAAAATTAATCTGTTCCTGAAGTTTAACACCCAGTCTGGAACAAGCTGACAACTTGCACATTCTTTAAGAAAGAGTAACAAGTAGTAACTGTTAAATGAGAGCTTCTGATTCTTTTTCTCTGAAACAGAACACATGAGGAAAAGAGTGAGAAAAGAAACAAATTAGATTTAACTTCCAGCTAGTAACTACCTGAACTGGATGTCATGTCTACCAATCTTAAAATAGAGTACTACTAAATGTATTGTCATGATGACCTTGAACTGATTGTTCTCTTTTGAGAAAATTGTGATAGAAATCAGAAATACTTTTATCATGTTAATTCCGTATGTGCAAGTGACTTGCTTTTCCTGTCTTACAGATGAAGATGAGGATGAAGACGATGAAGAAGACTTTGAGGATGATGACGAATGGGATGATTGATCATATATTATTATATATATATTTTTTAAGGTGAATGATATACTAAACACTGCTTTCTGTCTATGGATTCTGTAAAATTATCATGTAAATGTTCTACCAATTTGCTGTATATTTTTGTTGCCTTTTGCTTTTTTATTAATCTGTGCAATACCTCATTTAATCTGTAAAGGTTTGTCATAATCCTCTACAAAGCTACTCCCTGTTAATGTGTGCAAGTTTACACCTGGATGATCATGTACATGTGAATACTTTCCATTCCATCAATAAGGGAGTGTAAATGTAATATGTGAGACTGACAAAAACCTTAATGTAATTTAGTTATAATGCAAGAAGGAAAACACTATTTTCATACCCTACTTTTTCTGTATCTAAATTTTCTTATTAAAGCCTAGTATAGCACTATGTTCTTTAAGTGATGCAGCTCTTAGTTTATTTAGCCCCTTGATTTCAAATGCAATGCTATATGAATGTTGAGGCTGGTTTATACTATCGCATGGTTTTGAATACATCACAACATTGCAGTTCAAATCTTAGCAGTATGCTTTACATAACACCAAAGCACTACAGAAATGCACAGCTAGTTGTGAGAATTACCTTGCCCTAACTATAGTACTGACTGCTATTGAATAGCAGTAGTAATTAAATTCTTCAATTGGGGACCGCTATCTGAAGTTAAACATGAGTGGCTCTATGTTGTCTTAGTGGTAAAGGCAACTTTGATGCAGACAAGTTCAACTTTTGGTTGGTTTGTTTTGGTTTGGGGTTTTGGGGAGGGTTTCTGGGAGATTTTGGGGGGGTTGGGTTATGTTGGTCAGTTGGTTGGGTGTTTGTTTTGTTGTTTTCTTTTTTTTTTTTCTTCCCTGCTCTTACTTTCTGAATGAAGATGTCAAAATTATTGGGGGCTGTACTGGAGGCTGGCAATCACTACAGTTTGATCTATTTTTAAAATCAATATTTTGTGGTTCTTAGGCTGAAGGGCTGCATTTAAGGCTTGCTTCAATAGCATTTAATTACTTTTTAAAATTCGTAGGACATTGGTGTACTAATAAACACAAGTGGTATTACATTGCAGTCTTTGCTTTATGGTACACAGCAGATGCTGAAACACCAATCCTACATCCTATAGGTTGGAAAGTCATTAACTCAGATTTATACACTTTGAATAAGTACTGAACTTTATGGCAGTGTTTTATCTTCATATGTTGGCTTTAAGACCGAAGGTTGTGATAAAGATCAAGAACCTGATTCACAAGAATAGTATTTGAATAAGTGGACAGAAAATGGGATTTTCATTTCACAGCTTGCACATTTATATACATTGTACTTTGTAGTGCAGTAAACATTGGCACATCTGCCTATTATGAAATACTAATCTATGCTATGTGGGTATTTAATATCTGCAGCATTAATTACTGTACTTACTGTAATTTTCAGGTAGAAAATCTTTTTTAAAACCACATTATCTGACACAAAATGTTTAGTTAAGTCAGTTACATTTGGAGTGTAGTTCATACATAGTGTCCTGGGTCTTTGACTGTAGTCAGGGTATCAAACAAAATTTAAGTTATCAGAAAAGTACTGACTGAAGCCCAGTGTTGACCTGATCTTGACAGGCTGGACCTGCATGATACGGCTCAGATTTCTAACCCAGTTAAAACCTAGTCTTTAGCAAATTAATTTAGTCGTAGGAGGAGAAAAGAAAGTTGCTGAAAAGTAGTGGGAGAGGTAAGGTTGTAGATAAATTATTCAGAGGATGCTAACTTCCTTCCAAGAGTAATTTAAGCACATAACTTGAGAAAAAAAAATTGCCAAGTGGTCTCACTTTCTTGCAGTAACTTTCGCATTGGCCTCCACTGCTGGAAACACTTCCTGCTAGCTTTGCTGCTGTAGTGGCTTGAGCTTTGAATCAAGTGCAAGTGCAGCCTGCTGTAGCTAATGGCAGTGGAGTTAACAGCTTGTGTATAAGGAAAATATTTGTATGGCTTTCATATAACTTCTGGCACTGCACTCTTATTTTTACTGCATATAGGGCATTTTAAAATTAAGCAGATGAGGCCTAGAGGTTTTCCTAACATGCTACTTACTAGATATGTTTAGCTGTTATGTTCCCAGAATTGGAATTTCTGTAATATAGTTAATAATTAAGCATCACAGTTCATTAATCAAATTTCTGTTCTGGATTTTGGGAGCTCTGAAGTTGCATTATTGAATAAAACTTTGATTTGTAGATACTGGCCAAAGAAAGTTTTTGGGTTTTCTATTTCTTCATACAAAAAGTCCACTCACACCTGTGGTGTCCGGGTTAGTATTTACTTTAAAGTAGTGTTTGTTCATGATAAATTTCAGGCGTACAGACTGCGATGGCAGTTAAGTTAGTCATAGCTGCATGCTTCAGCACTCTGCCACTTGCACTCCAAGCAGAAAACAGCATTTCATGATACTGGTGCATTGTTGCTAAACACTGTAATGAAGGCCTCTTATATATTCTGGTTAATGGACTGTCCAGATAGCCTTAGCAATTAACAAACTAGCATGAGGCTTTTGTATCTCAACACTCTATGTGCATAGACAATATCAGCTAGCCACATGTACGTATGAAATTCGTAAGAACTTCTCAATCACTCAGTTTTCCATTTATCAAACTGAAATTTTTAGTATGTGAATTTTTGAAATGTACAGTGAATAGGATGTTGCACTGGTGGCAATTCATCATGAAGCATAATAAAATTAATTTGACCCAACTAGTGTAAAACTGTGTGGTTTTTAAGTGCTGATTGCGGCACAGGTTTTAAAATAGATCTGTAGATTGCACACTTTAGAAGTGACTTTGGTCACCTGGCCAAGTTCACAAAGCAGTAAATAGCCACTGTCAAATCGCAGTAGTTTCATGTCTCTGGAAAGTTGGATTGTGCTGTTGAGTAAACACAATGAGTAAGAATGTGACACCCCATCCTCCTGGCAGATCTCACCGCTGCTAAGCAGCTTCCTTGGAAACAGCTACTGCTGCAGGCAAGTGCAATAAACCAGCAACATTTCAAGGTCAAACAAACATGGGATCATTAATAAACATTCTAGAAGAAGTTCTAAATAATTAACTCTTGTCAGTGAATGCTCTAAGTTAACCTAGATTATACAGATGTAAATCTCTGTCCTGCATGTTACAGAGTTTGAGTTCAGGATACTTCAGAAGTTTGCTCTCTCTCCTAAAGCATCTGAAGAGTTCAGCATTTCAAATTGTTACCTGGTGCACACTTTGTTTTGAGGTTCAGTGTTTATCTGATTTCTAGGCCTTAACTGCGTGGCAAAGTTGGAATTGTTAATTGCAGGATGAGCTGAGGTATATAATCATTTCCTTTTCACTTCATAAGTAGAAGGCTAAAATTGTCTTTTGAAAGGAGGCTTTTTTAAATTATTATTTTATTTGACAGTGGTTACTTTCCCAAGTAAGGTCCTTGTAAAGAGGAAAAAAGAGGAAAGATCCCATTGCTTTTAAGACTGTTAGCAGTCCACTGCAACAGCCTTTATCTAATCAGTAGAGGAATTCTTGGTCTAATTAAAGTTCCTGAAGCTTAAGTACAGTGATAAGCAGCTTTATTTATAGAAAAGTGAAAATGGTTTAGGGAAGCTTAGAAGATATTCAGCCCTTGTGTCTCTCAAAGGACCAGTGTTATCCTCTAGCACTGCAGTAAGGATTCCTGTTGCCATGTATTTGTTTACTGCCTGGAATTTTCTTGTGAGTGAGAAGACGTGAGCTGGGGAAGTTTAATATCCGTGTTTTAACTGCCTTGTCAGTGACTCTAGCCTGACACATCTAAGACAGTCTTTGCAAGTTTGAGGGTATTTACCCAGTTGTGAAAGTCTTTTTGTTTTGTTTTAATTACCAAATTGCTATGGCTTGTCTGCTATATTGTGCTTGAAAAAAAAACAAAAAACAAACCATGGGTTGTTTGAAATCACAGGTTTGAAAACAATTCAGATACATGTTGAGAAATAGAATCATTGCCCAAATGAAATTAGTGGGATGTTTTTCTGACAAATTTTATGCTGATTTTTACAGTATTTGCAGGTATGACCTGCTAAAATGGATTAGACTAGTAATTTATGAGTTATTCAAATTTTTCTCTATCATACTTTTAGGTAATAACTGCAGGACTTACCCATCTATAAACAGTGCCTGAAATTAGGAAATATGATATGTTACATTTATTGTGGGTTTTGTTTGTTTTTTCTTTAATCTATTAGTATCAACAAATATTTTAGACCTTTTTTCTTGTGCTCTAAAGGGTTTTTGGAGTCTCTCTGGAGTGAAATTCTTGAGCCATTACTTCATGTGTGTGCTTTTTCCTCCCTGAAGCTTAATCATCTTGAGTTTGGTTACTTCTGCAGTATGAATTCTAAATTTATTACTTAAGGACTAGATGAGGGAGTGCAAGTTTTGCTTAAAAAACAGACATTACCAGCATTATATTTTTGTATGTACTGCTCTGGGAACACAATGAAATCTGATGTTTAAAGCTTAAGAAATAGGATAATGGTTGTATCATATATCAGACACAAAGTATTTGCTTAAATGACATTGGCAGGAACACAGAATTGGGAATTGGCTCTTCTGGATGTTGATGCCAAAAAACAGGGAACTGCTGGAGCATCTGAGCTGGATTTGGAGCAGTTTGTTGGTAGATACAAGGAGCATGGGCTGACAAACTGTTGAGAAGCTTGCACATTTTCTGTTCTCTTTCTTTTCTGGATAATACTACAGAGTAGTAGTCCTCTGGACCAAAACAGTGTTTGTTAAATAATCAAGAAAAGAAATAATCCTCCGAATATAGTCAATTCAGGGTTATGGCTCTCCAACTGTCAGCACAAAATCTGGCTTTATTTTTAAATTCAAAATGAAATGGAAAAAGCAGACTACACCCAGTTAACATAAAACGTGTTTTCTGTGGTTCATCTCCTGTGTATGAATGTGAAAGGCCCATGGTTAAAGCAGAAGTCTGCTAGTTAATAGTAGTCTTTTTCACCTGTAGAAGCTTCTAGTATCTAATCCCTAGAGAATATGTTACCCAAATTCACCTGCTGTCTCCAAGACAGGTAAGAAGTGTCCGAGTTTTTGCTGTCAGTTTGTTCACAGTGCTCAGGCCTGCAGTTGGTAGAAGAAAAAGTATGAAATCTTTCTGTAATGTTAAAGGATCCCTTTTGTGCTGTAGTATCTTCTATGCTTGCCTTACAGGAGCTGGGATACTCTTCTGACTCACACTGCACTAATGTTCTGCCTGGATAACTCAGATGTTGCCGCATCTCAGCCCTTACTACTTGAGCATTCTTGTCTTCACTAACTGCCCCTAAACCTGATAGAAATACAGTTAGCACAAATACCTTCAGCAGCTTAACAACAGCTGTGTGCTAAGACATTTCAAGGGAACAGAAGTTGTCCTGATGTGGATTCCTCTTTGGGGAAAAAAAAAATGGTCTTACCTATGTAAAGGTGATGAACAACAGAGATCCTTAATGACAACTTAGGAAAACACTCTGCTGGTTGCTGTCATGTGCACTGTGAGAAGTGGGTGGCTGGTTAAAGGATAGGTGTAATCCAAGAGGCATTCTTCAAGGAATCAACCCACCAGCGATCACGGCTGGCATAGAAAACAAACAAAATTACTACATCCTTTCTTTGGTACTGGACACGTTGCCTGGTTCATTGTGTGTGCTTGCTCTCTGGCTTATGAATCTCAGGAACCCATGCACACCTTGGGCAGCAAGAGTCAGGCTGATCATCATCATTCCAACATTTTATATATAGGATATGCATCCTCAATCAACCTGCCTGTCCAGTCGAGAAGATACCTGGACTGGGAATGAGCTCAGAGCAGATTCCTTGTACTTTGTGCCCTGGATGGTAGGTTTTACCTGAGTTACCTTTAGCTAGGCTGCATTGGGAAGGATTTGGTGAGACCTGCGTATTCTGCCAAGCAGAAGTGAATTGTCACAGTGTTACTTGTACAAGGTATCTTTGTTTTCTGAAAGGCTGTAATTTCAACCTCCTGACTGAAATCAAATACTGTGGTAGATCAAGTTGTTAGTTGCATCCCTTGTGTTTTCAGTCAGAACAGCTTTTCTGTTGGTCCTAAAATCCTCCAGAAGAGTGATGCAATATGAAATCATTACAGATCTTCCAGTAGTTCCTGACTTTCCACCAAAACTAGATTATATGCTTCCTTCTGTCCTTCCCCAAGCCATTTTCAGTACTAAGCCTCTTAACCTTTGGCACATTCTTCAAATATTCCTTCTCTGCCAAGATAGAACTAGTGTCTTCTGAAGGACAGAAAAGTCAAGCTATCTGTACATTTGCTGTCTCGTCCATTCTTTGCCATAAAACAAATTCAGGTTGATAGCAGGAAAGAGCCCTGAATGAAACTGCTGCTGTGTGTGACAAGCATCTTGTCTAACCTCGAGCAGGCTCTCTGTTGGTGCTCTTTTGAAGGTGACCAAAGAGTCCCCAGGCCATCAGGGCAGATTGTCTGCACAGGTTATATCTCAGTACAGAGAACAGTGTGGGGGTTGTGTCCCACACACCAGGCCCCATGGCCCAGCGTTCAGGAGGGGTAGCTGTGCTCTCTCAGCAATGTGATGTGTAACTGAGCAATCAGGGATGCAGCTCAGAGTGGAATCCTGCATTTGTCCAACTCAGTCACTCCTCTGACCCTTCCTCATCTCCACCCGCTGTAATGAGCATGGTGACACTGAGCAGGTGCCATCTTGCACTTCAGACACTTAGATGCAGGTGTTTTAACTGAAACCAAATCTGTCTTGCCCTGTGCCTCCGTTGCTCATTTTTCTAATGGTGCTAATAGCACAATGCATATAAATACATCTAGTCCAGACATGTACTGCAGTCCAGACATGTGACACTTAAAATATTTTTAAATGCCGTTTTCCTTGTTCAAATTTAGTTATCTGTTCTGAGAACAAAACCATTAGTAAGACTTCTTCATTGCTACAAGGTTTGGTTTTCAGAGTCAGTAACCATTTTTAAGT
The DNA here is from genome assembly GCA_008694505.1 of Cyanoderma ruficeps. Lineage (NCBI taxonomy): Eukaryota > Metazoa > Chordata > Aves > Passeriformes > Timaliidae > Cyanoderma > Cyanoderma ruficeps. The sequence continues at coordinate 3,785,945 of VZDJ01004378.1, forward strand.
TCTCAAAATGAAAATCAAAACATCATGAATCATGTCTGTAGAGCAGTTAATCTGAGCAGTTTGATTACTTGTGTGTGCAAATATTGGGTCATGCTGTAGTGTTGCACCAAACTGGCTTTTGATTTAATATTTTGGAAACCCAGCCGCAGCGTGCAGTTCCCCATGGATTTAGTTTTAATAAACTAAAAATGTTTTGATACACTATGTGAAAGACAGGAGGTTTGGGACCTACAGACTAGTTGCTAATCCCCTGGTTTACAAGCCAGGTTTGCAGCACAGCTCCCATCAGGAGCACTTCAGTGTGAGTGACGGTGTCAGAAGCTTAACTGATCCTGAACAGGGAGTCCTGCAGCAGTGTGTGGGCAGCCCTATCGGGTGGCTGTGCCCGGGGCTGCACCAGGCTGCCTCCTGGGCTGCCACTACAGCCACACATTCCTCCACAAACAGGTGAAAAGAGAGAGTTTCATGGGCGTGAGTCATTTTAAAATCACCTGAATTGTCGCTTCTCTGACTGCCTATAGTCTGCAAGGTCAAAGGTGCAGCAGTGCTGCTGCCCTGCTTTCAGAAAGTGCAAGGCCCTTGGAAGATTTGAAGTACAGGAGGCATTCTGTTTATGGCTTAGATTTACTGCAGCTCTGCGTGTGCTGGCTTCTGCTGGTTTCGTCTTACTGCCTCGTCTGTCTCTGTCATCTCAGTTTGAAAGGGGTCATCCTGTTTTCATCAGGGTGTGCATTAGAGCTCTGACTTTGTTAAAAGGCAGACAGTAGCTTTGAAGTGTGGTAATATTTTTGCTGCTGGATGATAGTCACACTATATTCCCCAGCCTCTTGGATCATCATGGGACATTAGAAATTGTGACAGGATGTCAATGAAGTCAGATTAATTTACTTTCCTCCATTAAATTTCTTTTTTTATAATTTGCACTTGCTAACTACTATCGCCATAAGGTAAAACAGTGTCAGCTATTGCATCTGAACAACATGATCCATGCTTACTTAAAAAACTTTTGGACTTGGCCATACATTTTTAGATTCCAGCTAAGATTTTATTAATCTTTCTGCATAATTTTCAGTGAACAGCTGCACTGTCAACATGGAGAGAGAGAAACAAGGGCAAGCGCAGCTCTTTAAATCTGACCTCCTGTTTTGTTACTATGTGCTTATTTTGTTGCATTAAAGAAGGAAAAAAGAAACAAAACCTTTGTCCTTTGTGTTGCTAATTTGAGTGAAACCAGCAAAATGTTTCTGCCCTACACAATTTCTTAAGGTCTTGCTCAGCAGAAGCTCATAGAGGTACTAATACCATTTTTTTTTTTCCACTTGGTTTAAGTAGTGGTTGTTCTGTGCATGCATGAGCAGGCTGTTGGGATGTCCTGGAAACAGCCAGGATGGGAGCGCTGCAGCAGCAAGTGCAGAGGTACAGTTGTACTTCCCAAGCAATTGTCTCAGTCCCAGAGAAGATACGTGTTTAATTGGTGTGATACTTCAACCACAGGAATAGAGTTACTGGTCTGCAGAGTGAGTCCCTGTAGGATTAGTTTTCATAATGACCACTGAGCAGCTCCACTGTGCCATAGCTACCTGTGCTGGGAGGTTGTCTCTGTGTTTCATCTCTGTTCCTCTTCTGAAGTGTGTGCTAGCTCAGAGAGGCACACAGCTGCTACACACGACACAAGCTTACACTGCAGATGGGAGCACCTGAAGCAATCTGCAGAGTGTGCACAGAGCCCCATTCTCTCTGCTGTGGCACACAAGGGTTTGGCAGAATTCACAGGGCAAAACAGACTGGAGTTACAGAGTTCAGAAGGGATTCTCTAGGCTATCTGAAGCGGTGCCTCATTACACAGAAGGGCATCAGTGTGTACAAGGTTATATCAAGAGTTCCACAAGTTCTTGCTACAGTTTTGGTGGTTCTTGAAAACTGACAAAACATTTGGCATTAGTAACAGGGGTCATCATTAGGCTGACCAGAGACTGCAGCTATATGACCGACATACCCCTGTGGTACTGGAGAAGGCATTTTAAAAAAAGGCTGATTCTGCATGCTGCACTGTATTTATAAAATTCTACTGATTGAAAATTTTTATTACCAGAATAAGCCTACTTTGTCCTCCAAGATGTATTTTATATGTGGTGCAGGTGATTATGTAACTGCTTTCCAATAAAGTCTGTAAAAAAAGATTTTTAGAATACAGAACAGAAGCAAATCTATATTAAAAATGCTTTGTGAATGTTTTGCTTTTGAGAAATTGATGCTGAAGAGCATTTAGTTAGATTCACAGTGGAAGTTTTGGTTTTATCTTTATATACCAAGGAAGCTTCTCATTTATGTTTATGACATTTCTAGCTATTGTCCCAAACACAGGCTTGTTATCGGGTGCACAGCACCAATTCACACCAAGATGAGGTATTTCTCCTTTTTACTCTAGTTTGTGCAAAGTAGGGAGCTGGGCTGTAACTCACAAAAGGCTGGCTCCTCAATCATCAAAGCTTTATGCTATTTATACATTTTAAAGCCATCAGCATTCATTGGTTACAGATTACGTAACTTTTTCATTAATTAGTACTGAAACTCCTATTTCCAAGTGATCTCTCTCATTCTCATGTTATTTAGTCTGCATGCACAGTTCTTCCCTCCGTGTGAGTTGGGTTCATTTGGAGTAGGTGGTCAATGGGTTGGTGGTCAGGATCTCCCACTGCTGGAATTACCTTTCCCCCAGTTACTGCTCAGTTCTGCTGACTTCACTCCTGGTGGCTCTTGTCCAAACAACCCATTCAGCTTGGGACTGTCTTCCCTTTCCCTTAAAAGATTAGTCAAGCACACAATGTTCACAATGCAATTGCTTATTCATAACCATCCAGCTCTAGCTACTGATTAACAACAACAAAAAAAATTCCGTTTGATTCAAATTTTGGGGCGCTCAGATCTTGAGGGGCTCGATACCACAATGACAAGGACATGACCCTTTATCTGAAACACAGTGAGGGATGTCAATTGAGGAATTACATGACATCTACTAGGAGAGAATATTCTTCATCAGTAGTGAGACATGAAATGAAAAGATGTTTTATTCTTTGTTTTGGTTCAGAGCCAGTGGGAAGGAAAAAGCAGCTTGATGAAGCTTTGATTCAGATTGTCATCATGGGTTAGGCTTGGCTTTTCCTTATCTCAGGTACTTGCATCTCCCATTGCCTGAGCAATGCCAAATAAGGATTAAAGAGAAAAAAAAGGTTGCAGGGTGTCTTTTGACATAAAAATGTGGACTTCAGCAGACAGACATGTGAGGAAAGGACTAACGGATGAGAGCCCCTGAGCCCAAGCCGATAACATTGGAATCACACTGATTATGTCTCAGAGTTATTAAACAGACAAATGTCCCAAAGCAAACATGGAAAAAGATCAAGCCTCTTCTATGCAAAACACTGCAGTGAAGGGAAGGGTTAGCAGAAGAAAACGGAAGGGATGGAGCATATTCCTTCATAATTTTAGAAGTGGTAATTGGAAGAACGGCAAGAGATATGGAAAGAAAATACTGACCATGATCAAGGTTTTCTTGGTGCTGTGCAGCACAGAGGCCAAGCTGGTGAGAAAGCCCTTCAAGTGAGAAGTCAGATCACTGGCAGGGGTTGTTCACCTCTGCCCCACAGCAGGTGATCCTTCACACACCACTTGGGGGAAAAGGCAAATAAAATCACAGAGCCTGAGCTGGCTTAAAGATCATTTAGTTCCAAACCCCTGCTATGGACAGGGACACCTTGCACTGGACTGGATTTCTCAGAGCTCCATCCAACTTGGCCTTAAAGATTTCTAGGGCTGGGGCATCCACAAATTCTCTGAGCAACTTGTTCCAGTGTTTCACCATCCTCACAGTACAGAATCTCTTCCTAATATCTAATCTAAACTTGCTGTCTTGCAGTTTGAAGCCATTCCCCTTGTCCTGCCATTACCTGATTTACAAATGTCACCTCCAACCTTCTTGTAGGCTCCCTTAAGGTACTGGGGGCTGCAATTAGGTCACCCCAAAGCCACCTTTATTCCAGGCTGTACAATCCCATTTATCTTGGCCTTTTCACACAGGAAAGGTGCTCCATCCCTCTAATCAACTTGATAACCTCTGGATTCACTTCAAGGTAGATGTCCTTACTGTACTGGGGTGTAGCATCTTTTCTTCCTCATATATTTGAATATATTCCCCTCTGCAGTACAGTGTGGGCCCTGCTCAAAAGCAGCTGTACAGATACTGTGAAGGAAATTCTGCCAGCACTGGTTAGCTCAGTGTTTGCATTTTGAAGGATTATAATATATCTGGTGTAAGAGGCAGGAGATCAGAGTAGAGCAAGGGCTTCAATAGAATTTCCAGACTAAATCCCTAATTTCACTTAGAAGCTAAGTGTAATTATGCAACTCCTGATTTGCCTTCAGGTCAATCCCAGCTGGTTTCAACTAAACCAGATGTTCTGCTTTTAAAGTACGATATTCTGTGTCAGAAATAACTACTCAAGCCCACTGCTTGCTTTTAAATGCCAGGAAGGGCCCTGGAAACCTCCCATGACCTCAGGACAGCAGGCAGCATTATTTGCTGACAAATACTGGAACAAGGTGAATACATTTGAATCATCTTTTCACAGATCATTGCAGCCTCCCAGACCCAGCAGAAGGACCGAACAGCCCAGCAGTTTTCCACCTCATGTCTTACTGAAGAACTGATCAGTTTTACCATTTGCCCCAGAAGTAATGAACTCTCCAGACTTCTTAATTTAAAATCAAATGAGAGGGAGATCCTGAGTTTTCCCAAGAGATGCATTAACCTTGAATTTCAAAGAAGAAAATATCCTATTAAAAAAGCTATAGTCAAATTGAAAATCTTTTGAGACCACTGCTCCATTTGGAGGAGGGGTTAAATATTTATCATCTTGGAAACAAGCTGATTTGAGCTTCTGTGGAAAGCAGGTGTTTAAACATTCATTGCAATATGACAGAGTTCAGATCTTTGCTTTGAGCCATCTCAGGTGTGTGAGTGTCCCCACAACAGCAGCACTGGACACCCAGAAAGTCCACCCTGGAAGTGATGAATTGACCCATCTCTGATGAAAGAACCTCTGCATCTATCACCCTATTGCTACTTTATCCCAGGTGGCACTGCTAGTGTCAATACAAGGATGAGGCAATCAACAGGCAGAGCAAGTGATGGGAGAGCAGTTTCAGATAATGGGTAATGCAGATCCCCAAAAGTGGTAAGGGCCCCACATTCCCAGTTGCTCAGCACCACATCTCCTCTGGTGAGGAATAAAGCTGAGGAGAAATGCATGGCAGGGGGAAAGCTGACTGCTTCAGAATCAGTCTGCAGGTGGGATCACAACTGGCTGATGTGGGCAGGGAGCTGGGGCCCTGAGGGTGGCTGAGGACCTGGTGCCCTCTGCATTGACCAGGTCTGCTCACCCTGCATTTAGTAAAGCATTAGAATGAGACACGGCAAGCTGTAGTACTGACATGCCATACAGTCACTCACAGGTAAGGCCATTCATTGCCACTCTGAGGTAGTCAAATGATAGCTATCCAGTGTGAATGGTCCTCCATGTCCAGCGTGGTTGATATATGACTTTACTTTTCACCTAAGAAGATGATAAAGTACTAAATAAGACTTTCCAATGGACATTGTTTAGGGAGAGTAGTAGATCCATCTACTATGTATTTTTAAGGGCCAGTTTAATTATGTTTCAGGTTTTCCTGGAGCAAAGGCCAGTCCGGAGGACTTTTTATGCTCTACAGACGGGAAGCTGACAAAACGTACTCAGTGCCCTTGAGGTAACACCATGTCTTGTAACATGGGAGCTGTCAGAGCAGGATTAGGGCTCAGGATTGTCTGACACCCAGCTGTGAGCTCAGTTCTCCATGTGACCTGTGGGATTCTTTGCAGTGGGAATTTGAGAGTGGGAGCCAGTGGCATGGTGGGGTTATTCAGGCTGCTCAGCTGTGCTGGGCTATCAACTATCAACATCTGTGGCTCTTAGGGTACTGATCCAGAAAAACTGAAACCAAGCGAAATCCATGCTGTCCTATACTGTCCTCCCTGTGTTCCTAGCTAGAGGTTCCCAGCATCTCCTTTGTACCAGCAACACAGCTCTGAAGCTGCAGTGAGAGGTCTAGGGAAGCAAACCGGAACAGTATTCTTTTGTTGGTTGATATTTTTTTTCCTGCAGAGCAGATCCACAGCTGCAAAATTGTCCTGGTGCTGCACCAGCTGGTGTTGCACCTGAAATCCAACTACTGTGATTAGATCTCAAACTGATTTTAGTCATTTTAAACTATAGCAGAGACTGAAAAGTTTAGCTCATGTGTGGGTAGACAGAAGATAACCCTGCCATGGGATGACATAAATCTTGTAACAAGGGCTTGTAATAGACCCAAACCCATGCTAAACTGGGATGAAAGGCAGGAGTACCTGCCCTGTCTGGGTGCTGCCTGGCAGTCAGAATCCTTTCTGGACTGGTGCTGGTGCCTGTGTCACCACTCACAATAGGGGCAGAGTTTGCTTTACCTGCCCTCAGCTGAGACTGACACGTCACAGTCGCAGCACACTTGGTGAAGTGGAAAACAAAGGGCTAGAATTTGGCAGAAGTGATTAAGAGCACATGAAACCTGAGCACTGTTGCCTTCCAGCTTGTTTGTGAAACACAGCAACACATGCACGGTTCACAGATTTAGAGAGCAGTAAGCTGAGACCAAGCAACAGGGATGACCCCACACTGTGTACACATAAACACTTCCTTCAGGTGCCTGCAAAATTCACTGCTTTAACTGTAGCTCATTGACAGCCCTCAAGAACATTCATGAGTGTGATAATTTAAAAATACACCTATAGCTCCAAATGTTTCTTGGAAAAAAAATGGAAAGAAAAGCCCATTAAATACTTAGTCCTTCATGGGTGGATTGACCTAATACTCTCAGTAGAAAGGCATGATGGGGGTGCAGAAGGAATTAATTTCTTACCTACAGAATTGAAACTTCAATTATGTCCCACACAAGAAAAACAGTCTCGTGCATGGAGGCTATACTTGGTTAGTCTGGTGAACTGTCTTCTGGGCCCCTCCTGGGAATCATCGGGAATCATCCCAAATTTATCCTCCTCAGAGTGCATAAGCATTTCTGACTATCAGTTCCTTAGATGCTTGTTTCTTAAATGAGAAAATGACAGAAATGGTGTGTCTTCCTTTTCACAGACATTCTTTCACAGCCAGGTCAGCTGTGAGACTCCTGTCCTCATAGCTTGCATTGGATCATGGGCTGTGCTTCTCCCACCATTTAGAAATATTCACTTATATTCCACCAGTCAAAGTATTCCTGCTAGCAAAAATAAAAATAAATATAGTAATAATGAATCCAATAGCACTTGATGCCTGAGGATTTTGGGGCACACTTCAGTCTATGTGAACATACCTTGCAGTAGTGAGAGATGGATCAGTACTGATCTCTCCAAGGCAAAGTAGAGGCATAACAAGTTAAAAAATATACCCCAGAGTACACAAACAGCCCAAGACATAACCCTCAGACTGGGCTTTGAGACACATGTCTCAGCTCTTACCAGACACTCAATAAGAATTTTTACTGTGACTGTGTTTTAAAAGAAAAACATCTTTCCCTGTGCTGTAGTTCTATAGAAAATAACTCTCTTTTGCCATTAAAAAGGCTTTATAAAATTCATATTCATTTGAAACTGATAGTCAAAGGTTACAGATAGAAATAAATACATTTGGCAGACGGACTGTTTCTTTGCTTTCCACAATGATAATTTTTTCATATCTCCTTTTTTCTTTTGGACTGATCCATCCTTTTAACACAAAACAGTTACATCTGGATCTGATAGAGCCACAGCTCCCCTGCAGCCCATGCATGACAGTTTCCCTATTTTTCCACTATCTACACAGAAGGAAAGCCCATAACTGTTGTGCTCTCACTGCAGTTCCCTCCTTTGCCTTCCAGTTTCAGCACAAGCTGCATCCCCCAGCAGACCCAACACCTCCATGGACCTTCAGCCCATGCTGCCTTTGCAGGACAGCTCTGGCAGGGCAGGGAGCAGCGTGGAGCTGGAGCAAATGGTCTGGCTATCCTGGGAGCTACCCCATCCTTACCAGTCACCCACTTGCTTTGTCCTGATTTACACCTTCACCTTGCCTCCCCAGGCTGTGACAGCACCCTTTGTCCCTAATCCTCCTCCTTTCTGGCTCCAGGTCTTGGCAGCTCAGGATGAGGCTGAAGACTGGGAGGCTCAAGTCCCAGGCAAGAGGTAGGATATTGAGATGTTTTCCCTTGGTAATGGTGTTTTCTGAGTAACAGCTCAAACATGAGTCCTCTGTACTTCCCTGAACAAGAGAACTGTCAGATAGAATGACTAAAACACTGCAGAAATCACAGTCCTGAACAGAAACTTCATTTAGTGCCTAACTTGAAACACTGTGAGTGGGCAGGTATTTTACACATGTCAAAAGAAAACATCTCATGCTACTTATATAAAAGCGGCCACCACAAATCACCAGGTGATTCTAAAGAGCATCTTCTCTGTGATACAGGTACATTTTTTTTTTCCTAAGCAAGGCTTTTTTTCCTGGGTGCAGTTATTTCTCCTTATGTGTGTGGCACAATTATCACTATCCTATTTAAGAAATTAAAATTCAAACAACTGAACTAGCAAGTCAAAGTAAACTTGTTTTATAACTTTTGAGGAATTAATCTAAAAATTATTTCTGTCACAAGCACAGCATTGGACAAACAGATCTGCCAGAACCAGGGAGTGAACATGCAGTGCTGGGCTTATCAATATGTGAACCAAATTCTACTCCCTCTAGTAAACTATTAATCTCCTGCTGGCATCAAGTGCAGATGGTATTAAGCCAGAATCAATTAGAAGACTTTGATGATGGTCTTTGTCTAAAGTTACATCTTTCTTACAAAGATTTGAAAATAGAGCATCTTACTACAAATTGTAGGAGATTTTTACAACTTTCAGTACTATTCCAGGTTGCAGATCCTGTGGAGTTATCACATCTAAGAGTATTAATTTAATAATGGCAGAGCTTCTGTGTCACCAGTTTCAGGCTTCTGTTTCTGAAAACACCAAACCACGCTACTGTTTTCATAGGCTTCTTGCATTATTTTAAAAAGTAAGAATTTGCCCAATCTTTTTTAATGGGAAGGCTGTTCCAAGCCTTCTTGTTCTCACTCTTGTTCCAACTCTTCTTGTTCTAAGAGTTTGGATAGGTCTTCTAATTTCTGATCCAAATGCAGTCATGCACAGTTTCTGGGGTTTTTTTCTATTGCTAACTATGTCCTGTAGCTCTTTCCACACTGCAGTATTTATAAACATGAGCTGAAATCCCTTTGAGCCTTTGTTTGGCTAGATTGATCCCACCACCTGTTCTCATCTCTCACAGGACAGCCTCTTCAGTTGCCCAATTATCCCAGCCATTTTCTGTCCCTCTTCCAATTCAAAACAATTTTTCCTGGCTGTTAGTTACTGAAATTGTACACACCCTTCCAGATGCTGTTTCACTTGTGAAAATAGCGTTTGGAGCTACCTCTCCCCTTACATCCAGGCACTGAAAGCACCCCCTTCGTGGCTAACTCATGGTGGTCACTCGTGTCACTCTCTAAACAGCCTGCAGACAAGACCTCCCTACACTGGGTGTGGAGCTGCTCTGCCTTAATCATTACTTCCACTGAACTGATGGACTTCTGAGAAAGATGTACAAGTCATGGTGTGAAATATGCAATACTCACAGCTTCTGCTGTGTTCTGCAAGGGTTGTAACTGTGTTGTTCTACCACGTGGGCAAGGGAGAGGCCTTGGCTATAGCTTCCCACTCCTCTCTGCCCCTCAGGACATCCATGCTCCCACCACACCACGCAGGGACTATCCCACACTAGCCCTTCTGGCTCCTCACTTGTGTGGAGCACAGACTTGGCCTCCAGAAACAGATGTGGCTTCACCTGGCAGGAGCCCCCACAGCCACCTGCCCAGTTTGGTGGGAAGGAATCACCTCTGCAGGGCAGTCAGACCAGCGCCTCTGCCCTCAGCCAAGCCCTAGCAAGGTGGGTCACTGTCCAGAACATCAACAGGGGACTCAGAAGGAGGCAGCAAAACTCCCAGAAGACATGAAAATAAAATTTCTTGCTCTTTTATGAGTTCCTTTTCTTTCTATAATTTCAGACACTTCCCTAGGTGGTGAGGCATGAACTAAAGGGCCGCATACTGGATTTACAGGTATGTCAGGCTCGGGTATTTCTGGTTCTTTCAAAGGTCAGCTCTTCTATAGAATCACAGAATAATTAAGGTTAGAAAATACCTCTAAGATCATTAAGTCTAACCCTTAACCCAGCACAGCCAGATTCACCCCTAAGCCACGTCTCTAAGCATCACACCTACACATTTTTCTGAACACTTCCAGGGACACTTCCACCACTTCCCTGGGCAGCCTATTCTATTACTTGATCACCATTTTGCTGAAGAAATTTTTTTTAATAACCAGTCTAAATTTCCCCTGGTGAAATTTGAGGGCATTTTGTGTTATTCTGCCACTTTTTACCTGGGAGAGGAGACTGACCCCCACCTGGCTACAGCCTTCTGTCGGGTAGTTACAGAGAGCAACAAGGTCTCCCCTTCCTCCAGGCTGAACACACCCACCCCCTCAGACACTCCTCACAGGACCCACTCTCTAGACTCTCCACCAGCTCTGTTGTCCTTCTCTGGACATGTTCCAGCCTGTTGCAGCAGCCCTCTTATTAGAGGGTAAAAATGAGCCAAGGCACAGACTGCTTGTCAAACACAGCATGAAAAGGGTCCTGGTTTATTCCTCTTTACAGCTCAGCCATCCTGACTCCAACTATTCACTGACTGTGGCTGCAGCAAGCTCCTACTGTAAGTTTCCCTTGCAGTCTCTGATTGCTGGTTCTTTCTTGCTAAACTATAACTGCAGGTATTAGTTTGCAGACTCTGAGTGCAAACTTTTACCCAGCCAGACTATGGCTGCAGGTTCCAACAGGCTCTCACTGCAGACCCAGACTGACCTTACAGCAGTGATTCTCTCTCCCCGGGATCCTCCTTCATGTCTCTCTCCTTCATTCTCTTCAAGGTTTCTCCTCCATGATGATCTTCCTTTTAACCTCTAACCCCCTCTTTTATCTCACTCATCCTTATTGAATACAGCTGTTAATCATCACGGGCAGGGCTGTATTGGTTAATGAATATACTTATTAACATACTTATTAATTACTTGTCAGGGGTGAGGTCACCTGTATTCTCTTCTCCTACACCAGCCCCTCACTGTCCTTCTTGCAGTGAGGCATGCAGGCTTTGAGGCGCAGTCTCACGGTGCTGAGTTGTCCCATGTTACACAGATGGTGGATTTTGATGGGTTTGTTTCTCTGACTGGTCTTTCAGAGAGAACGGATGGATACCCACTGCAGGAGCCTCATGAGTCCAAATGAAGAGCAACCCTGCATCCTGGGCCTCCCATGTCCAGCTCTGATGGGAGCATAGCACAGGGTGTGCAGGAGCTGACTCCAGGACACCTTTCCTGCAGGTCAAACAAGAGGCAGCCAGGCCTCCAGCAGAGATCAGTTGTGTCCCTGTGACCAAAAAGAAGTGAAGTGAAGAGAGTTTACAGGCAGGACCTGGGCCCCAGGGATGGCCCAGGGGTGTCTGTTCCCAAGGCAGAAACACATCTTGGCACCTCTTGGCTCCTGCTGTGCTGTCCAGGAAGGCAGCACAGTAGCTCCCAGAGGGGTTGCAATGCTTGTCTTGCTTGCCTGTTCGAATGGAAAAGGGATAGCTTCTTGGACACATCTGTGAGGGAGCTCATCACCACCGGCACCAGAGCTGACACCCCGGAGGGAAGGGAATTGCCTTTCCTTTCAGTGGGACATCAAAACCTTAACAAGGTGTTTGGGGGTGCCTTGTGGCTCTGCAAATAGGAGCCATGCCTTGAAATGCCTCCAAGGGAAACTGCTGTGAAATGTATGTAGGCAGAAGGTAATTGCCCAGATTAGAGTTTGGCTAAGGCACAGGACTTGACACTTGGTGAGGGAGTGTGCCACAGGATAACTGCACGTGGCTGCTGCTGCTGTGACTGCACAACACCTCAGAGCAGGGCTCACACCTGACAGAGCTGATGGCCCCTTGACAGCCACCACAGCCAGTACCTCTGGACAAAACTTCGTAGGAGCTGTGCCCGTCGTCCTCTCCTTCTGCAAAAGGGTAATTCCAACAGCTCTTACCAACCTGAAAAATGAATTCTACCCTCTTCCTTTTTTCTAGGCTTTTTCTTCTTCCACATTTTTCTCTTCTCTTATCTGCCATTTTTCAGTATTAATTTTCTTCTTTAGCATCTCATTTTTCTATATAATTTTCACCTCTCATACAGTTTCCTCACTTGTCACTCTACTTCTTTCCTCAAAAGTATGATATTGTTTTTTAAAAATGTTTACTTGTCTTGTCCAAATCCTCTCCATCGTGCTTTCCCTGAGTTCCCTCATTGCTTTTATTTTCCCTTGCAGCTGCTCAGCTGCTTTTGCCATTTGATTAAACATCCAGGATGTTTCTCATCCTTCTCAAGTTTCTGGGGCCACAGGTCTACACCTGAATGGGGTCTGCATTCCAGTATTGCTTCCACCCTCAGAAGATCCCAAGCCCCAGCTTCCATTTGGTCATGGGAGATTGACCCTAGGTTGAATTTTCCGCTATGGGAGCCTGTGCAATTATGAAGGCAGCTAAAGACCAATTGTACATACCATATTTCCTGTAATACTGGATCTAGAAATATTAATGAGTTGTTGTGATCCTGAGCAAGAAGTTAGTTATAAATTGTTTTTGGTACGTTTTGGTCAATAAATACAGAAGAAAAAGGTGTCTTCACTGTTTCCTTGTCGTGGCAGTAACATTTCTGACAATTCATTAGAAGACCCCCTCTCCCTTAGTCTTCATCTCCCTCCGGTGATTTGTTCCTATTTCTGGGAAAATCCGTCTCATTAATATTTGTAGGGACAAGCTTACCCATATTTTTTCAGTACTACTACTGGGTAATCCTAAGTAATTCTCTTCGGTGTGGCTTTATATAAAATAAATACTAATTCTGTTATTTATAGTTGCAACGAGCAAACTAATTAATACTTAGTAGTGCTTCTGAACATATCTCTCCTTCTTGCCTTTCAACCTTTTGGCCACTACTCAGTTTTCCTCATGTTATCACTGCCTTCACACTAGCTGAAGCACCCAGAACCATAACTAATTTGACAGAGGGAGCTGTCTAGTGCTACATGAAGAAGGGCTATTCGTGCCATTGCCTGTGATGTGATACCTCCAGTCGTGCATCTCCAAGTGATGTTGGCTCTGCTTCCACTGTATCATATTGACAGTTCACACCCTGCTTGCTGTTCAACTGATACCATAGGAAAGTCTTTTTCCACCTGGATGGCAGACTGCTTTTCAAGTTTCCCTGTCTGACTTCACTGAGGTTAGTTCTGATTACAGACAGCACTTGTACTGAATGGATCTCACTTGAATAACTCTGCTGCATCCTTAAAATATTGACATTAACTATCAGTCTACAAGTCAAGGTGAACTACAGCTGTATTCAACTCCCAGTTCTTTAGGCCAAGGTTCAGGATCTAGTGTGCAACACTGGTGACTTGACACAACCCATAGGTTAGTTTTAGTGGTATATAGCCTTATAAAGCATTTTTCCAATGCGAATATGAAACTGCACTAACATATGGGCTCAGGTACTACCCTCCACATAGGCTGAGGTGCAGCTGAGAAAGATCGCAGGTTCTTTCCCACGAGACTTCCCAAATGATTGTGAACTTGGTGCAACCATCTGGTGGGTTTTCACTCACAGAAATCCAGGACTATGTGTCTGATTGAAAGCTTCAAACCACATTTATTGCAAATTCATGGAAAAAAAAAAAAAGAAGAAATCACAGGCTGGTAAACTATTACATCTCAGTGTAAAGAACTTGTCCAGTGATGTGCAATCAGATATTGACAAGAATATCTAAATAAGCAACAACTTATCAATATAAATCTCATTAAATAAAAAAATTATTTCCATATTTACAGATTACAATGCAAATGGATCCTTAAAGCATTATTTTGTATTTAGCGGGTTTATTTATTTGAATTAAAGAGAAATGGCTTGAATCTAAGAGTGTACTTTGGAAACAGCTTTCTAGACAGTCTATGTTACCACCAGTGAAAGGAAAAGCAGCCTCCCCTCGATCACTGCTCTGCTTCTTCTGTCATCCTGGCTTTCACCGAAGGGCTTCTGGTACCTCCACCTATGAAAAAGGGGTGGGAAGGGCATTCATTATATTTGCTGTACAGTCTAGATGGCAAAATACCTGAAATTCCTGCCAGACATACACTGCCAAGACCTCTGTGCTACACACCTTCTCCCATAACAAGAGTGAGCCTGGGAATGTACCCCACTTTCTGTCAGAATCAGAGTCAGACAGAAATCACTGTGCTGAGAAAAGCCTAATCAGAGGGAAGCCTCTTCCCAAGGACTTCATTATGCTCACATTTCTAAGATTTTTTTTAAACTAAATGTGTGTACTAAAATTAACTGAGCTTGTGCTATATTTGGATCACAATCAGTAACTAAACTAGGATCTCTTTCTTACCCGTCGTAATTGCTTTATGCTGCTTGCCCGAATTGCTTCCATAAGGTTGTCATGGAGAGACCTTTGTGGGGTGGATGGCCGTGTGGAGGGTCGTGAACCTTCCTCTGATTTTCTGTCTGAGACCGATTTTAAAGAATCTTTAATTTCTTTCAATATGCTGTTCTCATGTTTTCTGCTTTTTTTGCCTTTTTTCTTTTTCTGTCCATTATGTAAGGCTTTTTTTGAGCTTTCTTGCTGTTTGATGACTTCAGCTATATTCCTGGTAGGTGCCTTCTTCTCTGGAATAACCGGAGGAGGGGGAGGAGGAGGGGGAGGTGGGGGGGAGGGGGGAAGGGGAGGTGGAGGTGCAGGTGCTGAAGGCTGACATTTCACTGGCACTGCTTTCTTAGGGAGCTTTGGGGAAGACCATGGTGAGCTTTTAGGCGACACATAAGGTGAGGACCGAGGTGTCCCCTTCTGCAAAACTTTGGTCTTTGGATTGACAGCTCCGTCACAACCTGACTCTTGCTGCCGCTGCTCCTGCATACGCCTTTGCCTTTGCTTATCCATATTTCTTGTCAGGATACTTGTCATGCTCATTCTTGGGCCAGCAAGGTCAAAGTGGTACCCCAGCTTTACCAGAGTGGTGTTCTCTTTCAACAGTTTGACTATGTCCATTTCCACCTGGCTCCCCATGATGTGCCTTTGATTGTGGAACCGCAGTTCTGTCAGAACCTTGTTTTGCTGCAAAGCTCTCATGATGGCCAGCACGCCTTTGCCTGTGATAAAATTTGACTCAATATTCAGACTAGTTATATGCTGATTAACCTTTAACATACCAGCAATAGCTATTGCCACGTTGTCATCAGCATGGGTGTTAGCCAAGCTGAATGACTTAACCACAGTGTTGTCCCTCAGGGCTTGAGAAAATTGTATAAGCATCTGTGAAGTGATGTTTTCAATGTTGTTCAGATTGACCTCTGTGGTGTCAGGGTCGTTGCTCCTAACTTTTTCCAAAGCATCTTCAATAACTGTTGGATTTCCACAAGGGTGGATGGCACTGCTCTTTAAACTCCGATTATCACTGTCTTTTCCATCATGGCCATTGAGGAAGTTTTCATCGTCCTTTGCACCATTACACTTTTTGTGTCTGATGTGGTCAGAACGCCTGCCAGCTGCAGCATTTTGCTTTTCCTCAGTCTCATCATCACTCTCATCTTCATCTTCCTTCTCATCTTCTTCTTCATCCTCTTCAGTATATGCCTCCTCAGACACTTCACTGTTGCTTTCTGTGAAACACTCTTCTTGAAGTTCTTCTGAATTGTCTTCTTCTTGCTCAGAATCCTGAACAGGAATGTAGGTGTGGGTGTTAAACATGATTGAAGTAATGTAACTACTGCCTTTTAGCACAGGAACAATTATACTGACACTGTATAAGTCAACATTGAAATCTAAAAACAAACAAATGCAGTTAGGAGAACAGAAAATGTTTAACACCTTTTTAACATTATTTTTTTTACACTCTTTAGAAAATTCTTAGCATAAATTGCAACCGCTTTACCAATGTCAGTGATTTCTGCCAAGAGAAAACTTGATACAAGGTATTACAACATGGACACCAGGTTTTCTATGCGTTGGCATGTCTACAAGGGGATATAATTTGGATCCTTGACAGCAGAAACATAAGACAACAATTTCAGAATGAACATGAGCAACAAGCTTCTTCATTTCATGAGGATTAGACATCTCAGACTCCCTTGCATATGGTAGTGTGTCTAAAAAAATTAAAGGTTGCCATGATCTAAAATACAAATAGTGTCTGCATGTGTAGTCTTCTATACCAGCATGCAAAACAATACAGAATTACAGAAGTCATGTCAAAAATACTTTGGATGTACTGCATGGGCTGTACATACTAATAAACTATTTTGAAGAAAGGATTGAGATGCATTCCCAGAGATAACATGTAATCACATGTCAATAACTCCTGAATTTCTTCATGTTTGTCAAGAGCTAAGCCAGTGCTCACAGTCAGCTCCCCTACTGTAAATTCTTATCTACAATTGTAATCTACAATCGTTGTCTACAGAGCAAATGCATTGCTTTTCTGAAACACGAGGTTATTCTAGTGTGTTTGGTGGGTACCAGGAAGGCAAACTTGGAACCATGCCCCAAGGCTCTCCTTGTTGCCTTTAGAAGTTATGATGGCAAAAGAGAGTTCTCTGCAGAGGGGCAGGAAAAGGTTTTGACCCCAGAAAAACTTCACTCTCCACATGGAGGACTCCAGTAGTGCAATGGGGATCTATGGGGCATGACAGAACCCAGAATCTACAACTAACCTTCAGCCTCTTGCTCAGAAAGATCTTCCATGTCATGTTTTGTCTACTGGCAAAACTATAGGTATGCATTTTTCTTTACAATTGTACATGTTTATAAAATTTTGGATTAATATAATGGTTCTGTATGCACTACTTTGGCAATATTTGTGTTTTAATCTCTGTAAAATACTAGGGTGTATTTTCCAAAGTGAGTACACTCTGCAGAGACACAGTGATTCTGATTCTGGAAAACCAAAGTGTTACTAACAGGACAGCCTATTTTTAGACAACCTGTGTTGTTTTAGGTTTTCTTAGTTATCTAAGGTTCTGAAAACAGAGAACTGCTAAAGTGCATGCTACTGTTTCACAGTTTTCAGTAGAATTCTGTGCTGGGATATATGCAAAACAGATGCTAATTGTAATGTTTGCAGAACTATGACTCATAAGGAGACAGGACATAGAGCTGTTTCTGCCTGATGTTCCTGAGCATTCAGGACCTGGGGGTCTTGCAGGGTCTGATTACATTGGCCTGCACACAGAGATCTTGTAGGACCCAGCCCCATTGCTTCTCCTGTGGAACATGTGCAGAAAGGCCCTTATCCTGAGAGATACTGTGCTACCTATAGGCTTATTATGGGATTAAGATTTATATCTGTATCTTCTATATATGTGTAGGGCTTTAAGACCTCAAAACATCAGGTTTCCAAAACCCTGTCTTTATGGCTTTGGTTTTATATCTCAAGAAATATATACTACAGATGAGCCACAGGAGGTGCCTTCAAATGCACTATTGATATGTTGATGCTAGATTAATAAAATCATACTTGACTTTTTCTTTTTTTTTTTTGAGTGGCATTTCTGAGGTCAAAGGCAGAATTTAGTTGCCTGTCATGTACATTGTCTGGTGTCATAATAATATGCATGATAATTTTGAAATTGAATACAGAGAGGTATTCTTACTGTGGCAGCACTGTGGTACAGGACTGCTGAAGGCAGCCTGTAGGGCTTCACGTTACTTTGTGGGAGTAATTTTATGAAAAGTTAGGACTAATAGAGTTAATGCAGAGGTTAATATCTCTGGAGGACAAGTTATTCACCCTAAAAGGCTATCTGCAAATTGTTTGCCTTTTGGACCAGCTGATCTGTCACCACTAACTATAGAAGGAGCATGAATAACCATCCTAGATAAAAGTGCATAATTTCCAGACAGTTGAAAGCAAGAAGAAAATTGTTTTCATGAAGCTTTCTTATTGCCATCAGTGGAGAGGGTCTATGACCTCTATATCAGCATATCAACCTTTTCTTATTTAAGGATGCATTTGGGAAGTTTTTTCTCAGATCAAAAAGTATAGAGTCTTTTGCCAGGACTTGGAGGTTTAGCTAATACCCATCATTAATGCTTTATATACATGGAAAAAGAAAAAAAAAAAAAANNNCAAAAGAAAAAAAAAAAAAAAAAGAAAGATCCTGCCATTGTATAAGATACTGAAATAAACCTGTTCAGCAGGTGTTTTAGAGCTTCCCAGGTTTCGAGTTCCAGGCTAAGCTGGAAATAAACATTAATCTTGCCGTTTACTCTCCAGAACTGACAAACAGGGAGTGAAGTCGATGTCTGCAAGCTGATACTAATGGTCTGATGACAGCTACTGCTCTGTGCTCTTGCCTACAAAGACCTCATACCACCATTCACAAACAAGAGAAAGTACTTACATGTAAAAACATCCTGAATATTGCAGGCTAATTTAACCCATCTGACTTTCCTCTAGAAAGGTATTTTATCTAATGTATAAACTGCAATTATTTCCTTGCAAATGAAATAAACTCCTGAATCAAGGCTGTTAGAGGTCCTGAGTTCAGTTTTGCTGTCTTTGCCTTTGTTGTATTACTTTCTGCTTAAACATGGGGAAATGTGTCCCTATAAACAGAGTGAGAGCTTGGTATGAAGCAGTGCTTAAAAATTCCCAAGTCCCCACTTTGCTTTGAAATTACACGTAGCCATCATGAAAATAGAAGCTGGTTTTTGGTCAGGCTCAGTCTCACATACACTTTTAGCAAGGATCAGGAGTGGCAATGTGGACATCAGCTGAGACTGAGAGTGCTCACTGCTTGCCAAGACTGAGCCCTTCACTCCTGCCCAGCTGTACTGTCCATTTGTACTTCAGGAAATGGCTTTTATTACTAACATTTTTATTTTGGGGGATGAGGTGCCTAACAAACACTATTGGTTGTTTTTTTAGGAATGCAGTTAAATGGTTTGATTGATGACTCTATCCCAGGCCACTTTGTAATTAATGTACAGCTGCCCTCTGACAACAGTTGCCAGAAGACTCCTGGACCATGCCAAAGATCCTCAGCAGGAACAAAGCAACACAAGCTGCCAACTGCAACACAGGCTGCTTTCTTCCAGTGAGCACAAAGCCTGACATCCGCTTACTCACCTTCTGAAATAACATGTATTCAAAATTATCTTCCTTACATGCTTCTCAGCAGTTAATACTGGCTGGTTTTTAAGGAAGGGAAAAGGCATTTTGTGTAGCTTTCTTAAAAAACCAAATGCTATCCAAAGGCCCACATCTCTACCTATTAATTTCTAACATGCCCTTTAATTTTTTCCCTATTTTAATCACTAATAATAGTTTATATGGCACTTTCTTCTGTTCTGAACTGAGCACTTAAGGTACCTCCAGAGAGAACAAAAACTCTCTGAGCTAATACTCAGCACTTTAGCAGGCACAGAGGAAGGACTAACAAGGTTCTAAAAATGCTACAAGAGACTGAAATTAAATCAGTGAGATCATGCCAATGAAGAATAAAACCAAATATCTATAGGAAACAGCAAACGCCTCAGCATCTTACCTTCTCGCATGCACCCAACCTCTCTTTTTCCAGGAGTTTCTTGGTCTCCCTCTCCCAGTAGGCCATCAGTGCTTCCCTGCTGAAAGTCCCTGTTGGTGTTTTCTCTGTCAGGCTCTTCTGCCGTTGTCCCACTGGAAGGTTACGGTCAGGCTCTATGTCCTCCAGCTCCCGCTCCAGCTCCTTCAGCTCCTCTTCAGTGAGAGAAGCCAGGAGCTCATCTTCATCAATGTCTTCATATTTACTGAGCTCTCTTCTATACCCAAAGGTAGACATGGTCCTGCTTGGTCAGGCTGGTACAAAGCTAAAGTGACCAGGCATTCAAGAAGGCTGAAGCAAGCAAGCTGTGTCTCCTGTGGTCAGCAACTGTTTCCCTGCATAGCCAGAGGCACCCTTTTAAGAGTAATCATTGGGGCCTTACGACAATGCATGAAGGGATGAAAGCATGCTCCGTTTTAAGTATCAGACGTCAGCTAGACATCTGAACAGCAAGAATGTCCCAACACTAATGTTTGCAAGTCCCTTAAAGAGAGGGATTATTGACACACTGGCCATGGCCATATTTAGAACAGGCAGCTAGTGGGAGAATACCAGCCTTGCAGACGGGGGCGGGGGGGCGGCACCAAATAAAACCCCGGGTGCACTTACACTGGCATCGTGTCCAAACTGCAGTAGGAAAAGAACAATGAAAGCCCATTTAATCCCGGGCTGTCACAGGGGCTGGAAATAAAACACCCTTGCCGAGGTTCGGTGGACTTCCTGTCACTTTCACGGTTTCTTCGTGGAATGCTGTTATCCCACCAAGGTGCTTGCAGGCGGGTGGGATCGGTGGAGAGGCAGCCAAGGGGGGAGGTCGGGGTGCCAGTAGCTGTGCGGAGCACTGCTCCCGCAGTGTCACATGTCGCCTGTAACAAATCACACAACTGAATTCTTTATTAGTGCCCTTATTTTTTTCTAGGACTGTCAGAGTGACAATCAGCTGGACATGTCCATTTGAAGCACCTGTGAGATTTTTTTTTTCACATGGAGAATTGTGCTCCGCTGGGGCGAAAGGACAGAGCCATCCAAAGATTTAAGGGTAACAAGCCGTGGGTGGGCAGGGGGCTGTGCCTTCATCACTTCTGACAGGTCGAGCAGCTGAAGGCCTCTAGTGGCTATTCTTTTAATGGCTGTTGCTCGCTGTCACTGATGTGCAGCTGGAGAGTGCCCTTCAATTCTTTATTCTAAAAGTATAACTACATTATAGTTACTGGTAATACATGATATACTGTTCTGATATTATTTTTATTGACAGGCAGCTTTTAGTAAGAAGAATTATAAAAAGAAAGATTAAACTTTGTACTGTTTATTGTTTGTTTTTTCTGATGCAGTTGTTCTTTGTTTTTTTTGTTTTTCCTATTTAGCAGTGAATGATGGTGAACTAGGAACATTTTCTGAAACATGCAGGCCAGCAATATCTGCCAACCTGTGTTGTGAGAGAGGGAGGGGGAGAGGAAGAAAGAAGGTTTCGGTACATGGAAGTAGGAACAATTCTATAACAACATATATCAACCTTCTTAAATGATAACACACAGTGTATTTTAGACAGTCAAGCCAATATTTAATGGAAATGTAAGTGAACATAATTTGAAGTATTGTTATTGTCCAACATTATCTCTTTTTGGTCAGTATGGATTGGACACCTGAACTGACATATGTTGTTTAGCCAAATTGCTCATTTAGTTTCATTATTATGCATACAGCTTTACTGACAGTAAAGAGAGGAGATTAAGCATGATTTCCATAAAGATTTGATAAAGAAATTATATTTTTCTTTTGATCATTTGTCTA
This sequence comes from Cyanoderma ruficeps, assembly GCA_008694505.1. NCBI lineage: Eukaryota > Metazoa > Chordata > Aves > Passeriformes > Timaliidae > Cyanoderma > Cyanoderma ruficeps. Next base: position 3,807,597 of record VZDJ01004378.1, read on the forward strand.
TATGAACTTCATGCAGTTATCTTGATCAAGAAATGGTAGGAAAGCTTATAGCTTTAGTCTTTCATAACCTACAAAATACCCTAATAAAGCAGACATAAAAATATTGTATACCTTAATATAAAATAAATATTTCAGGTCATTTACATTGACAGAATCTTTGGATAAAATAAAAAGGAGGCAGATGCTTGGCTTATGGGGATGAGAGTGTTACCTTCACTCTTACACCTTCATGCTATAAGGTCCCATGATGGGTCAAGTGCACATAGACAAGTCAGCGGATCCACAGGAGTTCTGTTCACTCTTTCAGCTGCACCTGCAGAATGAAATCTGGGGGAAATTCTGAAAAATGTGAAAGAGTAGGAAAAGATAATACGTAGATTTTTCTCTTTTAACTTGGCATTATCAATGCTTCTCAGTAGAGCAGACATACACATTAATTATCTGTATATAGCTGCACTTCAAGCAATTTTATTTCTTTAGTATGTCTAGGACAATGGTTCACATTTTTATCATTGGAGTTACCCAGAGAAGCAGCACAATAAAGTTATCTTTCTTGAGTGCATTTTTGCTGACAACATTTTGTTGCAAACATTTTTGATGGAGTTAGGAAATGTGAACTGGATAGATTTTCTGTTTGAAACTGAAACACTTTTAGAAATTGAAATGTTACATTTTATTAGCTGACTATTGATATGCACAACACTGATATGTGCAATATTAAAAGCAAAAATATGCTGTTAAAATTGAATCTATTCAAATATACTGTTTTCCAGAAAAATCTCAGCTTTCTGCTTTTTTTTTTGTCAGGTACAACAAAATTTGTAAGTCTTTAAATTTTCCTGAGCTGAGAGTCCATTATACAAAGTACAAACATACAGATACCTGAATTGTCTATTCAAAGTTTTCTATGTATAAACCAAATGTTCCAAACTCAAAGAAACTTCAAAAATCAGCATGTATTATTCACTTCTAAAATAATATTCCAAAGGAAGATTAAATAACACGAATATTACCTTCAATGCTACTCCTTGCTGAGACATGATACAACCCTGAGCCAGTGGTGATGTTTTTCTACACAAAATGCCAATGATGTCCATTCTAGCCATGAGATACATAATTTAAAGATGTTACTAAAGACAGACAAGGTATTTTCTTGTACATTTCTCCCCTGAAGCAGGGGGAAAATCTGCAGTCAGTGACAGAGTTATGTCAGTTATGAGAGGTTTGTGTCCCTCCTTGATCCTATATGAGACCCATGGTATTTTAGGACCTATTCTTTACATGGAAATGGCCAAAGGTGAAGAGCCACAAATTAGGAAAATTTTAATAAAAATAATAAGGCTGTAGCACATGGCAAATTACACATAGAGAAAAAAAAAAGATGATAAAACTGTAAAGACAAGTACTCACAGGTCAGAAAATGTGGGAATAGTATTTGCTGTTGCCTGTTGACGAGCACTGAAACACAGTCCTTAATTCCATAGCTCTGTAATCACATACTTTGATCATAGACACATGAGTACTCAGAACCTTTACTCTTTTTCACTGCATGGGAAAGATCACACACATTTAATAGCCTTTCAGCATTTTATTTTGCCCCTGATCTTCGGCATAGTAAAGCTATCAATGATTTTAATTGTCCAGTGGCCTTTTCAGAGGATATGAAGGTGTTACCACTTTTTTAAGGAAGAAGAGAAGCCTTAAGACTTAAAGTACCCACTAATTTGGAATTTTGGATTCTCTTTCTGGCAGTATTTGGCATTATGCAAGCATTTCAGGTGATCAGGGTTCAGTTCCTGTGGGCACCAGCCATGGCTGAAGCTTCCCACCCTTACAACATTTCAGATCACAAGTTCCAACTTCCAAGAGGAACTCAGAGCAAGGAGAGGAGTGATAGTGTTTTCCTGTTATCAGCATTCTTACCTGAAACATTTCTGTTCCTGTTTCACAGTCTCCTTTCTCAGGCACTATACCTGTTCTGATTTCTGAAAAAAACTAAGCAAAAAAACCAGCAATCTGAGCAACGTGTTCTATCTCCCCAGCCGTGTTCTCAATCACATCATTATAAACAGTTTAGGAAGAGTCCATTGTATGCTAGTGAGATGGCACTTCCTTCCCTCACAGGAGGCAGTGAGTAGAGCATGAACCATGTGTAGTACAGGAGGGCAGATTTATAGTGGCTGCATTGACAACTGTTCAGGATGAATCCTCCAACTGGACATTAGGAAAAATTTGTTCATGGAAAAGGCTGTCAAGTATTGGAACAGGCGGTCTGGGGAAGTAGTTGAGTCACCATCCCTGCATGTATTGAAAAGATGTGTAGATGTGGCACTTAGGAACATGATTAAGTTGTGGTCTTAGCAGTGTTAGGTTAACATTTGAACTTGATGACCTAAAAGATCTTTGTGATGATTTGATGGAGTGCTTTGCCAACTCCTAAGAGAAAACCCAAACTCACCTCCCTAATGCCCTGCTGAAATCCTGTATGCAGGGAATTAATTTCATGGTATTTCACCAATAGGCCATGAAAACCCATCTCTCATTCAACAAAATTATTAAAAGGTTTGTTCACTTCAGAACCTGAGCTGGGAGAAAACGAGAACTGGAAGCATCCATTTTATAGGAGGAGGATTCACTCTGTCTTTGTAGATCTTGGCACACAGGGTTCCTGGTTTTCATCAACTACATTTCAGACAAGCATTTCAATCTTTCTTAACATGGTGGAAAGATTATTTATTTTCTTGGTTTTACAAGAGAAAGCCCTTCTAAGTGTCCTTTTTACCTTTCCAAGCAATTAACTATTTCAATCAGCAACCTAGGGAACTCTGTTCTGCTTCTGATGTTTCTACACTTGGGGCACATTGACTCAATTGCTTAAAGGCCACAAGCAACACGTGGCAGGCGGTGCTCACGCCTCAGCAAGACAAAGCTCACAGCTAAATGTATATTTCCACTCATATGAGTGCAGGGAAAACCACAGGAAGGCAAAGAAAGGGCTGCACAACCTTGTCCTCAGGCGCAGGACAGTGGCTATTTCAGTCCCAGCTCCCGAGGACAGCCTGTCAGACAGATGCGCTGGCTCATACTGGGCTCAGTCCCACGCTGCAGGAACAGCTCCAATTGCCATAGAGCACATTATAAACAATGCACCACAGCACACTGGGCTTTCCCCATGTCTCCTGCTGCCTGTCTGCAGTGCTGCTTGCTTCTGCCTCCCACCATCACTTTTGCAACCCTCGCTCCTCAACCAACTCCTTCCCTCTTGCTGTCCACTCAAGCAGACCCCAAGGCACCAGCCTCTGAGTTCTCTCTTCATGCCTTATTGCTGCTGTGTTGCCTTCTCCATCCCTGGTCCTGCAGGCCCCCTGCTCCTGCTTTCCCTGCAAGCCCCTCACTGTTCTCAGCCACCTCCACAGCCTGTTTGCTGACCTCTCCTTCCTACTCCTCCTTGCACGTCTCCTCCGTCCTGCCCTCATGTTCCTCACTGCCTGCTCTCCCCCTCCCACTATAGCAATATATATATATTTATCTCTATATATGTCTCAGTTTTTGTATGCTGCATGTACAGGCCCAGGGAGAATGCAGAATTCAAACCATCCTGGAGAGACACAGGGTCAAGCAGCCTGGCAAGTACACAAGACCACGAGGCAGAGCGATGGGACAAGCTGCAGCTCTTTCCCTCGGGAGACTCACATAACTTGTGAAAATCGTGCACACGGTACTGTGCCTGAAAAGGATGTGTCATCACCTACATTTAACAGTGCTATCATCACAGCAAATGGGACAAAGCATGCACTGAAGGCATTTGAAGAAACAATTTTTCAGCTGCTTTTCGCAATGCCAGATGATTCTGTTGTTCACTCCATCTCTCCGGGTGACGCTGTAAACAGGGCGTCAAACAGAAGGAAAAGATATTTCCTGCCATCTATGCTGGGGGAACACAAAGTGGGGTAAGTGCAAAGATGACCCTGATTCAAAACCAGTCTTTGCTTGAGAATCAGACTGAGCATTCTAGCTCAAAGACAGATTTTTCCCACAGATTCCCTGCAACCCTAGGCTACCAGGAGGGCAGATTCTAGGTCCAGGCTGTAGTTTGACAACTGGACCATCCCAAACAGTCATCAGCTTTCATATAAAAACATGTGCATGTGGGCTGCCTTATTGCTCATATCAGTTTTGCAAACAGCTTTCTCAACAGTTGCTGGGGACATAACTATAAACCATTTACCACCAAGACACAGGGCAACCACCAATTTAATGTATTTCAGTGGTGGGGGTGTTTGCATTGGCTGACATATAAAGACAGAAGAGCAAGAGGGAGTGAAGCACTGGATGGGCTCTGACAGTGCTGCTGATGGGAAGACAGTACAGATGAATCCTGGAAGGGGAGTCAAGAGATCGACCTGACTGCAGGGAAGGACTGGGGAGAAAAATACATCCAAGTGCAAATAAGAACATTTCTGAACTAACAAATTTCTCAACCTTTAATTAAAAGACAGAAAACTCACTGCTCACATTGCACATGCACCTTTGTGCATGGATCCTGGAAGTCTATTTTATTATACAGAGAGGATGCCACTGGGTGTCAAAGGTGCAGCAGACTTGGGGTTTATTGCTCCTTTTGCGTACCTGAATCACACTAAAATACGGAAGACAACAGGGAAAAATAAATCTTATTGAATAAATGTCATTCCCAATCCCAGTTTTATTTCCTTCCAACACAGCCAATACTTTTTAATCATCTCATGTCAGTACAATGTCATGTTCTGTAGCAACAGTGTGAGACGAACCTGCTTATCTTTGACAGGACAAACTATTCCTGCCAGGGTTTTGCTCAAAGCAAGTGTTTCACGTCTCTGCAGACTGGCAATTTCCTCATTTCTGCCACACTAAAAAGATAAACTGCTTTGTACACAAGGATGGTCTTAATGCTTTTGCTTTCATATAGCTGCTCCTTTTCCTCAGGAGGAATCTCAGTCTGCTTTACAAACATTTCCAACAGATTTACAAACTATATATAGAAATCATTTCACTTGCTGCTGATGTACAGACATAGGGTGACCACAGCAGCTGTTTGGAATTACATCGCAATATTGCTCAACAGGTTTGGAAAGCAAGTAGAGGCCACTGTATTGCAAAGAAAGTAACAGAGAAACTGCTGTATGCACAAAAAATGTGGGTTTGGGAAGGGTAATTTCAGTGAGATGCAGTTAGCCTGTTACTCTTTAAAAAATGAAGAATAATAATATTGGTAAAATCTACCAATATAAGAACTATATTATTTGTGGTGGTATTTGCGAATACACTGTAATATGTGTGTCCATATCAGGCAATTACTAAATTGTAAGTGATTATAAAACTGAAATCCATGAAAAAATCTATGAAAACTATATGGATTTCATCCTTTGTTAATACCTGAGTCCCAGACAATTCTTCCATGTAACTTAGCCAAACCTATGGTTTGTCATTCAGTTTAAAAAATTACTCTTTTTCTTTATACACAGAGAGCAAAACAGGTACTTAGCTACTATATTTAGCATCTCCTTTGTCACTTTTTTTTAAACAGTGTGTGTTTATGAAGATTTTCTTTAAAGCAATATAAATAAGTTATATACTTCATAGGGAGTTAAGTACAAGCAGCAGTACTAACCAGGTAAATTCTCTACTGTCTTTAATTACGTTGGGGTTTTGTTTTGGGTTTATTTTTTGTTAGTCCATATTAATGATAACTGGGACTATCTACCATGCACACATATGTGGACAAGCAGCAATGGGTTTGCCCAATTAGATTTAGAGATTTCTACTGAAAATTTGAATTTTGAAAATTAAGTGCAAATACACTGTACGTGTCACCAGAGCTACACTGTTATATCATTCTTATGACTACTAACTATTCACTAATATGTAGCTTTTCAGGAGAATTTGAGCTCTCTCAGCCATTCCTTATAAGACGTATGTTCCAGCCCCTGGAAGTGATGGAAAAACAAGAGAGATAAGACCTGTTCTACAGGGATAAGTCATCATAAAATCATGTCCATGCAAGACACAGACAAACCATGGATATTTTAGCAGGGTTTTTTTTCTGCCCTAAGTATGGGTCACAAAGAATCCCTTTACCTTACCCCAAGGTAGACACAAAAGAGCCTGTGACTTTGTGACTGTGTTTTTCCATGTGTGACTCCTGTACTAACGGCAATAGTCTGAGAAAGGGCAGCTCAGGCACTTGGAGCCCATGCCAGAACACAGACTGCTGCAGTAAAATTGCTGCTCACCTCCCACCTCAGCCTCAACCNATACCCAGAACAAGCTCTGCCACGCCAGCTCCCAAAATTAGATGGTAGTCAGTGCACGGAGTTTTATAGATGACCCACACACGACATTATGGCTTCTACAGGGAAGCACTGGTCATGTACAGGACTCACGGCTATGGTTTGCTCCCTCCTTCCCTGAGCTCTGAAAACACTCACAGCTACAAAGTCTATCCCATGGGTGCTGAAAAGGCTAAAGACTGATGTAACCACTGTTGAATGTCTGGCTCCTTAGAGAGCTCACAGCCTGGTGCAGCTGCTTGTGTCAGATTTTATGAGAAACAGAAACCAAATTATACCTCTGATTTCAAACATTGTCCCCAAATCGATAGGAGTCCCTATCCCATAGCATGCCTGCATCAGTGCCAGGGCATTTAATTACTTGTAGACAACATCGCCTGGGGGTGGGCATGCCATGGAATTGGGTTGCAGTGGAACAGCCTGTGAGACACACCCAAATAGTCCAGAAAATTAAATTCTAGTGTTGCAAGGGTTCAATCACAGTCCAAGTAGGGAAAATATTTTTTTTTCCCTACCAATTTATTTTTCCAGCTGGGAATGATGTCTTTGTGTCTTTTCACACAACCACCAGCTCTGGTTCAGTTATATTTTCTGCTTATACCACCACATAGACAGGACCATAGAAGTAGCATCAAATGGTCTGACTGCAAAATATGGGAGTAGAAAGAGTTGTGTTCAATTCCTAGCTGTGCCATAAACCTGACCTGGGGAAAAGAGTTCCCTTTCCATGATTATCTCACCTCATATTTCATTTAAAATAAAGTTTTGCTTCTCCCTCCATTCAGTTCACAGATGCTTTGAAAATATGAAAGGCACTTTCTCATAATGCTGTACTTGCTTTAGTGTTGAGGAGGGTGGGGGTGGGAGGGAAGGGAAGTGAGGGTGGGCACAAGCCTTCAATAAATAAACAACTTCAATGGTGAAGGACAGAAAAGCCTTAAACTAGTATCAGTCCACCTCCTATAACAAGCAACCAAACAAAAAAAAAAAAAAAAAAAAAAAAAAAANTCATGTCCAGGAGGTATCAGCCAGTGCAGCCTTGACCTGCTGACAGCCGTGTTGGGTTCACTGGGCACTCTGCTCAGGCCCCTCCTGCAGTCATCAGTCACCTGGGGCATCCTTCTGTCAGAGGCCTGGCCCAGATGCCTAGAAATTTTTACAAGTGACTAAATTATTATTTTTCATCCTGGTCAAAATTTCTGGCAAAAACCCCAGAAGTTACATCTCAGAAAACTACATGAATAGTAGCCCTACCAAGAGCAGGAGGGATCAAGCCTTCTGTTCAACCTTCCTGTCCCAGACCAGTAATTTTCACATTTACCATTAGCTCCAGTGAATCTGGCATGAAGGACAGACACGCAAAGCACCAATATAGCTGCCTTTGGAAGTGGAATTTACATCTCTGACTCAGAAGTTGGGTTTTATATGACAATGGCATTCAGCAAGTAAGGAGACATTCCAAAGAAATTGAAGAGCCAGTTTAGGGGGCAGGGCAGAAGCATACTGGAGCTGAGCTGAGCTTTGGTTTGTATGAATATGTGTGTGTGTGTCTGTGTGTGTGTGATAACCAGCATACCTCTCAAATAAAAGGATACCCAGAGTTGTTGTGGCTGCCCCTTCCATGGAAGTATTCAAGGCCAAGTTGGAGATGGAGTCTTTGAGAAACTTGCTCTAATGGAAAGTGTCCCCGCCCATGGTAGGGGGGTTGGAACTAAATGATCTTTAAGGTCCCCTCTAACACAATCATTTCATAATTGTGAGTTTAGCTAAATGGATTATGCCCTATGTAATCCTGACATCCACCAATTGAAACACCTTCTTAGTTGGGAGGGTTTGTATTTTTTTTTCTTTCCTCAAGATGGAAGAGATGGTAGAAAAACAAAGGGAGTAACTGCAATCAATTTTTAATTAAATATCTTTACATTTATTCTGTTGGTTTCTTTTTCTCTAAATGTGCAGAAACATATTGTGCAGTGCATGACAACATGACTGAGGGTGAATGTTCAAGAACTGATCTGCTAAAATTTTGAAGGAACCAAAATTAAAATTACAGTATTTCTTAACCAAGGTGATATGCTGATTGATTTCCTGGTTTGTTTGCCCATCAAAATCTACTCTTTGTTTAAAAGAGTCTACCTAAAGTCCCTTAAATTTTGCCAAGCCTTGAAACATGCACACACAGAAGCTGTACCTGGGAGCAAACACTTTGCAAAAATACCTAAAAATAATCATTTAGATGTTTGAAGAATTTTATATAGGACTGGGATCTTTATTGTACAAAGTATGCTACAACACTTCTGATGAATGTGACCTGACATAAGCAATTAAAATTTCCTGTAATAAATCATAACATTTTTAACTGGAAGTTAGATGTTTGCCCAGTGGTATCCCTGTTCATTCTTCGTGCGTTTCTATGAAAAACTGAATTCTTGTGCTTAGAGGAACATAGTCCATGTAATCTATAAAAACACAAGCCACTTTTCCAGCTATATGTCTCAATCACAGAACAGCAATAAACTCACAGAACTGAAACAAAGAACACATCATGTCATAATTTCAAAATTTGTGCAGAGGAATGCCAAAGAACACATTTTAAAGCAATTAAAGAAGTTAATTTAAACAAAGTCCTAGCAATGGCCTTCAACAGTCAAACTTTAAAAGCCATTTCCTTCCATGTTTAACATTAGTGAACCTTTAATTTATGCAAATAGACCTGAAGGCAAAAAGAAAAAAAAAATTGCTGTAATCTGTGGTACTGTTTTGTTCAACAGAAATATTTCTTTGGAAACACATCTACTCCACTGGTTAGGAAAGGAACAGAAATTCCAGAATCCTGCCTCATGATTTCTTAAAATTTCCTTTCTAAATCTCTAATATATGAATGCAAATATAAAACCACACAATGTACCTAATTTTTGCTATCTCAGTGTAGAAAATGAGAAATGGCTATTTTTTTCTTACAGTGTTTTCAAAAAAGGATTTTGCCAGTATGTTAATCTTAATTCAACACCATAAACTATAATGTTTAAATCTGGATAATGAAAAGGGCAAAGTGAAGACAAGTAAGGAAGGCATGTATTCACTAGTTTATCCTTTGTTGAAGAAGTAGTCCAACCAGGAATAGGCTTGTGCTCTGGAGCTGGCCACACAAACTAATTTCCAAAGATACCCTGACAAATAAAGTCCAAACACATCTCCACATTATATCCATGACTGAGCAACAGTCTCAGCATCATGTCACCATCCACAGAATACTAAGTGCACTGGGGAAATGTGTATCATTAACCAACAGAATTAGCAGTTGACATCTGCTCCATAAGATAGGAGTAGCTTTACAATTCCATGGCTGTCACCTCTCACTGCCATGAGAACACAGATTAAAGGATCCTTGTTTGGATTTGTTCCTGCTTTCAGCAGTATTTTGGTACAAAGAATCTCATTGTTAGGAAAAGCACAATAAAGTGCAGTTTTCCTTCTGTCATCATAAGAATTTTAAGTTACACATTTGGACAAGAGAATGTTGATATCCAAACCATTTTCAATGACAAGTTCTAGACACTGCTTCTGAGCATCTACAGTAGAGTGAACAGTGCCCAACCCACTTTCCTGGATTAAGGACTGGGATGTGGCTGCAAGGAAATACTTCCTGCCCCTAAAAAAAACTGAACAAAACTAGCCAGGTGTAACTTCCTTGCATGAAGAAAAAAACCCTCATCCAGCTATATTCTGAATTACCAGCCAGACATTTTACAAAAATCAAAACATAGAAACACCAGTTTTGAGCATTGTCAAATAGGATGTCGCGTTTAAGTTGTTTCAGTGGTTTTCATTTAATTCTAAGGAGCCTGTTTTGCATTTTGCTTTGTTTATGCTACAAATAAAAGTTGATTAAATGTAATCTTGCACAGGTACTTCTGAAATAGAAAGGTATATAAATTAATATGCTTGCAAGTTTACTAGAGCCATCTTTGATGTGACCTTGTGCCACACTTTTTCTTAGAGAAAATGTAAAGTCTAAGCTTATATTCACACGTAATACTACTCCACAAGCCACTCTGTGTATGGGAAGTAGTCCTGCCTCACCAGCACATTGCCACTTCCTCCATATTTCAAAAGCAGAGCTATGCAGTCCAGACTACGTCCTCCAGCTGCTTGAAACAATACTGATGTGCAATCATCTGCTAAGGCCTTGATATCTCCACCTCAAAGGAGGACACAGAACTTAATATTTATATCCAAAGTGATTTATAGACCATCATAAAAACAAATCCAGAGTACTTTCCTCCTTATTTTCAGATATATTTAAATTAAAACTTTACTAAAGCATGAAATATTTGTTGTGGCAAATATAAAACACGTAAGATGTGTACAGACACAAGCTCGAGTACTCACTTGAGTGGGCTCTGCTTTGACTGTAAGCATTACAACTGAGAACTTTCAAACCAGTATATTTCAAAAATATTTCATTAATTAATACCAATATAATTGCATATGTGGAAGGAAATCTGGGAGGGAGGGACGGAGTGGACTAAAGAGAAACACAGAAGGGCAAAAAAGGGCACGTATAGCAATCTCTCCTTGACTGAAATGGATTGCTTTCAACTCTGCCACTCTTCTCACATGCATTATGGAAACATATAAGCACCACCCTGTCTAGCACAAAAACACTCACCTATGCCTCCTTTCCTTCTAGCTCATTTCCTCTTTCTTTCCTGAAAGACCTCAGCAGTCAGGCAAGATGTATACCAGTGCAGAGGTGCATTTCTCTTTTCCTAACTACGTATCATTATGATGAAGATACTCCAGCACATCACAAGTGACCACAAGTAACCCCTAATGGTGTTAGTCAATATTTGTCCTTAATGTTCATATTTCCATCATTCTTCAGAACATCAATGTCTTTGCACCACTGTTTTGCAGCTTCTTGCATTGCTGACCAATGTTTCATGCACATCTTGTAAGTTTTCCAGGCTTTTCTAAGCTTTAGAAAAGCTTTTCCTCACGTTTCTATTAGAGGAAATTAAAACAACTTCCAGTCCTAGAAATCTGAGAATGCAATATATGACAAATAAACAGTACTGTCATCTGCTTGGGAAATCAAGGTACTCAAATAACAGCTCAAAACTGTCTCAGTTTGGAGCATGGAAGGCAAAAGCACTTTGATTCTGGGAATCCAGAAGCAGGTATATCACAAGGAAAGCAAAAATTAAAATCACAAAATGTTCAAATATGGTCCTTTTAAAGTTATTGCAAACATTACCGTGTCTCAAGAAAATTCCACTTGTGACTTTCTTTTACACCTGGTAGCTCAAATCCTGGTGTGTACTCTGTGGTTATTGTCAACCAGAGTACAGTTGACATCTGCCATACTTAAAGTCCATATTCTGTTGTTTTGAGGTTCCATGGTTTTCATGGATAACTACTCTTGCAAATTATTTACATATAGAATAGTGATGCTGAGTAAGAGTCTTATTTCACTTCTGAAAAGAAGGAATTTCTGCATTGGAATATCAGATCACTCACTGGTGGGGCAGCTGAGGGAGATCACCACCATAGGGTTAGCAAATTTAATTTTTGTGAATGTCCCATTATATAGGAAGGTTTTCAGGAGGCAACAGTCTTCACAATTATCCACAACTGCTTTGAAGTATAGCATGACCAAACGTACCTGGAAGCCCAGATCACCCCAGTAGACAGATCTTCAGCATGTACCTTTCTACTAAAGAGATCTCTCATCAGAGTTTTAAAATTAAAGAGTAACTAAATCATGAGCATCATCTATTAAGTGTTAAGCACTTGATCCTCAATTTCACTGAAACTAGGATTGAAATGTATGATGCACAACAATATCCACATCCCCATTTTCAGCACTAAGTGATAGGAAAACATAAAAAGCATCGCATAAACAATACATTGATGACAGACCTCACTTTCAGGAGGTTGTACAGAGAAATATTTAGGAAACTAAATTGTCATTTTAAGGGGAAAGACCTTTTTCATCAGCTCTAGTTAACTCTTTGCAGGATTCATTGAAAGTAATGGCTGAATTTAGCTGAAGTTTCACAGACTTAAAATTACTGAAAGGAACTGAAAGTAAAACATTTCTGAAGAGCGCCTTATAAATGCCTCAGGGCCTTAAAATAATAATACAGTATTTGCCTCTGATGAAAGTTAATAAAAAGTCAGATAAATGAATATTTCAATTCTGATAATTGCATTATATATTGTATTTTCTCATATTAATTTCACATATTTATTCTCTTCAGAATCTCTTCAGAAGATATTTTGACACTTAACAGAAACTGGAAGCTAATATAACTAAGTTACTCATGTATAGTAAAACTCATTTAAGTCTACCAACAGCATAAAATCTTCCTAAGGAATCATCTTTCTTAAGAATGAGGTATTACAGTGCAGTTGAAACTTGTTTTCAGCACAAGAGGGGAGGGAAATGAGAAGATTTTCAAAATACCTGCCTACTCCTCAAGAACTCACCGGATAAAACCAAAAATCTCCACTAACCTCCAGATCTCCAGTTAAGCACATTCCAGTTAAAACAAGGGGCTGTTCTTGTGTTGTACTACTACCCTAAGGTGGTAGAATAGGACAAGGTTGGTAAAGGTAGCACCTGACCAGATGGAGAAGGTACCTGGAGTAAAAAAAATTGTTCCCTTTTCTTAGAAGCAGCTCAGCATTCACCTAAAACCTAAGGAGCATCTTAAAGACCATCTCAGTGATCACCTGAGGCTGATGAGAGCTGAACAGAATGCTGGGAATTCACCAGGTTTAGGGCATTTAGGTTCATCTAAAATAATGACCAGCAGCTAAACCACAGAAGCCAACAGGAGTGCTGGGGTGAGTGTTGAACAGAGAAGCATTGCTAGGCATGTTGCTTAAACCCAGAGACAGAAGTTACCAATAAGAAGTGGAGTTTCTCCTTGTAATTTATGGTATTGTGACAAACACCCTTTTCCAGGATCTTTGCACGTTTTCCACAAAGCCAGTTTTAGCTGCCAAAGTTAATGCTGTTTTCCATTGCGTGTTTTGTATTCCCACATTGATTCATAAGATGCTAGAGGTAAGAAAGTGAAAAAAAGATTAAACAAAATAAAGCAGAAGGCTGCTAACTCATACACATATATCAGAAATCTTTAAATGCTAAGTTTTTATGAAAAGTATTTATAATTATGTTAACCTAACCAGCACTTCCAAACACACTGAATAGTAATTTTTGCTTTGTCTGTAAGCTTCAGAACAAAATGTTAAAAATGTTCTTATTTGCTAGTGTAAATTGATGCAACTTTTCCAAAACCAGAAAATTTGCCTGACCATTTAAACAACATAAGCAAGATGTTCCATGGAGGATGTGGTCATACTTCTTTTTTTGTTAACAGTTCCAGCCCATTGGTGTCCTTATTGTTTTATGTTTCTTTGCTGCTCCCCTTATCTTATGGGATATTTTAACCTTGCTTGTCATCTAAAGTGTCTTCACATACTTGTGGAATTGGCCAAGCTGCAACCTCGTGCAGTGGAAACCACTCTCTTTGATCAGTTTTCTTCAGAATATGTCAGGTTCACAAGTTCTTGAAGCCTAGATACTTGACCTTAGAAACCTGAACAGGTAAACGTGATGCAGTTGAAAAAATAATATGCCAAAACCTCAGATTTGCAAAGGAACTACTTGATTTTATTTTAGGGTTTGTTTGTTTGTTTGAATTTTTGGCTTTGTTTTTGTTATAACCCCAGGACACCTTGCTTCATGGATGATACAATTTTCCTATTGCTTTCGCTAGGTGATACAATGAAATGGTCTCATCTCATGTCACTAATTATCTCTTTTAATTGCCTTTAATACATTTAAACATCCAAAACCACTCACAAATATTGTTTTATCTTTATACTGCCAAAGCACAGTCTATTAAAGAAGACCAAAGGACTCTGGACTCTCTGCACTACTTCTGCAGTCATGAAGTTTAATGGATGTTCACATGAGTTCACAAGGTCAGACGATGGTCAAGCTGTGTCAGCTATTATTTTCAAGGTGTGAGAGTCACTGAAATGCTCAATGGATTAGTAACAGAGTATGTCAAACCTTTTAACTATAGTCATCAACTTATATTCAATCTGCTTGTATCACCAACTGTAATTGTGGCTTATGTCCACTATGCTTTTTCCCCATGATACCACATCAGCTAACCATCTTACTAGTAAATTCTCACTATAACTGGAAGGTCAGGAATGTTGCTCTTTAAAACATCTTCTAAGTTTTTGAACTGTAAAATGCAGTCTTTATATGTTGTAAAACACACAGTAAGAAAAAAAGCTTTAAGTTAATATATACTGTACCTACCTAGGCTTTTCCAAATGAGCTTTGGGTTTTGATAGTTTCTCTGTTAGACTCAATCTTAGTGGCTTAACACATTAACACATTTGTCCTGTTAAATCTTTTTTTTTTTTTAAACTACTATTCCCAGTTTGTGCAGCCATGTGCCCTTTCTACCACACTAAACACTTATCATCCTCAAAATGTTGCACAAATATTACACAATTATACTAAGTCCCTGTTGCTTGTTTGTCACAGAAAGATCATGGTTCCAGTCATCCTGCAAATAGAGAAGGAACATTGTTGGAACTGCTATTTGGGAGAAATCTTCTGAAATTTATTTTCAAGGGGAAGTGTTAATCAATTTTTTTCAGACTAATTTCTGCATTGCTCTTTTAAGGAGTAAGACATTCAAAGTACCATAGGCAATATTGTAATTCCATCCACAAATACCTTACTAGTTAGTATATTATGATAAAGCTTGCAAACCAAAATTAAATTAGTAACGGCTTGCATTCAGATTGACTCAGAAACTAAAGGTGTTTCAGATTCAGATTCCCACTTAATACAGTTTCTCACCTCTTTCAATGAGACTGGAGTCCTGGCCTGGGTTTTTAACTGCAAGGAAAGAAATCTGAAGGAAGATGTTAAAAATCTCTACTTCAATCCCATTTTCTCTGATGGAGAAAATATACAACTTGGGTCTTGAGTGCCATCTCTGAACACAAAAAAAAAAAGGAGTCCAAGAATAATAAAAGAATATTCACAAACACATTTTCTTTTGGGGCTTAGAAAAACAGACCTTTATATGTTGATCATAAAGGGCAAGCTTTTCTGAAGGTCCTCTGTCCCTTCCTATTGTGTCCATAGTCAAGGTTTCAGCATAACAGGCCAAAAGATGATTTAACACCTAAGTTAGACTGATGAACATTGTGACATCAGTCAGTCACAATGTGGACACATGTACTCTCCCTCATCTATTGTGGGCAATGCACTTCATTGACAGGCAGGAAAATTCTGAGGTAAGGTTCTTTTATGCATTTTTCCTCTCATTTGCACTAACACTTCTCAAATTCTGATGGCACCTTAAAGCTTCCATCACTTATCCCACAAAAATTCATATATCATAAAATGAGAAAGTTGGTAAAGTAGCAAGTAACTGTGACAGGGTAAAGTAAGAATAAGGCAAAGCTCTCCCCACAGCACAAGCACTGGACACACTGCCAAGCGTCTACACGCACCTCAAGAGCCTGATCTGCTATATCACTGCTGGTAATACACTGTGCTGAGGTGACAAGGTCTGACCAAAGCATGGATGTTCCACAAGGATCACAGGGGAACAGAACAGCAGGGCTGATACACTGAGCAGCAACAGAACATTGCTGCTACATTACGTGATGTGGCAACGAAAGGGCTAAAAAGCTCAGCAGGAAAATCTTCCTCCATTCACCCCTGGCAGTTTCTCAATTGCCAGACCCACACACTAGATCACTGGAAACAATTGCAAACCCTTACTCTAAATGGGTTTTAGTTTTTTGTATTACAAAGAATATTTTCCTTAAACAACATTTTGATTAGCCTGATATTTTCCTGATATTTTTATATTCATACCTGAAAAACTAGGTATTATTTCTTGATGTTTTACTTATAAAAACTTTTTTCTCTCTAAATTACTGCTTTTTCATTAGAAAAAAATTATGAACTATTTGCTAATCATGGAAGTTACATCTCTCCTTGGAAAGAAGTGTATCAAGCATTTATTGCTTTTAAACACATAAAGTTATGCAAGTTAATATTATTCTAATTTCTTATCCTTAAACTAGACAATCTTAGCTTTACTCTATAAATAGAAGGCACTTAGGCATGCACACAGGTTATTCATAGCAACAAAATAATTACTAGCAATCTAAATTTGGACTCAGTCTCTTAAGTATTACGTTTTTAAACTTTCTCTGTTAGTCGAACTGGCGAGCATACACAGTCTCACCATTTCAACCCATTATCTTGCCAGTGTTACTCTGGGGCCTGCATTTTAAGCAGCCAGGAATGGTGCCCTGCAAGCTGAGGTGTCCTGTGATACTTCTAAAATTAAATACACAGTTGGTAGATAAATTAAGGTCTGACCTTGTACAACTGTAACATAAGCAGACTCGACCCTCAGGAAAGTATTACACATGACTTCTCTAAAATCTCAGCAAATGTAACACGAGGTCTGGGGATATAAGATTATCTGTGCCCCCATTGGTTAAACAACTCCCATTAAGAAAATCAATTATTTGCCAATTATTCTCAAGCTCTACGTTAACAACATATGGGAACATATTTACATAAATCACAAGAAATTTGAGAAGGTTTAGCCTTTACCTAGTTGCAGATCTCACCATATTACATCACAGAACACTAATCTCTCCCTCTGAGGCTGACATGATGCAAAGCTTTATAGATTCAATGACAGCCCATTACAGTACTTATTTAACTAGTTTAATAACTTGAAGCTGGACAAAGAAGCAGGAGGCATGGCACCACAGACAGCAGGGATGAAAATACAGAACAACCCCAGAGTAAGATCAAGAACTACAGCACCAAGCAAGCTAAACCCAGGCATGTGATGAAGAAGAAGCTGGAAACATCCCTGATTCAAAACCTCTGTGTTGTTCTGCTTTTAATCAATCAGTTACTATTTTTACCATAATGAACAGACAGTAAGGGTACACAACAAACTGAAAAAAACCTCCCAAACTTCCAATTTGTCTTTAATTGTTCTAATGGAATTAAATTTTACAGTGAATTCCTCCATGACTTTTGACTCACCTGCATTTATAGAACCATAGAAGTGTAAGCTTAACTAAGGCACTACATGCTTCTCAGTATTTGAACACAAGATCAACAAAAGCATTTAATGATGATAAATAATATTCACTTCAATTTCTTTGGCTAGTGTGACCTAACTAAAGGTAGCACGCCCCTAAAGAATCCCCATATAACAGAAGCTGACAGAAACAATGCTGAGATCCTGCTCTACTGCAGGATACGAGATGATATGAACAGATATATTCTTAGCTGATTTAAAAAATGAAAACTGAAAAAATGAATTAATAATAGAAGTTAATAATTAAAAATGAATTTATAATACATACAAAGAACACAACGGTTACAATTATTTACTTTCAGTTCTTTCATTTCCTTTACGTAACCAGGACACCATCAGAATTAGTACATATCCACATTACAAATATGGTATTGTTTTGATTTTCAGATATTTTTAATAACATTATGCATTGTGCATGAAGTGCCTGGATAAAAATCCATCAATTATGTTTCATGCAGAATAAATAAGACTTTTGTCCAGATACCAAATCACATGGCAATTTGAGATATAATACCATGCAATAAACTCATTGGTGAAACAAACATGGGATAAAGAGCTATAGGAAGGCCTCCTTCGGCTACCTACATACTGAATATTAACACAGGATAATACTCCTAACAGAATTCCCACTAAAACAGATAATAAATAAACTGTGAAATGCTATGTGGGTAGTTTGGAGTTTTTTTGTTTGTTTTCAAAGTCAGGTACTTGTTGACTGTACACTGATAATTCTATGTAGGTTTCAGCTTTGCTATATTTTAAAATAAATCATGTATTGAAACAGGATTTGACCAGTTTGGAGAATTTTCCACAGTGCCACTTTGAGATTGATCTCACCAACATTTTTGTCAACAAGGCCTACTGGTTTTCTCCCTTTGTTAGGATGTGGCAAAGACTCCTAAGTGCTTAGGCTGTCTAAACACTCACTCAAAGCTACTGTTTGAACGATGCTAACTGTGTTAAAAGATCACTGGGCGAAGAACCATTTGTGGTGTGGTCTGTTAGTGCGATCAGGAGATAGATCATCTGGTTGGACCATCAGAGAGAACGGAAAAATACAGGGCTGCTCCAATAAAAAAAAAGCAGGAACTTTTAAAGACCGGTACTTTGGAAAGAGAAAGAATTTCAGTACCTTGGAAAGAAACTCCAGCTCTTCCCAATGCAACTGCAAAGAACTCAAGCGTGGGGAAACACAAATCCTGAATACTGACATAAACTGTACTGACCACTTTGCCTTAGCAGCAGATTGGTGTGAGTGCATGCTTTATCAAAGGATTGGCTTCCAGGGCGAACTCAAAGATATTCTGAAACTCAGTTTGTGGAGTTTGCTTACCAGATATGGAAAAGAGGAGCTCAATAGCAGGGCAAAGGAATTGCAAAGAGAAATTTGTCCAGAATACGATACGAAATTACAACATAATTATTAAAAAGTATCACTACTCAAAACTCACCCTTTAAGTTAGCAACCAGAATAAGACTTAATAGAGGGAAAACTGAATGTTCAAATGAGCATCATGTTCACCTCTACCAATAATTTAAACTGTCCTTTAATTGCTCTTTTGTCCCATTGTATCTATCTCAAGGTTCTTAACGAAGGTCCCTATTTTCCATTTTCAGTCTAGCTCTGTTTTAGGGCGTTTATTGCTTTCCTATGCGATCCCTTTACGACAGACACACCGCTCCCGGCCCGCGGGTGCCTTTTCCCACAGCGCCCGCCGCGCATGGGCACTGCTGCGGCCCCGGCGTCCGGGTGGCTGCGGCGCATGCGCAACCCGGCGCCCTCCGCTGCGTCCTCTGAGGGCGCCGCGAGTGTGGCCATGGCGGGGGCGCTGAGGAAGGTGAGGCACCGCCGAGGGCCCTGAGCCGCTCCTGTTCCTGAGCGAGGTCGTCCTTTTTGGGGGGAGGGCAGGCAGTGCCCTAGCCACGGGGTGAGAGCGAGCGGGCACCCTGCGAGGGAAAGGCCTAGGACGGCGCAGGCTCCGGGTCACCTCCCCGGCGGGCCTGTGGTGTGGGGCGGCTGGAGCCGGGGGCACCGGAGCTGCCCCAGCAGCTGCTGGGTGCGCATCAGGCACAGCATCGCCAGCCGGTCGAAGGAGGAGACTGTGCTGCTCTGCTCTGCACTGAGGCGGCCTCACCTTGAGCGTTGTGTGCGGTTTTGGTCACCGTGATCTGAGAAAGAACTAAGCTATTAGAGAGCATCACTTAGCTACTAAAGAGTATCCAAAGGAGGGCAATGGAAATGGTGAAGGGCCTGTAGGGGAAGCCCTATGACTTATTCGTTCATTGGTCTGTTCAGCCTGGAGAAGAGGAGGCTGACGCGGGACCTCCAGCTTTCTCGTGAGGGAAAGAGGAGGGGCAGACACTGATATCTGTGGTGACCAGTGACAGAACCCGAGGGAATGCCTGAAGTCCTGTCAGGGAGGTTTAGGCTGGATATTAGAAAAAGATTCTTCGTTCAAGAGGGTGGTTGGGCACTGGAACAGGCTCCCCAGGGAAGTGGTCACAGCACCTGCCTGACAAAATTCCAGAAGGATTTGGACAGTTCTCTCAGGCACAGGGTGTGACTCCTGGGGATGATGCTGTGCAGGGCAGGAGCTGGACTGGATGATCCTTGTGGGTCCTTTCCAACTCAGGATATTCTATGATTCTGACTCTGGAAAGGTGAGCTGCTCCCTCATGGAGCACTGGAACTCTGGGATAACGGGCATATGGCAGGAGGCAGGGCTGGTGTCACAGAATGGTTCCTGTCTGATGTATATTGGGTCAAAACAAAATAGTGTGGAAATGGATGCTTAGCTGTGTTAAGTATGTTTATGCTTTCTCTGCAGACCACTGGACTTGTAGGATTGGCTGTAGCTGAGAACCCTCATGAGGTATGTCACACATCTCGTTCTGTAGTAATCAGTGAGATCTAAGTAATTCAGTGAGATCTAAGGTTTTATGATGTGTTTGCATGTGTAGGTATGCAGTGTATATTAATCTCGTGCCAGCTTAATGAAACAATTAAAATTGTCCACAGTGATAAAGGTTTAATGCATCTCATTGTAAGTTATTTTACACATGTACTTTTTGTGGCATGTGCTGATTACAAAAACCTCTCTGGTGTAAGTATCTTTATGAACCAATATTTGATTCTTTCATCAGTAATGCCAAAATTAAGAACTCTTTAGATTCAGTTCTTCATAAATACAATTCCTGCTTAACAGGCAAAGAGATTTTTGCTGCTTTGCTGTGCACGCAAGTGTTGAAATAACTTGTACCAAAGGGATAGCCTAGTCTTAGATGGTAGAGACTGGCTATGTGGTGCAAAGCCATGCCAAGACCCTGTGATGGCAAGCAGGGCTGAGACTGGAATACTTCAGTGGTACTCAGGAACTGCATTAAGTGGTTCTTGTAGAAATATGTGGCTTTCTTTTTACCTCCTCAGGCTCAGTAGTGTAAGTATGTTTGTCACATCAGGCTTACTCAGGAGGCACTGGCTTTGAAATAAGTTCAGTAATTTTTTTAGGTTCTCCACTTTGAAATTTCTTACACAACAATTCTATTTTGAAAATGCTTTTGATTCCAATACTTAAGAATGCTGTCAAAAAGAACCCTTGAAAAAATCACTACTGTTTGGTAGAAATTATTCTAGCTCAGTCTACAGCCTTTTCAGACACCTTCTGGGTGAACTTACTACATTTTAGTTTTTTCAGCAGCTTTAAGCTAAGAGTAAGGTACTGGACAGTGTTTTAATGGATGTTCAGATTCTCTGCCAATCTTCTTTTTGTTTCCTGTTTTTTCTTCCTTGTACTTCTATTTCTTACTGTTCCAATAGTACATCCATTCCTTGTCAGGTAGATACAATTACCCAGTACAAAGGTGTCAGTTTATTCACTGCAATGTGTCCTTTATCCCTGCATTTAAATCCAGCAATAGAAGTTTCATGTTTAATTTAAATCTATTTGTTACTCAAAATTTGCACCAGCATGAGGAAAAGTGACAAAACCCCCTCCATTACAATCTCTGTATCTTCCTCAGGTAAATTTTCAGTACCTAATGGGTTACACATGAATTTGCCTCTTTTTTATATCATTTCTTTTAAAAGAGCACTTTACAGCCTTTACTGGTTTTTTCATTTTGCATCGCGTGTGTTCAGATTGCAGCTGTCTTTGTTTTTTCATTGTTTTTCTTGGAGGAACGTGACAGCGGTAATGTTTCAGTCCTGATGAATCCCTGCTTTACCCAAGATGGAGTTCAATGGCTCAGAGTTAATCATTTGTTAATTTTACACTTCTGGATTGAAGACCATATTTTATGTATAGATAGTAGCTTAGTAGGTTTAGTAGGACAAGAAGTTAAATAATTGTAGTTGTGTATTTTAACCGTGCTTTGTGATCCCTGCAGCGCCTGCGGATACTGTACACAAAAATCCTGGGTGTCCTGCAAAACATTCCCAAAGATGCAGCTTACAGGAAATACACCGAGCAGATTGTAAATGAGCGGTTTGATTTGGTGAAAAAGGTAAGTACAGTGCTATTTCATTAATGCTGCACATGAAAACAATTTGTAGGATAAGAAAAGTGATTTTTGGAGTGCCTGACTGTTTCACAGGTGCACGTGTAAATTTCAGGTACCAATTCAGAAACAGCTGAAGTATGGAGGTTTATTTTTGTTATTGACTGGGATATTTTGATAGCATGTGAAAAGGAATTGCTAATTTCCTGATGTTTTGTGAAAATTAGAAGTAAACATAGTTTCTTCTGAAAGATTCAAAGAAAAGTGGTAATTTTCACACACTTTCACAGAAAAATATATGTGCTCTTGCCAGTTTAGTATCTTAGCACAATCCTTGCCTTCAATCCCCTTTTTGTTACATTAAACTCTGCAATACTGGTATTGTGTATTTAAGGTGATAATTGAAAGCTTGCATATAATTCTATAAAAATCTAGGAACAAGGCTTTTTACCAAGATAAAAACTAAAGCCCTTATCTGCTAATACTTCTTTGGATTCATTAAATAGCTTTCATTCTTTGTATCTATCACTGAGGGTTTGATGTTTGCTTTTCACTAACAAATGAGGGTGAGATTTCTTTGATAATGTAAAATTATATAAACCAGCTAATTTGATAGTAGTTCTGAGAAAGATTGGAGTGTGATCTGGTTAAATTATTGTTTTCATGCTTTTATGGGCTTTCTACTTCTCATTGAAACATTTTATTATATGTATTTCAACACACAGGAGACTGATGTGCAAAAACTACAGGACAAACTGAATAGTGGTCAGATAGAAGAAGTCATTGTGCAGGTAAAGGGGGGAAGTTTGAGATGAAGTACAAATGTAGCAGTGTTTTTTAGTGTTCTTTTGGCTGAGCTTTTGTTCAGAAAATTAGAAGTTTTGTGTATCTTCCTTTGCTGCAAAACAGTCAAACAGAAAAAAAAACAAAACCATAAAAACAAATTCTCTTGTGGTGGGATGGCCTTGCTAAAACTTAACAAGTTAACAACTGCTTCTTGCATTATGCTTACAGACATGCATGTATACCTGCATTGCATCTTACAGAGTCTAAATCGGTGAAAAGGACAGGAGGGGATTGAATAATATTGGGGGTAATCCAAACCAAATGGAAAATATCATGAAGTTGTCATTGGGAATGTCTCACTGAACAGAATGTCTGTTTGGGTATTTTGGGGTGATGCAATTTTTTTCGAAAAACAACCCCCAAAAACATACAGTTCCTTTGATATTTATAGGTGAAAGTTAGGGTAGTCTGTAATCATGATACATAGTGACATTACTGAGGTAATTAACTGAAATAGAGGTAATTTAATAGTTTGGCAGTTGTATAGAATTTAAGACTTTGTGTATGGTGTTTATCAACAGGCTGAAAATGAGCTGTCCTTGGCAAGAAAAATGATTCAGTGGAAACCGTGGGAGCCTCTAGTTGAAGAACCTCCTTCTGATCAGTGGAGATGGCCAATATAATTTCCAAAATGGTGTAACTTCTTGAAAGTAAAAAGAAAAAAATTAATTATTCATCTATTGTTACTTACAGTTGTCTTTAAATTAAAGATAATCACTTCATTAAAATATATTTTGTCCACTTATATCTAGCAATCTAAAGGCTGCTGCCAATTTCTTGCAAGAATGGTTTTAAGAAAATTCTTTCTCGCATTCATACAACCTTTTGTTTATTTAAATTTTTGTATTATATGTTAACAGGGTATCTTGCCTTATGCTGAGTTATTGCTGTAATCTGTATTTGTATGTTAAAAATACAGACATTACAGGCCACTTGAAATCAAAATCCAAGTTGTAGAAAAGTGTGGAGTCCTCCCATTTTGAGAAGGCTGAAATCTGATCTTGCTTTCCTTGTGTTACCTCCTCCCTTGACCCAAACAAAAGTATGATGATTTTGTTCCACTTTTGGTTGTGTATATTTGCTACCCCCTAACAGGGGCTTAAGGGCCATGCAGATACTGTGATGAGGGATCTAATGCTTCAAAAAAGAGCAGGTTTTTAGGTTTCAGCTGAATCTCTGCCCTGCACTGGCTGACCTTGCTGCCCACATAACCAGACACTGTTTCTGTCTTGCGGGAGGAACTGGGAAGATTGGAGAAGCAAGGGGGAAAGAAGACTGCTACTCAAAGTGATGGCAGCAGCAGGGTTCTTGTTGACACGTAGGTTGCCATACTTGGCATAACACCTGTGGCACAAATCTTCGTAATGGGATCTTACAAAGTCATCGTGTAGACTTGTACTGGTGTATTACTGATTCTTAAGTGTTGCAGTAAATGGGGTGACATCAGGCTGACTACTGGTCACCAGTTGGCTCCCACTGGGCTCCATCTTAGGCCCAGTGCTCTTCAGAATCTTCATTAACGACTTAAATGCAGGACAGGAAGGGATACTAAGTAAGTTTGCTGATGATGCAGAGAGACTTTAACAGATTACAGAGATGGGCAGTCACTGACCATATGAAGTTAGAGAGAGACAAGTGCTGGATTCTGCACCTGGAATGGGGCAACCCTGGATGTACGGACAGACTGAGGAATAAGATACTGGAAAGCAGCGGCACAGAAAGGGACATGGGGGTCCTGGTTGAGGGCAAGTTGAACAGGAGCCAGCAGTGCCCTACAGGCCAGAGAGCCACCCGTGTCCTGGGGTGCATCAGGCACAGCATCACAGCCAGGCAAGGGAGGGGATTGTTCCGCTCTGCTCTGCACTGGGGCAGCGTCACCTCCAGTGCTGGGGGCAGTTTTGGGTGCCACAAGAATGATAAAGAGCTTTTAGAGAGAGTCCAAAGCAGTCCAAGAAAGATGGTGAAAGGCCTTGAGGGGTAGCTGTATGAGGAGTGGCTGAGGTCAGTTGCCTGCTCAGTCTGGAGCAGAGGAGACTGAGGGGAGACCTCATTGTGATCTTCAACATTCTCACAAGGGGAAGTGCAGGAACATACTATCTCTGGTGAGCAGTGACAGGACCCCAGGGGACAGCATGAAGCTGTATCATGAGGGGTCTAGGTTTGCTATTAGGAAATGCTTTTCATCCAGAGGGTGATTTGAGCATGGAGATTAGCTCAGTTGGTTAAAGCATGGGGCTAATCACACCAAGGGGGTGATTCAGTCCCAGCACGGGCCAGTCATTTAAGAGTTGGACTGGATGGTTCCTTGCAGGTTCCTTCCAACTCAGAATATTCTGTGATTCTTTTGAAAACTTTTGTTTAGAGATTTAATCTCATAAAATCCAATTAAAATATCCAAACTAAATCTAAAGGTACTATACAGGTTTG
This sequence comes from Cyanoderma ruficeps, assembly GCA_008694505.1. NCBI lineage: Eukaryota > Metazoa > Chordata > Aves > Passeriformes > Timaliidae > Cyanoderma > Cyanoderma ruficeps. Next base: position 3,832,888 of record VZDJ01004378.1, read on the forward strand.
CCTTTACTGATTTTTTTTTTCAAGACCATTAATAACATTCCTGCAAGTTTAAAGACAGGAATATAGCTGTATCACAAAAATCTGCAGTTTAATAAGCATTTATATATCCACTACTTACGTAAGGCAACCTACTTGGTCATAGTTGTTTTTTCATAGTTTTTAGGCCTATAAATTTACTTGTGACATCATTATTATAAATGATTAGTTACAGATTTATATAATGTTTTATACAATGGTATTGAGGGGTAGGTCAATGGAAAAGAAAAACAGCATTCCCAAGGTATTCACTCCAGAAACTATTTTCACTGCATTCTTTAGCATTGGGTTTTTTCCTCCAACCATCATTACTATAATTAAAGAAATTTTTAGGTTTTGAAAATTAAAAAAGTGAAAAATATTTAGTTTCATTGTTTGGTTTTGAAGGATTTTTCAGTCTTGACTGAGGCAGAAACTGGTCTTTTCCTAGGTAAAACCACTAGATGGCATTCCAAAATAGGACTTTGCTAAAGTTAAACAGTTTTCACATGAGAAGTATTAAAGGATTACTGACTTGAGTGAGGGCCAGTGCTGTCACATGAGTAATGAAAATTAATGGATTTCGCTAGTAAGTATTGAGCTGACCTGAGAGGAATCAAAATAAAATAAATTAAAAAAACAAACCCAAAGTCTAGTATTAATGATAGTGGATGAAATACTGCCAGTGGGGAGGTAAGGAAAGTTGCCAGAATATAGTAGCAACTACTGGAATTCTTTCTACTCTTCCACAGCTGAAACATTGCTGAACTCTCTTGTTCAGTTCTTTTCTCCACTTCTAAAGATGTATTTGTCATGTGATTATAAGCTCATTAATTGTGCTCCAGGGGAAAGGAAGTTCTTTTCATGGCTCACTGCTGTTGAAATTTGATATATGGTCTTTTAAAACTGAGTTTCACAGATAAAAACATACTCTCATCTTCTCCCTTTCAAAAATGCTCATCTGTGTCCTCCATCCAAGTCCTAATTTATTCCAAGAGGAATATGCTAGCAAGGTATAATTTGAAGGCTAACTAATGATTTTGCTTGATTTTTCTCTTTTGTTAGAAATACACAATGATGCAAAGAATTTTATAATCTGTTGTAATATGATAAGGTAAATCACTGCAAGCTTTAGAGTTAACAAACTTTAGATCTTTAAAAAAATTTGAGATCATCTGATTGAAGTCGTGTGAGTAAAAAAGTACTTTATCTGCAAGGGTGGGAGCTAGTAGAGACAGAGCCTGTTACACCAGAAAAACAACTTTCTTGTCACCAGAACAGAGCAAGTACTGGGGTTTTTGTCATTCCTAAACTGCCACCTGGCTGCTTAACCTGTCCCCAGTGGCTGTGTTCTGAACCTGAAACCAAAACCAATAGATGAGTGAAAGCTGCTTTTTATTATTATTTTAATATTCCAAGCTTATATGCTATTTCATTAGGGAAAAAAAAGTCATTGCAACTTGAAAATTAGTTTGAATGTTTAATTGACTATATAAAAGTGATAAAGTGACACAAATGACATTATCTTTCTATAGGATTAATGGCGATCCTATTCTGGGAGTTCAAACAAGGTTTTAGAAGAAACAGCATTAGAATGGGAAATTTCTGTCCTTTTGATGGGAAGCAGGCCCAGTTTCAAGTGCCATACAATGTCTGGGAAACACGGTAACAATGATCATGGCATACAATTATTGAGTATCCGTTTAAATTCAATGCCTGCTGAAATGCTTTTTCAGGATTCTCCTGGAATTGCAACACAGAACTGTATATTTCACATCCGAAAGTTCTGTGATGTGACTGTCCCCTCTGTTTTTTTGTAGCATGCTGAAAACATTTGCAGGAGTTGTGTCAGAAATGGCACCTCAAACACCAGGAAATTCAATTTCATATGGTTTTCATTCTGGTTTATATGTCTTTAATTTCCACTTAACAGTCTCACTCCTCACACCACGGACCCTCCAGGGAGAACAGCACTATGAGGCACAACACACGTGCAGGCAGCACCACACAGCTCGTAAGTGACGGTGTGTAGCCCGAAGGCTGCCAACACTCACACACAACATCCTTTCTCGATATCCAACACTTCTGGGGGTTTAGTACAACTTCTGCTACCATCTACAGCACAAGGATATAAGGAAAAACGGTGTTTTCGTACATCAGTGCCGCTATGGGCTGGTAAGAGCTCATCATGGCCCTGCTCAGGGTCACAGCGTAGGCACGGCCACTGCGGCTGTGCAAGCACTGAGGCCACTTCAGGCCCGGGTTCGTGCAGGTGCTGTGGGCTGGAGGGAACCAGAGGAGTTGCTCGTCCTCTCGCACCGCTTCCTCTTCCCTCTCTCGCTGGCCCTTCTCGTCCCCGGTACGTTTTCAGTCAGCACGGCGCGGCCCGGCCCCGCTGCCCAGTGCGCACGCTCGTCCTCCCGGGGGCCCGGCCCGGTTGCCGTGGCTACCGCGCCGCCGCCGGCCCGCCCGGAGCTCCGCCGGGCCGGGAGGTGCCGCGGAGGGGGGTGCGGGGGTCCCACCCGTGCGCCGAGCGGCCGCCGCAGCCCCGGCCCCGGAGCGCACCGTGCCAGGGGCCGCCCGCCTGCCCGAGCGGTTTGGTATCCCCGGCCTCCCGCCGCGAGTTGCGTCCCGCGTCGTGCGGGTTTGATTGTGGTTTTATGTTGAAGGATATGGGCTTAGGACTCTTCCAGCCCGTGTCATTTCGGTGGCAACTCGGAAAACCATAAAGGTGTCCTGTCTCTGGGTAATAATCCCTTGGACCACCTTGTTCTATAGGCAGAAAACAAGTGGTAAAAAGAACTGTGCTAGCTACCTGCCTTGGAGTATTACATTTGGTAAACGCCAGCCGAAAGTGCTTTCTGTTCGGTGGAAGCAAAGATCTCATGCTGTTCTCAATAGGCCTTTTGGGAATAGATACAGGAAAAGCTTTTCAGAACAGTAAGTTACCCATAATTCTTGTAGTAGAAATGTGCCAGTAATGTAATTTATAGTAGATCTTGTGATTATTCTTGCAGAAAGAATATCATGCAACTGATGCTTTAAGAAATGGAAGATGCATCAGATAGCTTTGAAGTTGTTACATCAGAAGGGTCAGGTGCAGAGCGATCACCTGCATCCTCACAAGGAGAAGCAGTGGAAGAGGCTGAGGACCCAGCAGAGGAACCTCTGCTTCCAGAATCTGCAGGTACTGCACAGTCAGAGGAGGGCTGGGACCAGCAGTCTCCTTCTCAAAATTCAGTACTACCAGAAAATACAGCAAATGGGACAGAGACAGGTACAGAAGTCGTTTAAATGTTGGGCATTAATGGTTTAAAGAGATACTTTGTTTCTTCAATTTGGTTATAGCTTCTTGCAACCCCATACACCCTCATTCTGTTTATACTTGGTGGGATGTGGTCCTGCAGTAACTTTTTAAATTCTCGTATGAAACGTACTCCAAAGGTAAGAAATGTATTCTTTATCTCGAACTGTAATAGTAGTTTCTAGATGGCATTTTATAGAATGATCCTTATTTCCAGAAATGTGTATGAGTAGGTATACATATTTTGTGTGTGCATTTAAATATTAGGAAAAAGTTTTTTACGGAAAGAGTGATAAAGTACTGAAATGGTCTGCCCAGGGAGGTGGTGGAGTCACCATCCCTGGATGTGTTTTAAAAAAGACTGGATGTGGCACTTGCTGCTATGGTTTATTTGAGGTGTTAGGGCATGGGTTGGAATCAATGATCTTGAAGGTCCCTTCCAACCTAATCATTCTGTGATTCTGTGAAATTAAGTTTAGCCAATATTATAGAAATCACCTTACTATTTTACCTTTCTTAGATTCCCCTCTAACTTACCTCCCACCCTTCCTTATCCTTGTCTTTCTCCTGCGGTCATCCAAATGCTCCATCATTTCTTACACCTGTTCTTCAGTGTTCTGGGTGTCTTCAGTCACTTCCTCTTCCCAGCACAGTGAATAACTATTCCTAGTATGGACTTCCTGACTACTTTCCTCTTGGCTGGGCTGCATTCATCTGTTCTCAATCTGAGTAGCTGGCTAGGAATGTCTTTATGTGGTGACACTATTATATTACATATTGCCTTTAAAATTGTATGATAATACTATTTCAGCTTTCAAATAGACTGTCTGTACAGCTGAAAAAACTATGATTATGCTGTGTGGCAGTGTTATAATAAAATCATCCTGGAGGAAACTTGAAAGAGTTATTTGTTTGTTTTGAGAAGCTTCTCAGAAGTGAATTTTGGTTTTATTTTTAGCAAGCATGATTGAGGATAATGAAATACTTAGGGAGACTGGGCCTGATTTTGATGAAACTGACCAGTATGAGAATCAGGAACATTTTTTTGGAGAAGTCATTCAACAAGATTACTACATGCCTGATGTCATAACTGTGAGGGTACAAACAGGTAAATGCTGGGTTTACACGTTTATCAATACATATATAATTGTGGTCTAATCTAGATGTGTTGCTGAAAGAAACTATACTTATATTTTGGAATTTCCATTTTAACAGGTTCAGATTCATTTCAAGACGTACTTGTAAAAATTGAAAGACCTACCTATAATAAACCGTTTCTGGGTGGATTTAGGAACGTGTCAACAGGAGTAGAATTTCATAATGCAGGATCACAAACAAAACCCAAAAAACGACCTGACAAAGGAATTCAATTACTTTGTAAGGAAACACAGGTAAAGGCTTCGTAATGTCTTTTTAGAATGTTGTTTTTTCCAAATGGAATAGAATGCTGACACTGTTTCTGGTAGGAAAGAGGAAGTGAATCTGAGATAAATGTGCAAATGAAAGTATTTAGTGGACAAATATCATTAGTCTTGTGATTCTTATTGCAAATAGATAATTTTGCCACTTAATGTAGTTAGGAAAAAAATCTCTGAGTATTTTCTTCTCATCTGACATGCATTTTTTCCCCAGACGGTTGTGGAAAAAAATAAGCCACAACAAACAAGAAATACAACATCAACACAGATGACTAAAATTGGCCTTTATGTATCAAACATGACTGACAAACTAATAACTCCTGGGAAGTATTTTACAGCGGAGGAGTACCATAAACGTAGACTTGAAGCAGTAAGTCCTTCTCCGTTTGAAACTATTTGTAAAATAATGCATTGTGAAGGTCATCTGAATATTCAGTGAGTGTTCAGAGTGTTCAAAGACTGAATTTAAAAGTGAACTGTAAAATGTCTTCTTCTGTCATCTTTCAGATACAGGGGAAGCATGTGTTTGCTCTGTGGTTTTAGTGACATTTGATACCTTGCAATCTCTTAAATATTAAGAATGCTGAATTTATTGTTTTCTGTCTCACAGTGACAGTTAAGTTTCTATGTAGAGCACTAAGGATTAAGAGAGCTTTCAGGATTAAAACAGGTTTATTCCAACAATATTCTTGTGATCTCTTTGGAAGAATCTAAGCTACATGCTTAACATGTGACCCGAAATAGGTGGAGGATTGGGTTGGGATTGAGGAGATGAGTTTTGTGTTGTCCGTTTGGTTGGGTTTTTTATCAGACTTAGGAGGCTACCTTGAGCAAACTGATCTGTTTTGGATTCTGTTCAAGCTCCCTGCTTTGGCATGAAGGTAGAAATGGGCTGTTCAAACACAGGCAGTGGGGGGTCTGTGGGTCTGTGGGGTTTTCTGGTGCACTGAGTTGCTTCATGAAGGTAATTCAGATTGCAGTTTCTGCATATTCATTGTGCACAGGATGCTATTTAGGCATTTCACACTTCTTTTTGGAAACCATGTACTCCGTGACTGTACATCTAACTCAAGTATGCCCTAAACTGTGTTAGGTGAGCCACTGCTTTGTAAATGCTCTAGTTATTAATTTGATTGCTGAAAATAGACAGTCTGAATCCAGCTGGATGGAGAAACAGTTGATTCCCCAAGTGTCTAAGTAGAATAATTGTATTGGTAATTATACTGACATGGTTGGCAAGACCTTTGACATTTTCTGAGTAGAAGTTTTCTTGTAAGAACTTCTTAAATCGGTCAGCTTTAGCTGACAGCAATGACATCTTGTAGAAGTGGAACCCAAGTAGGGAGTAATTTCCTCAGGAATATCAATATGTTGTATTGTGGTCTTTATTGAAGTTATTGAAATCTGTAGTGTATCTATAGGTAATTTATGATGCACAATGGAGAGATGTCAGCTTGGTGTTGATTCATGTTCATTGATTTGCACAGTGCAGTATAGGTCCATATTGAAATACTATTTGAAGATAGATTCAAGAGAAGTTTTAGATTAAGATATTGCCTGAGACAGTGTATTAGTATGATTTTGTGGTTGATAGCGTTCAATGCTGAACAATTCTCAGTATCTCATGGTATTGACCTGCCTAAACTCCTTGTAGTGAAAGTGCTAACTCAGCCAGAAAAAGGTGAGGCTTGTGCAGTATCCTCCCTTAACATACTGTAGACATTTCCCCAGTCCTCAATAGCCACAGCTTGGGAAGGTCAATGATTTAATTTTCTTTTCTCATTTCTGTCAAAACTGCATTAGTAATTTCACTTTCATTATTTGTTCACGAATAAAATGCAGTTGATTTTGTGTCTACGTGCTGATTTTTGTAACTAGAAATATAAAAGAAATGTGTCTACATTCCCACTCTGTAAATTGGTAGTAAGATAAAGAAAAGAATAAAAACAGTACATGGCAAAAGACATTTTAAGGGGAGATTTGAAAATGAAAAATAGATATTTAAATGTAGTTTATATTTTGATTTGATTATTTGAACCTATTCTATCCACTGTACTCACTGGTTAAATTCCTGCAGTTACCTAACTGAGTAATCACACTGGTGCCTAAACTAATAGTACATGACTGATTTTTGTAACATTTAAATTAGTTTCACTACAAGAAAAATCTTAGAAAATGTAGTTAGGGAGCTGGAGAAAAGCAAAGTTAAAAAAATACTATGCTACAAAATACTATGTTGTTTTGTTTTAGATTTACAATTCTTTGGTATTGTATCAAATCTAGGTAATAGTATTACAGAAATATTTCCGTCGTTGGCATGCCATAAATTTAGTACAAAATCTGAAGGAGCAAAGAAGGTTAAGGCTGGCATTGGAGGCACAAGAAGAATTACAGAAAAAAAAGGAGAAAGAAGATAAATTGAGGAGGGAGTATGAGAAAAAATTGAACCCTAAAACAAAAGAAGACTTTGAGCTACTGTACCATGACTTGGAATGTAAGTTTTCTTAAAGAGATATCCTTAAAGCAAAAAAATAGTACAGTTTGTTTAAAACCAACTTAGGGGTTTTACGTGTTTTTATAGGTACTTCCATGATTTTTTTCCACTTTACAGTGGAATTTGTTTCATTTTAAAATAATTATTTTACCTTCATGTATTATTAGAAACAGAAAGAAGGCCTTGATGCTCTGTAAGCACTGTTCAGCAGTAACTAAACATCCAGGTGCTACCAACATCCAAGGATGTTGGATGACTAAAAATTAACTCAATCACAGTCAAAACCAGTACACCTTTATAGGAAATAACTGGCTTGTAGAATAATGCTATTTGGGAGTTTTATTAACTTTTTTTAAATTTATGTCTAAAGTTAAGTTCAGCTAGAAGAAGAAAAAGGGGTTTTTTTAGATCAGAGTTACTTTTATTTTTCACTTTACGTTTAAGGTGCTGAAAACAATTCTGTGAAGAAATTAGTATTAAGATCCATAATTCGTCATTTGCTATAGACTCTTTTATATAAAAATGAATTAAATTTTTGTTCAGAATTTTACAACGTATGACAGAAGTTATTCCTTTTGTCTTGGTTGTCCTCTACTGATGCTTTTTCTCCTTTCTAGTTCATTCTGCGTTTCACAAAACTCTGTTGTCAAAATTTTAAAAATCTCTTCGGAGTTCTGCATTTTGAAAGTCATACATTTCCTGTTCTTGGAGTAGATGGTGTCTAATACAGGCAAACATCTCTAAACTTTTCCAGAAAAATAATGTGAATACTGCAGATAATTGACATAAAACCTTACAAGAATCTAATGGTGCAAATTGAACAATTTTCCTTTTGGAAAAATAGAAACAGTCAAAAGCTGTGTGCTTGTACCAGCATAAAATGAAACAGCAAGACAAATTTTGGTTTTTTACAATGTCTCTTAAAGTCAGAGGTTTGTGCTGTGACTTTTAACAACTCTTATGTTATCTAGGCTATAGTGCTTTATGGTATAGCTCTGTGGCAGTTTTGATATTGTCCCTGTAGCAGAACTGACCTAATGGATTACCTACTTCGTTACAGAGCCACCTGCCCTACCTTAAACCATCTCTGCTCTTTCTTCAGTGGTAAACTGAGCATAAATTTGGTAACATGTGTTATTCATAGAGCTTAGGATCACGATTCAAGAATTCCCAAGTTATGCACTAATCCTTTAATGCTGTCATACTTTGTGTGGCATTGAACAAGTTGCTTTGTCTGAATTAATAAATGATTTATAAATATCACTGTTCGTGACAAATGTAAAAATTATTGCTTGTCTTGAACTTTGCAATTGTTGGAATGGTATCTTCATGAGATTTGTGGTTTGTTTGGGGTTGTCTACCCCCATCTTTTCCTTTGTGGAAAGTTTACTTTTCACTTCCCAAGTCAAGTCCTTTTAAAGGTGTATCTCACTAAGTAATCAAAAGCCAAGGTACTCAAATAGTACTTTTTTCCATGCCACTTGAAGAAGTTTTACTATTTGGAATCTGATTTTCTGCAATATTTTCTTCGAGAAGGGGCTTCCAGACTAGTGTTCTATCAGATGTATGACCCTTTTTTTTTTTTTTTTTCTNTTTTTTTTTTTTTTTTTCTTTTTTTCAAAGTGCAAAAAGTATTACTTGCAGTAGAAACAACCAAGTTCAGTTCAAGTTATGGAAGAGTGCTTATCTTCATTATATTTTTAGATTTGAAACTTATGGTTATGCAAGTGCCTCTTGCTTAATTTAATGACTTTGGATTCAAAAATAATAAAACTTCCAGTCAAGAATGTTCAGGAATTTCACATCTAGGCAACCTGAAAATAGCATGTGCCACTTTAGAACTGAACAAATTCCAGTATTTGGAATGGTTTTTTTTTAACATTTTGTTAAAAATAATGGTCTGGTATCAATCTCACTGTTTAGTTTTTGTTAACTGGTGTTGACTAGTTGCTTCTCTACAAGGAGATTTGCAGTCATGCTCTTCATTTTAATAGAGCTTAATGATTCTAAGAAGTTGGGGGATTTTTCCTACCTGCATCTGAAACAATTTTGCATTCTTATAGTGCCAACAGTTTGCACAAGCTGAATCATTGTGACAGTAATAGAATGAGCCTATTGTCCTCCAGGGATCTCTGAAGGTTATTGCTGCAATCACAACAGGGTTACTATTACAGGGTCACCCAGTACAAGCAATTCCTGGTGGTACAAAAACTTGCCTGTTTACTATATAGTGCATATGAGGTCTAGCTATATATTCAGCATGTCTGCATAGGCATTTATTATTTATTTGAGAAGTACGAACTATTTTACTTTAGAAACACTGGAATAAAAACTGTAATGAGTAAAATCTCTACCTATAGAATAGATAATTTAAGGGAAGTGTTTTAACTTGGTTGCATGTAAATGGGGAATCAAGAGGCCAGTATCCATGGTGAGTGACATCTTAATTTCTGAAAGGATAAAACTGCTCACTGTATTTATCAGCTCCACCTTAGAAGTTGCTGCCCCCTCCAGGCAAAATATAGGTTTATGTAAATTAACTCTATATAGTGCTGTTGTTTGCTGAATTGGCTTTATTTAAAATATATCTTAGGGTTCTCAGAACTTGTCCGATAGCTGTCATGTTACAGCTTGAAGAGCCTTAAGGAAATGAATTAAAATATTTAAAAATTGAAAACATAAGGTATTGTAGATAAGAAGCCACAGGCAGAAAATAAGCTTTCCTCCTTTCCCTCCTCCTGCCTCTAATCTTACCTGATCCAGGATGTTACAGGCTTTTTCAGTGCATCACATATTGGATGGTTTTCTTTAACTGGGTTTTGCTTTTGCGTAACCGTTCTGGGATGATTAACAATGCTTTGAGGTGTTATTCAGGAATGTTGAAGTTCTGGAACTTATAAAATTCCCTACAAAACTCCAGAGATATTTGAACTGGATCAGACTCTTCAGAGAGGCCAGGAATTGTTACAGGATATGCAAAGGCAGTAAATACAGTTTGATTTTACAAGCAGATTTCTCTAAAGCCCTGTATTGGCAGCCTAAGCATCAGGGGGTCAGATTCTCATACAGCATGTACTGATCCATGTGCTGCTGTCATGACCATCCCGTGGCTTCTTCTGTGGCCACTTTCATCCACTTGGAGGGTTATCTTGTAGAAGAGGAAAGGAAGAGTAAAGCAATGACTGTCGAGTTATTAATGTATATTCATGTGCCTTGGATGGCAAAAGGTGATACCACTGCAATATCCCGAGGAAGACCTGGAGTGTTAAATGTGACTGTCAGTCAAGGTTTACCTTGGTTTTGGAGGACTTCAAGCTTCTTTAGATTTTACTCATTTATGCAGGGAGAAGCAGTAATATTCTCAGCACTGAGTACTAGTGGTACCACAGTAAGATGCAGCCATTTCATCATATATTCCCACAGGAGCTAAATTCTTTTTCTCACATAGAGCTTCTTTTTCTCCTACTCATCTTTGAGTTTGGAGTACAAATTGGCAGTCTGGAATTGATGTATACACACATACTCTCACAGAACATCTGTATAATTTACATTCATTTCTAGGCCATCTTGCATTTACTGAAAGTAGCCAAAACCATCAATTCCCTAAAATGGAAACTGGCTTTTAGTGAATATTGAAAGAAAAGTCAATTATGTTGTTTCTTAAATATGAAAGCAGAAGTTTTGCTGGAAAGCATCTTGTTAACAATACCCCAAATATTTGTGTCTGCAGTATGGATGCAGGAAGAGACTGAGCAAATTAACAGAACTTTTACTGGAGCTGAAAGAAAGGCAGCACTTTGTGCACTTCTGGAAGAAGAGACACAGCTCATTGCTTGCATTGGGATGCACAGACTAGATGCCAATGTGGATAATCAACAAAAAGCAATACTGCACCTTCTGGGTAAGGTCAGTAATTAGGCTGATCATAAAGAGTAGCAAAGTACAGGAACAGAAAATGCACCTGCAAAGTACAAAAAGTAACTTCTGTCGTTTTTAACAGTTAATCATGTGAATGCTAATGTTATAGATGTCCAAATTATGTGGTTGTTCACATCAATACAGTAAATTTCTTTTTCTAAGCTGAGCATTTCATAGCTGTCAGATCAATTGAAGGTTGAACAGGCTGTTAACTATAAAAAACATAAACAATAAATATAATAAATTATAATAATACAAATATGCTTCAGGAAGTAAATTTTTCATTAATTTCCCAAATGAGCTTAGGCCTCTGGTCATCATATGTCTGTCTTTAAAAAAAGCATTTACTCTGTTTTCCTCTATAAAGAAGAGTTTGAATCTGATGTTAAACTCAGTTATTAAATTACTAACTTTAGTTCCATTAGAACTGGAGATTTCATTCTGGTATAGTCTTGGGGATGATATTTAAGGTAGGTGTTCCTCAGTCTTTATAAAAAAATATGAGAATTCCTTCATTCACAAAGGTGATTTAAAATGGCATTAAACTCAATGGTACTTTAATGTAAAATATAGAAAGTCTTGTCCTTTTAGGTAGACATCTAGCCACTGGAAAAAAATAATATTTTATTTTCAAAGTATGTGACATGATTATGAAAAAAAATACAGCAACAAAAATGGGTTTTAGCTATTATTATTACTTTTATTTTTATTTTTAAATGTTGACTGTTTAGTGCTCAATAGTAAAAATGGCGGTTTTGTCCAAAAGAGACTTTTTTCATTCTTTTTATTACTGATGCAGGGGAGGTGAACTCTAAATGTGATTTGATAAAACGTATTACATTTCTCATTATGAACAAATTGCTTACCTGAAATGTTGGTGGAACCGTTACCACATTTATTGCTGTGGTATGACTGTTTTCTGTCTTACTGCTTTCTACAATGAAAAAAAACCCAGAAAACCAAATAATTTGAATTTTTGAAAGCCTTGAATCATTTGTATGTTTAATGTTTGCTTCTACTACTTACAGTCTACTACTTACTAGTCTTTTCTGTTGCCTTCTAAGAAAAAGAAGCATGGAACAGTCAAAGCAAATGTATTTCTCTCTTAACTCACTTTGTCATTACTTTTCCCATAATTTGCATGATTTCCAGTGTCTTACCTGTACAGAATACTTCAAGCACATATTCTGACAAGCTGTGCAGTTTTTTTACGTCTAGAATCAGAAGCAAAATATTCTTCAGCACAAGAACTCTCAGTGACAGTTGATGTTTGAAGAATCAGGAGACACATCAGAGACAACAGATATCTTGTCTTCCCAAACAGTGGACATTTTCCTGAAGCAGTTACTAATAATTTATTTATTCCTATTTTAAATGTATAAATTATGTTTTTCATGAAATAGACTGTAATCTTTTTAGTTTTAAAATCTGTTGAGCTTCTGAACTTTTCATGTTTTTTTAATCATATCACCTGTAGGATTTTGAGTGTTGTTCTAAACTGTTAACATTCAAAGCTCTAACTCAGAAGGAGAAAAAGTAACAATTTCTATATTTTTGAAAAAGATAAACTAAATAAAGTTTTGTAAATCTCAAAATTAGATGGATGGTTTGCTATGACTGTAACAGTGCAATTTAAGCACTTTAAATTACAATATGAAATTTATTGTTGAGTGCTCCATTATGGATTGTTTATTTTTTTCTTGAACTTCAAGCTGGTAATATCTATCTGGACACTTGCCAGTTAAAGCTGGAATAACATCTTTCACATCTGAAAACTGCAAGCTGCAATAGCCAATGTAGTATGAAACTTCCTTCTCCATGGAAACGTTTGTTCCCTTCTTTGCTCCTTTAAGCATGTACCTCCACAGGCATGTGTGCTCTTATGAAGGTTGATGCTGGCTGTGTGTTGCACTGTGTTCTCTGGGGTTCTTCTTTATGCTGAGCTCCTTCTTCTTTAGCATTTGTACTTTGGAGAGGAGGTATTTGATTAACCTTTTATACAGCAATCATACTTACTTAAAGAAATTTGTGTAATTATTAACTGTCACTCAGTTCATACCTTACATGCTTTGTACTATTTCTGCAGACATCCTATGGATTTTTTTTTTGTTATACTTACCTTTTTCTCTCTGTCTGTGCTGGTGTGTTTCTCACCTCAGGCACTTTTTCTGCGTTCATGCATTGGCAGCAGAGTGTAGTTGTAGTAGCCTTGCTTTCTGAAGTAATACAGATAACAGGATTATTGTAAATTCCACAGCACTGCCAGCAGACGGAAAAGACAAGAGAAAGCTGGCAGAAGATCTCAAAGTTTTTGTTTTTCTCATGTCAGTCTGGAGTACAGAAAAATAGTCCTGAAATCAGAGAACTTTTGATTCTTTTTTCTGTAAAAAGATGCAATTTTTTTTACATTTTAAAATGTTTTAATGTAATACCCAGTTATGATAAGGCAGTAAGAAAAAGTACAAAAGTTACAGGTATATTTTTGAAGAATTAATTATAATAAAACAGTTGGTCTCTATTAAGGGTCATTTGCTGAATGGGATACCAAGACTGCTTGCACATACTGGGTTTGCAAATTATCAGAAGAATCAAATTTTACTGACTGTTTCTTAGGGTTTACTCTGGCCGTTGATTCTTCCTAGCATAACCAAATGACCCTTCTCTGTTATTGTAAGTAATTTCCTTAGAGAGGATCAAATGTAGGTACTGAATTAACAACTACATGGAAAACAGTAGCTTGTCCCATTCTAACATAGAGAGAGGATTGACTACATGATAGACCTTCTAAGTCAGTCTGAATTTTATTGTTTGCAAAGTTTGGGGAGTTTTTGTTTATTTGGTGTTTTTTTTAAGAATTTCTAGTATTGTACAAAGATATTGAAACTAAATGGAGATACAGTAGAATGCTCCCTATTTATGACAGAGAAAAAAATTGCCTTGCTCTAGTTTTGCAGAAATTCAAAGATTTCACCAAGTAGTTCAGAGCTGGTTGTTTTGGGGGGAGCGGTTTAACTAATGTCTGGTTTTGCTATTGCATTTTTCAGTTTTGGCTCTGAAAGGTGACCTCTGGTCCCATATCTCCTTTAATTAGAGTTCTACCCCCACTGATAATGTAATTAAATGTCATTAATTTGATGTTAAATAATCTTAATTTTTTTTTCTTTCTTTACCTAATTATTTATTTAAAAGTGAGGAAAAGTCTGTTTTGAGCGTGGTGATAACTAATCATAACTAATCACATCTCTTCTAGCTATCTAACATTCTTGATTTTTTCATTACTTATCACCATATCAAGTCTATTTCATCAAAATAATGATTGTATGAATGCTGGGGTCATGTCCAGAAAACTACAAGGCATTTGAATGCTACACAAAGTGTTGCTGTTTTTAGGTCACACTGAGATTGCAAGGTGAAGTTTATGAGTGTTAGTGAACACTTAAGTTCCAAATATAGTAAAAGAGAATAATTAATACACAGAAAGAGGTTTCAAATACCTCTCCCCATTAAGAAAAGGAAATGGAGTTAAGTAATGATGGGTAGAGGCTTTTGAAAGCTCTTTTTCTATTGGAATTGGCTATCTGTCTCCTTATGTAAGAGTGTGATTTGCAACCAAAACCAGTCTTCTGAAAAGAAGAAAATGGTTGTACTTTTCAGACGTCATGAGGCAGGTGACATTATGTAACTTCTTGCTGTCTATATATGTTAAAGATGTGCAAAGAGATAATTGAAGCATAAGGCCTATGGCGTGTGGTTAAGTTAGCAAGCAAGGAGCTAGGTGAAGTATCTGACAAACTGTAAACACGTACCTTGTCCTAGCTCTGACAAAGTCTATTCCTTCTATCCTTCTCTTCAACTAGTGTAAATAGAACAGTTCCCTGGAGATATTTTTTACTGCAGTAAGGTCTTAAATTTGCAATCTTTACACAGTCAACAGACCTATTGATTTTTACTGATAGTTTGAAGGGATTTATGACTGCAAAGTGAAATTCAGAGCAAATGTATTCTAACACTACTGTCAGTAAATTCACTTAAAAGAAGTAGAGCATATCCCTGTAGGAGAATATTATTTGCTTTTAATATCCTGTAAGTCCAAATTGTCATGACCTGCAGCTTTAAATAAAGTGTGCAATTGAATGCTTTGGTGGAAGAGGTGCTGTATCACTATTTGCAATAGAATTAGCCTTTTGCATTAGTCAAGCATTAACGTTAAGTCCCTATATGCTCTGATGAAACTTAATGTAACATAATGCAATTGTTCAGCTGGTGGTCAGATTTTAATAACTCAGAGTTCTACAAATTGTTTCTGAAGTGTGCACAACCTAGGAGGTGGAAAGCATATGATGGAAAAATCACTGAAATGGATACACAGAACAGTCTCCGTGGCAAGGAACTACTTGAAATCTACCGCAGCATTAGCACAAAGGACATCCCAAAAGATGAGAGAACATCTGTGCTGTTAACACTCAAATGTACAGTGAAGGTAAGGTTTAGCTTTCTATTTATGTTTAGCTTGAAGCTGTACTTTCCAAAGACGCTGTTACTTAATTATGTTGACACATAAGCAATGCTGCTGCTGGCAGACAAATGCCATGATGGTGGGCTGGCAGCTAGGGAACCTCATGTACTACCTGTGAGTGTAATTTACATTCCAGATACACTCTAAATTCATATTTCACTTCATCATGTGCATATTTGTCTTCAGGTTGTGTTAGAATTTTAACACCATGGTTTTAGACTTCTTTGTATATAAATACATAATACAATTTTAGTCCAAAGTTTAGTTTACTACTTAATATCAACCTTATGTGAACCATGTCAGGGATATATGTGGCGATTACCATTTATTTTTTCTCAGTTCTTTGAAATATTTGTTTAGAGTCTTTTCTATCTATTGGTTTGGATTACCAGTTTTATGGGTAGAAAATACTGATTTTTTTCTTCTTCTCTTTGCCCCTCACTCCCCGCCCCCACTGTTGCTGCTAGTATTTCCAATAAATCAGAAGCTGGTTGCATTCTTTTTTAGTCTTTCATATTGGTTTTATTTATTTATTCATGTACAAAAAGAATGAGTTTCAAGGTCCTTTCAGGATGATACTGTTGACATCAGCCTAGAATAGAATGCTGCTTCCTGGCCTTATTAAAACAAACAAGCATCTTGCTGTTTGTTTGAGTAGTGCCAGTATTTGATTTAAAGTCACTATGGCATTGAGGGCATTTCTGGTTTATGAACTCTTGCCCATCTTAATACAAGTCAATATTGCTGTAGTGAACAAGTGAATTTCTGTAAAATAGCACTCTCTTTTACCTGAGAAATCACTGAACTCTTCTGTCTCTCTCTCTGGAGAATTTGAAATACTTAAGTGACTAATTTCCAGGCATACTGTCCAAGTCCCCCATGCCTTTTGTGTGGTGGATTTTTTGGGTTTTCTTGTGACCTTTTTTTTAAACCCATCCATATTACACCTCCAATCTCATAGCCAAAGGAAACTTCTTAGGGAAATATTTCTTTGGGCTTTTGAGGACTTAAAATTTTGCACTTGTTGAGTACCTCTGCTAAGCATCTTTTAGTGCTTCCAGGCTTACAGTTCCTCACAGCTTTGGTATATATATACAGACCCCTTAAAACAGAATCTGTAAGCATTCTCACTTTTGTAGTTCTAGTTTCATTGGAATTTTTTTCCCTGAGATACTAACAAGTTCTTCTGTGAACATGTTCTTACAGGAACATACAGAGGT
This sequence comes from Cyanoderma ruficeps, assembly GCA_008694505.1. Classification (NCBI taxonomy): domain Eukaryota; kingdom Metazoa; phylum Chordata; class Aves; order Passeriformes; family Timaliidae; genus Cyanoderma; species Cyanoderma ruficeps. Next base: position 3,849,773 of record VZDJ01004378.1, read on the forward strand.
ATGAATGGTAATGAGCATAGAATCCATAGCTTGCTTTCGTGTCTCATTGAATGATTTTGCTTGTTTGCTTCTTTATTGTTACGCAGTTTATTTTCCTTTTTCTCTTCTTTTTTTTTTTTTTCAGGAACATGAATGTAAATTAACACAGGAAATAGTGGCGTTAATTGACAGGGAAGTTGATCTTATGTCAAGAGAGGTGAAAGAATGCAACTTGGAAGGACTGAGGAAAAGAATTTGTACATTATTTCTTCAGTATATCAAAATTCCAGACTTTAACCCCAGAGTTGCTGGGTTACTTAAGGTATTATTCTTATTTTGCAGCCTGACATAGTGGCCATTGAATTAAAGAGAAGGGGGATGGAAAACATTGAAAGCTTTATTTTACATTTTGCTGTAGAATTGGTGGAGGAGTTCCTCAGGAAGTAAAATGTAGCAAGTGCATAGGCTTCCCACAGAGTTATATAGTCCTATTGGGAAGCATGGGGCATAGACGTGATTATAAGCACCTGACAAGTGGCTGGCAGCACTGAGAGAGCCCGGGACATCATGTCTGAAATAAAATAACTGAAAGTTGTAAGTGGTAGATCTTATGGGACGGTATCAGTAAAATGTAATAGTAAAGTGGTACCAATATACTGAGAGAGGAAGTCATATTTTCTCTCCTGATCAAGAAGCAGCATACCATGCATCCAGAACAGAGCATTGCTCATGTCAGTGTCTAGTGAGCTTCCCCCTAAGCAAAGCCTGTTCTGGCCTTCTGTTGTAGAATCAGTTGCTACTGTGTGCAAAGCAGATGTATTTAGTTTTGTGTTAGTGTTTTTCTTTTCTGACTACAGATTACAAATAAAAATATGATTCACTATCATATGTTGCTGCTCTAAGTAGCAAGGTCTGTTTTGCATCTATCAGAAGAGCATTCCTCGTACAGTGGTCAGTGTTATTTCAGGAGCAGACAATCTGTCAGATTTAGATGCAGATGTTAGATTTAGAACCAACTAACAGTTAATTTTACACTAGGTTTATTAGCAGATGTATTATAGCCGAGACTGAAGATTATCAGACTACTCAAAACTATCCAGTTACAGACTTGGTCCCTCTGCACAGAGTTTACATTACATTTACATTTACATTCTTACCAGAACCCATGAAGGAATATGGGGATGAGGAGGTCACTATCAAGTTTAGTCTGTTTTCTTCCTGTGTTGTTTCTGGACGTGTGGGTCTGATGATTTTGAATTCTTATGCCAAAATATTAATATGCCCCTAATCTAAAGTTTTATCTTTGTCATAAAGGCCAGATTCTACATGAAAAATCAAATGTGGGGAATTTAGTTTCTTTTTTCTCTGTGTTGTCATCTTTCCAGAATAGCTGACAATCTGCATATATAAAAGCACCAGGAAGAGCACTGGAACATAATGTTTAGGATCTTCATATAGCTTAAAAATGACTTGACTGATTTATATAACTGATTTCAGCAAATGCCGTAAGAAAATACAGTGAGTCTTGGTATCCTATTGAAGAAAAATCACAACACTTTATTGGATATTTTAAAATAAATACTTCCAGTTTTTACATAATAAAATACTTGCATAAAGATACAGAAGATGTATCCTGACAGTGTTACAGTGACATACAAGTAATACATAGATACCCTGTAGTAAATTAACTTTTTTTTTTTTTAATTTTTAGGTTCCACAAGATCCTTTGAAGCTTTATAAAAATGTTTACTTCTGTCATAGCTGTGAAAAGTACTTAGCACCTACTGAGTTTCTCATTCCTGCAAATTCCCGCACCATTGGCAGATGTCGCTCATGTTACCAGCTTGATAATGAGGCTCGGAAACGAGAAGCATATTTGAAGTACAGGCTTATACTAGAAAATCTCAGGAAGTCTGAAGTTGATTATCAGGATGATAGTAAAATTGTTTTCTTAGTTCAGGTACTGCTGGTTTGACTATATGTCCTTTATTTTGTGTATGTTGTTGACAGGTTGAGAAATGGGCTAAAAGCTACAGCTTCTTCCTGTGATATGTGATGTTCCACACCATAAAGAAGCAGCCCTTAAGCTCTTGAAACATAGGTGTACTTTTAAAAGTGGTTTGCAAGCTATACACTAAAAGAAGTCTAGCTGACATGTCAAAGAATCAGATGTTCCAACAACTATGCAAAAAAGTATATATGTATGTTAAGATGCTCTTTAACCAAGTGATCGTATGGCATGTGCATAGAATTTTTTTTTTAACCCAGTGCTTTATTTGGATTTTCACATGGGTGCAAGACTTGTAGAATGAAGCATGTTTCTTCCTTTTTAACTCTGCTTTTCATTTCAGCTTCCAGATCTGCAGTACCTGATTGAGAACGTATGGAACTGCCAGTCAGCTCTCAGTGCCAGCAGTGACTTGTATGATTTGGTTATGGTCAGGTGGGATAAGCAGCATGAGTGGTCTCCATGGAACACTATTCTCCTCACTAAAGAGGAGGCAGATGCACATCTTAAAATCTGTAACCTTCAGAAGGTAAATTTCAGTGGGCTTTATTTATTATTTGTGTTATGTTTTAATAGAATCCCGTGACTAATTATGTTGGGCCAAATTTAGTCATTACACTTGTCCATGTTTAAATTGGCTCACTGTGACTATTTAAATGATTGCATATGTACTATTGAACAAAATTGACACTAATCCAGAAGGCATGTGGCATATACAGCTCATTCCATGTACCTGAACTCTGTCTTGTCTTATTCTCTCTCCTGAAATGTGAGAAGCTGAGTGGCCTCATCCACGCTGCCTGCTGAGAACAGTGTCATGTGTGGGCTCTTCTTCAGATCAGATCAGACAAGAGCTAGCCTGGATGAAAAGCATACTAAAGACTAACCATAAATACTTGACAATTGTGTGCCTGTGTTCTTGCACATGCTGTGGCCTCATTAGTTTCTGGTCTTCTAAATTTCACCAAATAGAAGAATGGTTCCTCATCTACAACTTATCTATTTGTGATAAAATTTGTCACTACTTTCGTACATAAATATCAGCTAAAAATCCCTTATTATGTAACCTTACAGTTTTCATTTAAGCAATAGAAACACAATTTCTCTTCTGAGTTAAAACCACTTAGGACTGTGTTAAACTCTTCATCAAAACTGGTTTTTTGCACCAATCACCCTGCAGTTCCATATCTAAACATGGCAGTCTATGAAATATCTCTCCACTGAACATCATATATTAATTGTTGGGCCAAATTTAGCCGTTACACTTGTCCATGTTTAAATTGGCTCGTTGTGGCTATTGAAATGATTGCATCTGTACCATTAAACAAAATGGACTAGAGTATTTAGTTTTGCAAGGCACAGGAGAACCAAAGAGTATTTAGTTTTATAAGGCACAGGACAATCCAGTGAGCTGTGTTTGTCCTGCACTTAATAATGGTTTATTAAGCCTTTCAGCTCCAGGTTATTGATTTATGTAAGTAGCGATCTGCAAGTTGCAAGATCTGTAAGTTGCCTTGCATTCTTGTGTTCAGGGTGTTCTTAATTCAATTTTTAACACAATATATGTGCATCAGAAATGCAGCTTCAGGTGTTATGTATTGCTCTTCTTTTTAGAAGTCTTTAGAGGAAACTAAACAGACAGAGCAAATTAATTGCTCTCTTTAAGGTATTGCTGTACTGAGGACTCAACTTTCTTCTTCTTCAAACAAAAGATTGTGAAATAAGGAAAATGAGGCAAAGATTGTGAAATAAGGAAAATGAGGCAAAGATAGAATATTGCAAGTTGAATCATTGTTTTCCTTTACTGAAACAAAAAAGGCCTCTTAAGCCATTTATTTAATAGCAATTATTCATAGTGTTTTTATTTAATAGCAGTTATTCAAAGTGATGACTACAGCAACAGCCAAAGGTTTTTCTTCAATTAAATATTCTGATTGTTTATTCCATCATCCAAATTACTACTAATAACTAGGAATTTGGGAAAATGTCACTACTGCATGCAACTGCTGACTGAAATGCAGCAAAATACTTGCTGCCATGATTAGTTTAGTAAAATGACTCTGATTCTTATCAAAGAATGCCCCTACAGTCTTCACCTTGCAAATGGTCTTATCTAAGCGCTGCCTTATTTAATTTTCAAATGTGAGTACAAAGGTTCTGACCTGAAATAAAGAACTATATAAGTTTTATCTTGTATGGATAAAAAAAAGTTACTGTGGTTTTAAAACATGACTAATATTTCACAAGGAGAAATTTTCACTACTGGGCCATAAGACATTACTATAGAACTACAAAATATTTCATTATGTATATATACAGATAAATGATCTGCTTTAGTTTATTAAAGGGTCACTATCTATAATGTCCAAAATATGTCCAAATGTTTATAATATAATGGTAAAATATGAAGCAACACATATATTTTTAGATAATTTAATTGTATTTATGGGATTTTAATTTGTTTTTCTTTTCAGACTTATGAAGGTCCATTTATTTACAGAATAGAAAAAAAGCATATCCGGGCAAAAAACTACTTTTCTCAGATTCCTGTGATGTCATCATTTTTGCATAGAAGTAACAATCAGGCTAATGCAAATTCCTACAAAAAACATAGTTCTTCAAAGTTAAAAAAGTGAACTAAATTCCTTGGTTTTAAAGAAATATACTTTTTCATCAATACCCTAATTGTACTACACAGATCAAAATAAACTTCTAAGGATAAAATAACTTGATCTCAATCAGTTAATTTAACTGCATTTCAAGTTTTGTAAACTCATTAAAAAAATAAAATGTTGTTAAAGAACTTCGTAAATTCTCAGTTTTTAGAGCAATGATTATTTTTCTGTGTATTCCTGCATTCCTTGGAACATTCTGTCTGTAGTGTAATATTCCTGTTGGGCAAATTCTGTTAATTCTTTGTCACCCTTTAATTACAAAATTAATACTGTAGCACTGTATTAAATTTACTCTTCTTATCTTAAGCACATAAGGCAGAAACCCCCTCAGACCCTGGATTCTTACAGAATAACAGATATATCTACAGAATAGATATAGCTTTTCAGATATAGCTGCTTTGCCTTGCAAACATTTGTGCAAAAGAACAACTTTACATTTTGTAACTCAGCTAGATGGTCATAGTGGAACTGTCAGCATGTAATTATTGTATCCAAGATGTTGAAATTATTCTAATTATTATAATTTGAGTATTATAATTTAAATATCATCATTTGAAATACACATTTCAGGCTGTTTGAAATATGTTTATTTTTGAGGAGTTTGTATTATTTGAAGAAGTAAATTCTCCCTGTAACTAAAAAAGTTTGTTTGGTCATAGTTACAGAGAAAAACATGATATGATGTAAATTCAAAAATCCAACAGAAAGTTGCAGGGTTCTTCTTGAAACCTCTATTATAGATGTGGTTTTGACCCAGCCTGTTGCTCTAACAGATGAAACTACCTAGGAAAAAGCAGTAGTATTTACAAAGAGAAATAAACACATATTTGGTAGGAAACAGCTGAAAATTGAAGTGACTCTCTCAACAGAACATGAACTGTAGAACCAGTACCTGACTGAGCAGTACATTTTAACATGAGTGGAACCTTGCCATTGATTTCGCCATTAAATTCAGAATTTTAGTTTAATTTTAGTTAAATTCTGGATTTTAGTTCAGTACTAAACTAATTGTAGAATCACAGCTCATGAGCATTCCAGCTGACTTACATGCTTTCTGACATCTGAGCCTTAAGATAGGAATGGCTGCTAAGTCTGGATTTCCCCCAGAGTGATAAAAGAAGTTTTGAAGTAAATTATGGGTTGAATGGCAATGAGTCACATGGATAGGTACCTGCCTCTTTATAAAATTGTTTCTTTCCTTCCTGAACACATATTTAAAAAGGTAATTTACAACTCCAGAAGGACAATTTAAATAAAAAGTAAGGAAATAGTTTGAACAAATGTGAAAAGCCAGTAGTCCACTGATTTCAACGTGAGGCGGTGTTGGAGGTTTCTGGAATCCTGGAATCATTTAGGTTGTAACGACCTTTAAGATTGAGTCCAACCATTAACCTAACACTGCCAAATCCTCTATTAAACTGTGTCTCTAAGTTCCACATCTATATGGCTTTTAAATACCTCCAGGTGCAGTGACTCCACCACTTCCCTGGACAGCCTCTTCCAATGCTTAACTACCCTTTCAAGTAAAAATTTTTTCCTATTATCCAACATAAATCTCTTCTGGTGCAACTTGAGGCCATCTTCTCTTGTCTCTCTAGTCTGTTCACTAGCTTCATTGCTCTTCTCTGGACATGTTCCAGCACCTCAATCTCATTCTTCAGTGAGGGGCCCAAAACTGTATTCAAGCTGCCGCTTCATAGTGAACAGCATTTGAGGTGTGACCTCACCAGTGCTGAGTACAGAGGGACTGTACTGCTCTAGTCCTGCTGGCCACACTATTTCTCATCCAGGCCAGGATGCCATCGGCCTTCTTGGCTACCTAGGCACAAGCTGGCTGATATTCAGTCAGTCATTGACCACCCCCACTTCCTTTTCCACAGGGCAGCTTTCCAGCCACCCTGCTCCCAGCCAGGGGAGCTGCCTGGAGTTGTAGTGATAAAAGAGCAGGATTCAGCACTTTTCCTTATTGAACCTCATACCATTGGCCTTGACCCATCGATCCAGCCAATCCAGATCCCTCTGGAGAGCCTTCCTACCTTCTGTCGGATCAACACTCCTGCCCAGCTTGTTGTCTGCAAACTGATTGAGGGTTCCCCCCAATCCCCTCAATCCCCTCATCCAGATCATTGGTAAAGACAATAATCAGGACTGGCCCCAGTACTGAGCCCTGGGGAGCACCACTGGTGGCTGTGCACCGACTGGATGTAAACTCCATTCACCACCATTCCCTGGCAGTGCCATTTAGTCACACTGTGAAAACTTCTGTGTAAATAGTTCAAAATTTGTGCTGGAAGTATAGCGAGTTGGATGCTGACTAATATTTGGAACATACTTTTTCACAAAATAAGTGTCTTCTAACTAACGTGATCCTTCAAATCACTGTCCAAAAATGGCATTTGAAAGCATAGAAATGGAAAGTTTTAGAAAACATGTTGTATGGAAAGTGAGCTGTTGCAAGATAGAAAAAGTATTTTCAATACTTTGGATAGCTGAGTTATTTGTTAGGGCAAAGCCAAGTAAAACCAACATACTTAAAATAGTATGTATTTTTAAAAAATGTATCATAATTGAAATTAGCATAAAATCCTTCATGTTAGTGGTCTTTGGTTGCTAATTTTAATTATTATAATTTTTTTGTTGATATTGTTACCGAATTTAAAACCAATTACTTTTTTACCATTTTTTGCCCATAGCATTTATAATTGCATTCCATTTCGATAACAAATTAATTTAAAATGTTCTCTGATAGTTATTGTATTGTTTCACCTATTTATGTAACTTATATATGATATAAAAAAAGGTACTGGACAAGTATGAAGAATGAAAATGTTTTCTGTATCAGACAGTGGAGAATACTGGGAAAGCTGACTGAAAATATCAGAGTCAGAGTAAAGATACTGCATTTCTAGGAGAAGTCATTGTACTTTATCAGGAAAAGAAAACTGTTCAGCTAAAAGGTTAGTTTCTAATAGAACCAAGTAAATTCCTTAAAAGCACAGCTGATCATCTTTGCTTGTATTTCACAGAGATACTCAAAAGATGCATTTAGAATCTATTGGTAAAAAAGGCCTTTTGGGGCATAGATCCTTCCAGGATAATCAGAAAAAATTACTGCAAAGTGGCACTACCTCTTCAAATAATAGAATGTGAGGTGAAATTGTAACATTCACTTCTGGTAAGTGGCTGAAATGATAAGCTTATCAAGTCTCTTAAATCGTAGATTAGAGGTTGAGATCATGAGGAATCCATATTCCTGAGATCATGAGGAATCCGTATTCCTGAAACATTTCTGAAGGGTTGATGAGAGATGCTGAGATTGACTCAGTTCTTTCCCAAAGACCCTTATTCCCAGGCAAAGGGGATCAGCTCGTATGGCGTGTATGGTTCTGTACTAGCAGAGACACAAGGCCAATAACAAACTTCTCTTATCTGACAGGACGCTTCTGAGCAGGAGTTTTGGAGCATGAATCAAAATTTGCCTTCTCCCCACCTCCAAGACCTCTGCCAATTCATTTCCAGAGGGAAAGGTTCTAGCTTTCTTCCCATATGCACAAGTGATTAGTATCGTAATTGGCAAGGAAACACATGTGTTTTGCCTCCCCACACTCAAGAGGAAAATCCATGCTTTTTTCAGGATGTAAATTTCCATATTCATATCTCAAAGGAAGAACTCAGAATAATTGTTTTCTCCACCTCCTTACCCCCAAAAGATGTCTCAATGAGCAAAATATTAGGTCTCTTCTTAGATAAGAAAATTATTGTAAACAGTGATAAATCAGGATTTAAAATTAAATGCATGAGGGTAGCAAAGTAGTTGCTGACTCCCATTTGGCATATGGAAAATACTTTTTCAATAGGAAATTATACTAGTAATAACTGAGATAAAAGCCAAAATCATCCATGTCTTGGGTTCTTTAAATTATTATTTATTTTTAAAGAGCCTAAATTTACATATGTGTATTAGCTAAGCTGGGAGAAGTTCTTTAATATGCTGCTGTAGTACCATGTTACTATATTACAAACTCGTTGCCTAAGGACGAAATTTGTATGCCAAATGGACGGGAGTTATTTTTGTCATCTATATGCAGATGGTTCTCCTAGCTTATCTTGTACTGTCAATTGTCCTTATTACAACAGTCATCCCTGGCATGTCTTGTAGGCCTACATGTACCGTTATCATTCATACTTCTTTTTGAATCCAAATTTTTTACATCAGGAATGTAGAATTCTGAAGTTGAGAGTTTTGATGAGGGTTTGTTTGTTTGTTTGTTTAAAAGCAGTTCATTAGCAAAAGACATTACGGTTCTTGGTACCTACTACATAGGTAGTTGGTACCTACTACATAGGTAGTCTCAGTCTTTTCTTTCAAATTATTTTTTTATAACTCCCATCGTTCAACTTCAGCAGGATAAGAAATATAGATGATATGTGATAGGCATACAATTGTAAAAGAAAGCATGTAAAAATTCAGAGAAGTGGATTGAAGAAGATTTTAAGTACAGAGTATTTAATATTACAGCTGTTCTCAATAAAATTATCATATTTAAGTGGGGACGCATGGTAATGGAAATATTTTCTTCTTCATTGCCATTTTATAATGATTTTACAGTAGTTTGATTTTCAGTATTTTGAATCTATGTTGCATTTAAAAATATCTTCATAAATAAAGCAGTTCTATACCTGGACTCAAGATCATATATGAATTTTCAAGGAATAAGTCCTGTGGAAATCCAACAGTAAACTGTGTGCACTTTGGTGTATACTGATGCACATTAATAAAAAACTGGATTTAGGTTCCTGCTTGCAGATAAAAAAACACTTTGATCTTGTCTAATTGTAATTAAATGAAAGAAAATAATAAAATCTCTTTGCAATAGGTATTTTTCTTATCATTTGGCAAAACCCCACTATTTTTAGGAGTGAAGAAAAAAAGAGGAAATATATGCAGATATATTTGTGAGCTAAATTTACTTAGTGAAGCAAATTAAAATCCCACTCAATAGGTTCTTCACGTTCCTCTTTTTTCAAAGCTTTCTTCACTTCAGTTGTTCCCAAACTGTGGTTTGTGGAGAAATATTAAACAGGAAAAGTCAGTTTGTTTTCAGTTAGAAGTTTGTTCATAAGTGATATGGTAATCTGAGAGAAAACAATCTGGTTGTGTTTCAAGAAGTTTTAAGGCTGTTTCTGTAAGGCAGAATACAGAGAATACCCACCAACTGTGCATCTCATTTGTGTGTGTTGAAAACTTAGAGCCGTGAAGGGAAGGCAACGCTCATCATGTGATGACGGGGCTGACCGGAGCACTGACGGAACCTGGGCGGAGTCTTGTGGTTTGTGTTGCCACAGCCATGGGGAGGAACAGGAAGTGAGGGTAGAAACCACGTGGTTGTGTTCTGTTGTTGCCCAGATATGTTCTGTACAAACCAACACACCTCCTACCAGGAAATATTCTATACAATGCAACAGAAAGGAAGGTTTGACCACAGTACGACTGACAGCACTTTGCATAATAGTGGTTAATAAGGTATAAAATGTACCTCAATTTTGTACCTCAACAGGGGATGAGAATTTGACACAATTTTAAGGGACAGATTGACAGGCTTGTCTTTCTGCCCCCCCACAAAAAGGATGCCTTTTGGTAAGTCTTGGGTTGTCGATTATGCTGACTGTTAACCCAGGAAATTAAAGTTGTGATTGCTATCATATTGTTAATGCTATGTATTCTGCAGTAACTGCATTTGTCACCAGCAATCCCAAAGAAACATATAGGCTGCATTCAATAAACCACTGATTTGTGAATCCAACTGGCTCTTCTGAATGTGACCGGGCCTGCAGACTATTTGTGCATCTGACCTAGGGCCTAGGGTGATGTTTTTGCAACGGTGTGTGAATTGGTTAGTGTATCAAATATTGTCCTTCTGCAAAATTGAGTTTGGTTGGAAATCCTGCAATTCCTTTATTATGCCTAGGTGCTTCTGTTTCTACTTCTGTCTTTGAGGTCTGGTTTGCTGCCTTACCTGTACACATCCTTAAATAGACAAAAAAAACACTGACTTGTTAAAGGGAACAGATAGGATTTCTAATATATCTCTGAGGAGAAGAGAAAAAAGTACAGTTAAAGAGTTAAATTTTGTGTTATATAAAGGTAACATGGAGAAGAAAAGGAACATGAAAGTGTTTTATTGCTACCCTTAAAATTATTTTTTCTGAGAAATGAGATTTCAGATTGAGTTGATGAAAAAAAATGCCTTATATTGGGCAACCACACTACAGCAGTATACTGTGATTCAAGGCAAATGGTTTTAACTGATCTAGCTACATGCACTCAGAATTAGACATGCATGTCTTCTGACCTCTGTTTTTGTCTTCTTGTACAATTTTCACTGTGCATCCTTATTTTTCCTTATCACAACTCATTTTAACACAGCTCAGAACTTCTTTTATTTATGATCATCATGTTCTGATGGTGAGGAGGCATTTGTGCCCAGAGCCAAACACGTGCCGAGGCTGCTGCTGTGCCTAATGTAGTCACAAGGTGTAGAAACCACTCAGTGTTTGGCAGGCACAAAAAAGTGCACCAGAGCAATTTGCTTCCGGGCATGAAGGAATTCTCTAAGAGTATTTTGATCTTACATGAGACTTGTGAAATACTGAAGTCTTGTCACGTTCTGTAGTGATTATAATTTGCCCCTGACTTTAGATATTTTTGATTTCTGGGATAGCGTTGCTCCATGCAAAAGACAGTTTAACAATTCTGTGTTTCACAGACTCTGAATGTGCCATTTTCTCTCTCTTCCTTCTTGCTGAAATCTGCAGTTTGTTGCAGATTTCAAACCTGTCAACACCCAAATGTGTGACGCCAGATCTCAATACATGTGAAAAAACTAAGCTGAAGGACATGATAATATGCAGCAGGAGAAGAAGACAGAAGTTTTGCAGAATATATTTTGTGAAGTACAGAAAACTTTTCTGTAAACTCCATTTTGAAGTTACATAATTGTTATCAGCATGCACAGGACAGGCGTTTGGACTCCATGACACTCCCTTGCACTTGAAGGTTAGAGGAAACTGACAATGCTTTCACTGCAGTCACTTTTACGAGCTGCTTAAATCACAAACCTGAAAGTATTCAAAACCCGAGTAACTCCCCGGTTGAAGCGAAGGAAGTTCATGTTTTGACATTTCCCCCTGCTGTTGGAGAGCAGCGTCACCCGCAGCCTGGCTGGATCCGGCCGCCAGCAGCCCAAGCGGGAAGTGCAACTGTGCACACGGTCGAACTTTCCCTTTGCAGCTGGCCAGTTCCGTATGCACTCGCCTGGAGCCATGACACGGCTCTGCCCTGCTGCTCCAGCTCTGCTGCTGTGCTCCCTCGCTGTGCTGCTCCAAATGTCTCTGTCACTGGATCATGTGCCGATGCTGCTTTGGTCAACTCAGAGGTAAGATATAGAAGAGAAATGTATCTCTGCTTATGCTCCTGCTCTGTGTGTGTGTGCACAGAATATATTGTGCCACTGAATATGATAAATCAGCTCTGGGCAAGAAAATTATCCAATAAATAAATTTGCACCTTGGCCATCAAACAAGCCAACAGATGATTTTACTCGTTTTTATTTATAATTTTAGTGTTCTAAGCTGAGCAGAAAGAGGTAAATAAATTCTGTAAACTAAAAATCTGAAGTAGGTGTGCTTTATTCACCTTAAAGCATCTTTGAACCCACTGTTAGAGATGTCGTGACTTAAGGCCACAGCATAAGGCAGTGACACAAAAAGGAGCTGACCAAAAACTCTGTGGCAGTTTTTTAAGCCTGACTTCTGAATCCTGACTTTTCACTTTAATATTCTTTTTAATACAGGTTCTTAAGTACACGCTGTATGTATATGCATCAGTTGTTAGAAAAAACTGAAGTCTTGACAGATCCATAGATACATGAAATTCAGGGGTTTGCATATACTTATGAAATAGGACTTTGAAGCTGTTTTGAAAGAACGAGGGGTAGACCTCTTTCTTTCCAACTAGGAAGTTTATTCATGTTCGCTTTAAGGATTTTGTACCATTACTTGGGGTTTCCAGAAATATGGCAGATTGGGCAACGCAGTAGCTTCAGGTAGGTACTAGATATGTAAAGTTCTCAGAAAAATATGGGTCACTTATTTACCACCTTTGCCATATGTTTACTTATCTTTTATTGATTTTCAAAACTTGAAACTCTGCATATAGAACTGTGCAAGTTTTGAAAAAGTTTGATTTTATAGCTTTTGGTCTTTTTTTTCCCCCTAAAAGAAAAAAAACCAAAAGAATTTTGTCAACATCAAGGCAGTTTTATATTCAAAATACGTAGTGATTCATCACAGGCACTCATGTGAGTATTAACCCATGTATTTAAAAGCAAAGGAAATGTTGGAAAGCACTGGTTTTAGTTTCAAAGTGATTCTAAGCATCTAAGAAAAGATCAGTGCTTCCTTTGTCCTACATCTTGGTTTATATAAAAAACATACCCCATGTATATATAAACAAGACCTTAGCACTTAATCCCATGTGGTCATAAAAGCAAACTTTCCATCAACATGCAATTAGCAGCCTGTTCTACAGCAGATTTTTCTGGTTTATACAAATCTAGAGCAAGAAAGTCAGGATACTGGACTGGGTAAACAGGTTCATGTCTCCAGGAATAGAACCTTTTGTGGAAGAAGTGTTCCCCCAACCATGACATTTGCATTTTGAAAGGGGAAGTTCTTGTGGGGTCAAAATTAGTTCTGGTGAAGGTCTATGAAACAACTGAAAAGTTTTTCCTTATTTTATAAAATAAAGTAACACTAATAACAACTTTCTGTTGGTAACCCCTAACTCTGTGCTTTATGTCTTGCTACTTCACAGTGATGTGAGGTTTGCAGTGTGTGATCCACAGGCCTATGAAATTTGGAAATTACTATTAAGAATCTTAGGAAAGTTAACTGCAGAATTGCAGTAATTATGGATATTTCTGGGTATCTGTTCAGTCTGTAGGGACATCCCACGTCCCACCAGTAGAAAAGTTTAGTGATTCATTAATCAACAGAAGTTGTGATTCACTGATCTATTCCACCATCCTTTCCCAGGTTACCTGTTACAATTTGATATTGAATAATTGAAGGATACTACGTTTTGTTCTTATTTAGAACTAGCCAGTGTTTGCCCAGCCATATGTCAGGACAGCTGTATTAGAGAATGTAACACTTTTTAAAGTCTTTTATGCATTATTACTGTACCATAATCATGCTATTAAAGGTAATGTTAGAGGCCAGATAGAGGTGAAACCTGCAGCTGACAAACACATGCAGTGCACAAAGCAAAGGGAAGTGTGATATCAGTTCTTACAGAGACATTAGTAAATCAAATACCTCTTTCCTCTAGAAAGAAAAATGCAGATCCCTACTTGGCGAAAAGTCAGTGTTTTTTTTAAAAAACAACATGCTTTCTCACTTCAACTAGAGAATAACTCAGTATGTGACACTGTCCTGTTTTTCACAAAAGAATATATCACTGGATATTCTTCAAATAACTTTGGCGTGGAAATTTTGACCTTTATTTTAAATCAGCTTTTAAACTAATATTTTCTGGTTGAGAAGCAGGGAAGGTTTAGAGGCTCTTCTTGCATATGATACACAGAACAAATTTGATTTGGCCATTTTGAACTAATATTCAGAAGAATTTCTTTCTGTCCACAGATAAAGAGTTTGAGCAAATAATTTCATTAAAATTAGCTTTTGTGATTGCCCCCTCATGTGTTTGTTTTGGGAATGACTTTTGCCTACAGTCTTTCAAAATATATTACTTCCTTTTTTAATGCTATGCTTATATAGGGAAAATAATCCTTTTCTGGCAAACCCTAACAAAAAAAGGCGATTTTTTTTAGCTATAATTTTATTGGATGCCTATGGAGATGCTGTGTGCCAGCATGAATGCTATTTTACTGCCGCCAAGCAGGGGAACACATGATTTCTTAGATGGTGATCACAAGGTGACTGATGGAGACAACAGATAAAAATAACTTGTAGGAAAGAGTTCTGAAGCCAGCTACAAAGCAAAAATATAAGATCATGAGTTAGACTGCTTATCTTCCCATCAGCCCTTCTGGTGGGTCCAGATGCAGGAAATCTTGAAATCTTTGCTTCCATCAACCTAATTGCTCAAATTCCAGAGAGAATACTGTTCAGGAAGGAACATAATGTTGTCATGTCAGAGCAGTGAGGTATAAGAAAGAAGCAAAATATCAAGATTGCTTTCCTCACTTTCTTTAGGACATTGACTGTTGGAGGAAAGAGAGAACAGTTGAGTTTTAAGTTTCCTCAAACTTACAGCTTCCTTAGGATTCCTTAAACAAATGTGCTTCTGCACACACATTAAAGTGCATTCACGAGAAGAAATGCTTGTAATTTTGAGCCCTTGCTGTGGCAGGGAGTCTGATGCACTTGGCATGTGGCTGACTTTACAAAGCTGTGTGTCTTTGGACACACGATTTTATCTGAGCAATCGATAATGGCAATGAATATGTGTGTTGGCCTGCTGCCGGTTTCACACCGTGTCATCCGTCACTGGGGTGAGGAGTTCAGTGGGATGAGCTGCTTGATTGCATTCAGAGAAGCACATTGTCAGTGTATCCACGACACCTTGGCACTCGCAGATCTCCATTTCCCCCTGCAGGTCACAGTAAAGCACCCAGTAAAAAGTACTGTCCAGGCCAGGAAGCTGGTGAGGCTGGAGCACAGGTGTTGTGAGGAGTGGCTGAGGAACTTGGGGGTGTTTAGTCTGGAGAAAAGGGGGCTGAGGGGAGACATTACTGCTTTCTACAACTCCTTGAAAGGAGGCTGTAGCCACGTGGGGGTTGGTCTCTTCTCCCAACTAACGAGTGATTGGATAAGAGGAAACAGCCTTGCATTGTACCAGGGGATGTTTGGCTTGGATATTAGGAAAAATTTCTTCACTGCAAGTGTGGTCAGGCATTGGAATAGGGAAGTGGTTGAGTCAACTGGAAATGTTCTAAAAACACGTGGATGTTGCACTCAGGCCCATGGTGGTGGACATGGTAGTGCTGGATTGACAGTTGGACTTGATTTTAGAGATCTTTTCCAGCCTAGATATTTCTATGGTTCTATTTCCTGTCTGAACCACGCTGAGAATGTTGTAGCAAGCAGACAGCAACAGCCGCCTCCGTGAAGGATGTAGCCTTCCTTAGTGCCATGCATAGTGCTCAGCAAAGGGTTAAAAAGAAGCAAAAAAGATGCATGCATAATATTGTGAATATAAGTATTAGGCAAACGCTTCATTTTAATAGAATTATTAACCAACGGATGTAACTTTTCTTTGTGATGGTAGAGTTACTGAAGTTGACCGCTTGAAAGTTAAAAAGTCTCACAAAAGGTGTTTTCAAGGTTAGATAGCTAACAAGAACTGCTTCAAGGAACAGGGAATTTCTTAGAAGAAGGTATGCTTTGAAAGAGGATCATTAAACTACTGAGGTTTTGAGTTCACAGCAAAAGCTGTTACCACTGTGCTGCTGCAAATAATTTTGTTTTGTTTGATGTGCTTTCTGTTACCTTTTTATTCTTAATTGCAAGTCCCCAAAGCTCTCGAAATCTTCATTTTTTTCCCCCTAAGATTAGGTATGAAATGGATTTTAGTTATTTTTAAAATAAATATACCAAGATATTCAGTGTCATTTTCTTTCACACAAGCCATTTTTTATCATCTCTTAATTTAATCTATCTGCTTTTTCTTTAATATCATTAGTATTTTGATATGGCCATGCAAGGCACAAAGTCACTGTGAAAGTCAGTTCCTGAAGAGTCATTCAGAGGTTTTGGGATTTTCTGTGTTTTCAAATATATTAATTTAAAAGATTATACTTAATTTTTTGAAATTGTGAGGTTTGTCTTCTCTGAAAAGTTGAGGCATATGTGTTACAATTTTGCAGTTGTTTTGTTCATAAATATAAGTTAATGTGGATTTCCAAGCACAAATTAACAAAGAAGTGAAGATGCTGAGTAAAACTAAGAAAATATCAGATAATTTCAACCAATAAAAAAACATTTCTTTCATCTCAGCAAGATTTAATTCTAAAGCTTGTAAAGTGGCTGGCAAAAATTCTATTAGAATTTCATTTTCACATCTCCAGGATGTTGTTCTGAAGGAGTCTTCCACATAGAGAGTTTGCTCTAACATTTTCCCAAACCCCAGAGTCTGAAGTGAGGTAGGTATCATCTAATGCTGTAGGACTGAGCTGGTTTTATCTGTGCCATGGATGCAGTTTGACACTTTCAATTCACTTTCAGCAATCTTCTTTGGAATTACAGGGAAGAGTGCAATTTAGATTTTCTTTATCCAAAAAACAACATTGAACCCCACCTGTATGTTCATTAACCTTGTTCTGCCTCCATCTTAAAGGATGCAAAGGTTCTTCTCATTCATAAAAGCTTGCTGTGCAATGGTCATTTGCAAATTGCTTTGGGTCAGAAAATTTAACTTTTATCTCAACTTGATCAAATTGCAATCATATAAAAACTGATGCTAGAGCACCCAACAACTGCCTATATTCAAGTCTTTGTAACTAGAACCAGTTAGAGTGCCTGGAATACCTGTTGTCTCAGGTTTTAGAAATTGATGTGTACTTGGGTAAAGATGGATAATTATGCATCAAGTTCACGGTTTCCCACAGACAGTTTTCATTAGTCAAAACACCTAGGAGAAAAATCTTCATAAAAAGTTTCTCCCCTATAGACTGACGTTGCATACTGTAAAAATCCTAATTAGGTGTTGAAAGAATAATGCCACCTCTTCTTTTGCCTGTTTTCTTTAGCAGCAAAACTAAATAGATGAGTTATTTCTCTGTCCAGTCCTCATAATGACAGGTTGGCTAAAGTTGTAAGCCTTGGGTTATTCCATCCAGAAGAGCTCCTGCTGCTGGAAGGGTGGCTTTTCTGAGCGGCTTCTGTAGAATGCTTCCTTCATCATGGAAACCTTAGGAGAGGACCTGCTTACAATAGCCCTGAAAAACACTTCTACTAACAAAAGTTTTATAAAAAATATGCTCGTCTATGACAACTTGTGATCTAATCTGAGTTCTACTCCTCCTGACCTTCATCTGTCAGCACTGCAAAGTGTTTTGAGAGTTGGGGTGCAGTCTGGGAGTTCTCTCTGAATGTTTCCAAGGTATTCTTCTTCATTGCACTTAGTAGGTAACTTTTTTTGGAGAGATGCAACTCTGCTGTGGTACACAAACCAGAAAATAGAGAGAGAAATTACCCCTATTCATTCTTGCTTTAATACAGTCAATTCGATACAGGCATAAATGGGCAAGTTCATTTTCTCTTGAGTAGAATTAAAGTAAACTGAACTGCAAAGCTGATCTTAAACAAAAGATGATGATTTCATTACCTGCCGCTGCATATTTAAAGAAATAAGAGGTGTCATCCTTGATAGCAAATTTTACAGAAAAAGAAATTATTCCTTTGTAGATCACAGTGGAATCCAGGCACTGCTGTGCATGAAGGACAAGTTGTCTCAGCACAGGAGCTGATGGTACTCTTGCAACCTCTTTTTACCCAGAACTCCAGAAATCTCATCTTGTTCCTGCAAGATAGGGTACGTAAATAATTTTTTTTTCTCACCAATACTGAGTCTTTACTTCAGTGAGATGCCATGGCTCCTTCTCACCAACCTACTCTCTTTGTTTTTCAGCTTAGCGTAGATGACTTCACATACTTCAGTGAATCCTATGGCAACAAGAATCCGTTTCAAAATGTTCAGGCAAGCATTTATCTCTTTTATTTCTTTATGTGCAGTTTTTAAAAAGAAAAAGAAAGATGTAAGAAAGATGCAAAGAGACAATAACTGGGAAAAGGGCACTAAGTTGCAGAAGTTTTCCTATTTAAATTATTGAGATTATTCCAGTTTAAGGAGACATGTTAAAGAAAATAAACTGAATTTGCGGATATGTGATTTGTACCTATTGTATTTTTAAAGACTGAGTTTTCACAATTCATCATAACTGACAAAATTGTTCTTTAATATGCTGCAATTTTCTATTGTAAAAAATGATATAAACTTCAAGACAACATCCCAAAATTCTGTTTTGAAGCCTTTGGAAGAAAATAACTTACAGGAACCAATAATTTTTTTCTTCTTACTAGATTTTAATACCTATTTTGTTTTTACAGAAATAGAAGCTCATTCAGGGAGTTAACTGATTTATATTTGTGTTAAGTTAATATATCACTAGATGCTAAATTGTCTTAATCTTCATTAAAAAAATGTTAGTTGATTAACTTGAAATAAACTTTAGGCACAAAATTTAAGATGGAATCCTCCTGAGTGAGTCAACAGCTTCAAATTCTGTCCTCACTGAGAAGATTTATAGATTTTGTGCAGAGCATCTATGGTTGTACTTACATGACAGTTTATTGAAATGTAATTAGACAAAATGTTCACTTGTGGAAGTCATAAAAACATTCCTGGAGGCAGTGCAGGATGAATGTAATATTAGTAATGTAAACGGTATCAGAGCACACAAGGAAGGCTAAAGTCCCAAGCACCACACAGCAAGCACTATATGTAATTAAATACATAAATATTCACATAATGCCTGTCTCTACATCTGTACTAAGAACCTCACATCTTCCTTGTACAACTGTAACTGGAGATATTCATCTCTTTGTCGTACAACAGAATTTTAACACTGATGCTGGAAGAGAAATAATTATTTAGAGTATCTACGTGAGTTTTCTGAGGAATGAATGGGAGTCATAATCATCTGTACTGTCTGCAGGCAGATGCATTGGTTCTTCTCTGCTATGCCTTATCTTCTCAGGGTTTAACATCTCTGCAAGGCCGTGTCTGGAGCAAATTTTTGTTGCTGCCTGACGACAAAACTGGTTCAGTTTCGGCTGACATGTATTGCTATGCATGGCATTGCAAGTTCCTAATAATGTGGTGGTCTTATTTAAGTAGCCCCTGAATGTATAAGAGGCATATAAAGGTATTTAAAACATTCTTCTTTTGCCTTGTAACCAGGGCTCCATCCGCACTGTAGATAGAGATTGAAGGCATTAAAGTCTAGAGATAAGGTCAGAGACTGATGAGTTTAGAAATCAGGAGGTAAACAAGGGGATTGGGACCTAGTGAGGGCTGGTGAGGAGGTCCTCAGCTAAACAAAAGGTCGTGTTTAAGTACATCTTTGTCTGTATCTGGCAGGTCAAAGACCTATATCCAAGTGTTTAACGATGTGAATAAATGTCAGCAACTGGGCTTTTTTCTGACCTTGCCTCTGTTCCCTCTCTGTCTTGGAGCTGAGAAATTTTTCTGTATTATGGCTTCTTTAAAACTGGAAAGTTTATTTTTATAAATTGCTCACCTTAATTTCAGCAATTCCTACATTTGTTCTGTTGGATTTGGCAATTTTAATGCTTTTCTAGTGTAGTTTAATGGAGGTGAGGTGCTGTAATGTGAGTGAGAGAAAATGAGATATATAAACTACATCTTTTTCACCTAGGTGCCCATAGAGAGAGTTTTGAAAATATCTATTGCATAGGGTTTAGTTCTTAGGGCCAGAAAAGGAACTTTATAGTCATCCATATTGGACGTAACAGAGTCTACAAAAATTTGCTCAGTTGCTATCATATTACTTGAATTCCACTTGAGATAGTTTGGGTAAGAAATCAATTCTTAATCATGCTATGAAAGATTGCAATAATATTCACACAACACAGGACAAAGTGAAGGTTGGGTCTGAATTTTCTCACTGGGGAAATTAGAATTCTTGATGCTGCATAATCACATAATTTTTACCTACACAGTCTGTATTACACAAGTGATCAGTGAAGCTATAACAAATGTTCCATTGCTCTCAAGCATCCTCCTTTATGAACTTCACAAATGCAAACTTATTCATAAACCTAAGCTGGAGATTTCATTTAGAATGTATAAGTGCATGTACCAGCATGTGTACTACAAGAAGAAAATGTTATTTGAAAAAGAGTTATAGGCTTATAGACCCCAGAAGCATTTGCAGATATTTGATTTGTTCAGCTGCATTAGCAGCTGCTCTGAGCTTTTGGTGTCCATGGCTTTGCATGCAATAGAAGAATCTTATTCCAGTTAATACAAAGGGAATCTTACAGGTAGATCATTTATCTTGAACTTTTGAACAACTTCTAAATTAAATAATAAAATACAAAGATTAGAATTTGGGAAACTTCTTTGTCAAGCAGTTACCTACCCTACAAACTATTTTTCTTTAATATTAGCTTTGGCTTTCCCCAGACAATGCTCAGCTCCTTAGAACTGCAGTGTATATTAACACACTCCAATTAGTGGCCAGCTGTGCAGCTACATAATTATGAATGTAAATCATTGCCACTTGTAGTCTGATAACTCCATCCCATCCTCACTCAGTGGTCATAGACTGACCAGTCCTATTTAGTTACATGTGATACAGAGGTACTAATAAAGTTTTGATTGTCTTTATTTCCTTTCTCATACTATTTTTTGACAAGGGAACTTGCATAGAACTGCATAATAATCAAGATAAAAGTTCATCATAGATTTATTCAGTGACATGATGATGTTTTGTTCTCTAGCCTTTTCTAAAATACTATTAATATTTGATTTTTTTCAGTCCTGATCACTATCGGCCTCTGAATTACCATTTTCAAAGAGCTGTTGTAACTCTCAAGGTTTCATTACTGAAGAGTAACACTCAGTTCTGAGTCTATTACCTATTATTGTGTATGTAAAATTAGGTTTGTTTTTCTGTCACTCTGTACTGTGCTAAAATCGATTTACATTGAATCTTATGAGTTACTCAGTTGCCCAAGAGGTTGTACCAGAAGCTGCTTCTGTAGTTCATCTGTCAGCCACTGCCTTTACTAACCTGAAAAATTCAGCATAATGAGCAAGTTTCGTTCACTCAGTATTTATCCTTTTATCAGGTAGTTTAGGAACATATGGAACAGAACCGACCCTAGTGCAATAACAAATACTTTTTAATACCCTTTGCTTGCTAAATCTTTACCTATTCTTTAGCCACCTTCATGTGAAGACTGCCTCTCTCTCCCTTCAAAACAGCTTAGCTTCTTAAGTAGTCCTTGCTTCAAGACTTTGCCAAATGCCTTGTGTGGGTCCAAGTAGACTGTGCCTTCTGGAGCTTCCTAGAGTACATGCCTATTGACTCCTTCAGATGCCTTCAGCAGAATTGTTAGACAAAACTTTTTTGTGAAAGCTACATCAATCTTTTCCCCATTACATGTAGTCCTTTGTTATTGTTATAGTCTGTATTTTATGCTTTGCAATGCTTCCTCCCATTCTTGGACTTCAGGTTTTCTTCTTGACAGTCCCTTGGATCTGTCTGTAACCCTCAGAAAAAAAAAATAAAAATTGGTGTCATGTTTCCCCACTATACAGTACAGCATGGTGATTTTTTCAACAATACTTTCTGTAGTTGCAACACACTTTATCAGGTAAATTTTTATTAAAATTATAACTTACAGCTTAATGCATACATATGCTTTATGCATTTGAAGGGCATGGCTACAGTGTAAAAGTTCGTGGGATAGATAATAATTGGAAATTTAAAATTAAACCTTCCCCTTCTTCTTTTTCCCTTCCTCTCTCTCCTTGTCCCTCTCCTGTTCCTAGCTACTATGTGGTTTCCTTTAGCAGAATGCAAAATCAGGTGTTTCTCAATATCCTCTTCATTCTTTACCCCTTTTGGAGTTTTCATGTTTTGAACAAGCATGGCAGCTGAAATCCTAAAATGTGTAAAGCAACATATGGGTATTGTAAAGAAAAGTGTACAGTTGCCAAATGGCAAGGACAAAGAGGATGGGATCAGATTGCCTACCTGAGGCTATGGAGTTGATATCCAGCTGTGTCTACCCTTCAGATGAAAAGCAGCTGAATGCCAGTGGCTGGAAGCTGAGGCAGATGGCAGTGCAGCACTGGTTAGGAGCAGAGGAACAATTAAGATATTACTCAGTAATGATACATTTTATATCTTATTCTACATTAAATGAGTAATCTGCTTAATATATATCCTTGGATGAAATGGCTGTTGCCATTCTGGCTGCTGCTATGGGACAAGGGATTAAAATATTGAAAATAAAATCATCAAATTGCTCAGGATTTGAGCAATTCAAATTCAAATCTGTAAACAAATAAAAATGTAATGTTTCATCTTTTTCTTCCAGGAGGTGCTAACAACACTACTCAAAGACCTGTACACAAGATCAGTCCTTTTTGCTCTGTTTTAATTTCTGCAGTTACTTTTTTATCAGTCTGGTAAATCAGACAATGCTGCATAATCCTCCCTTAGAAGCATCTATAGAAATGTGAAAATACCTATAGCCTTTGCCTAGCAAGGAAGATGTGAGCAATTAGAAAGACCCACTACACTCTTAGCTGAAAAACTTCTGTATCATTTTTCTCTCGTCTTCCACCACACATGTGGAAAAGAGAGTAAAAATTTGCTGTTACTGAGTGCCTTAAGCTTGCTGCAAGAAATTTCAGGAGCAGGCTGCAAGCCATCAGACTGGTGAGAATTCATGTGCTGTTTACTGTGGAGGTTCCTCACCTTAAATATTAAATTAAAAATACATTCAAAAAAAGGTTGCATTTGATTATTGAGCAACTAAATAAACTTCTCATAAATTTATTACAGGAAATTCTTCAGTCTTCTCCTTCATCTTTAGTTTTGCCAGCGGTTGACTGCAAGGCTACCAGGGATCTCCTAAGTGTTCTTCAAGAATCAGGAGACTGGAAGTTAACAAATTTAACTAATCTCAATATCTCTCATCTGGAAGTGAAGGCATCTAACCCAAACTTACTGGTGGTTCAGCTACAACCACTTTCCAGGTAGGAGCTTATCATGGACAGAACTGACCCACTGTGTGCATGATTTTTTGAGCTTTTGAAAGTGTTGGTTGTATTCAATTCAAAAAGTGGAAACTTGTAGGACTGTCAAATGTTGTTTCTCTTACAAGGATGAGTTCAGTGCTTTTCAAAGTCCCCTGATGAGTGTACCAGGTGTAATAGATGAATTATGTTGAGAAAGGCAGTCAGGCATTCCTATTTTGTCTGCCTCATTATATGAGAACATAGGGGCAGCTAATAAAACTAAATGGCAACACACTTTTTAGCAGAAAGGCTCAATTATTTTACTCGACACGTGATTAACCTGCAGAATTAATTGCTAGAAAGCATTCCAGAGGTCAAAAATACTGGCAGGATAAATAAGCAAGCAAATAAACATACAGACAAACCTGAAGCTAATAAAGAGCCTGATTTTCCGTCACTATGGAAGGAGGAAAATGGCTATAATTCTTCATGTTTCCAGCTCTGTAAGGGCTGTGATCTAATAGAGATAGGGAGAGACTGTTCCTTCAAGAGAGTGTATATTTAGAAAATATAAGGCATGGCTGCTAAGCTTCTGCTTACTCTTCTTCCCAGCTTGTTACTTGGTATGTTAGTATAAGGTGCAGATATCAGCATGTCCTAAACAAATGCAATTCTAGCTGTCATGTTACTACACAAAAAGAGGCTTGAGAACTATTTTAAAGAGCTCCTGTGCGAATGTTAAACAAGGGGCCAACACCAAATGAAAAAATGCTTCCCAGAGACTGATCAAAATACTATCAGTAGTATGGCTTGTCTGCTGCCTAGGAAATTTTAGAGGTTTAAGAATTAGCTGAAGATGTGGTCCTTACATTTTTAATGGCTTTGCAGAAGAAAAGAGTCATTAGGAGGAGATGAAAAATTAACAGAGGGACTGACAGTAATCCTTTTATCAGTCAGTATCTTCATACATTTCTGATTCCCATCATTCTTGCCTAGGAAAGATTTTTAATTATTTTTCTCCCTCTTTTTCTCTAGTGATTTAGAAGAGATTTCCACCCTGGAAGCAATTGCTGAAAATGGTAAGTAATATTACCTAGACATAAATAACATTTCATTGTTTGTGTTTTTACTTGAGCAAATTGTATTCTCTAGTTCCCAGGCTTTGCTATGCTACTACTATTTAAAGGCTTTGATTCCATTCCCTTTCTACAGTATTTATAAGCTGTGGTTGTCTTAGTTTTAATCAGACATTAAATATCTGATTAAAAATCCACCCAGATACAGCTCTGTGACATGAAATGTAAGCTTGATAAATTCAGGTCTGCTTCAGGCATGGGCCTTTGCTCATTCTCTGAGCCCAGGCCCTGCATGTCTGTGCAACTTGAGCTGCCTCTTCATCTCACCTTGCACACTGGCAGCTGGAGGTGCCAGGCCTAGCTGGCAATTCCAAGGCCTTGGTCTCAGCAAAGGATGTCTGCATGAATAGGAAATGTTTTTCTAGTCTTTATAAAACAATACTGATGGCCTTCTTTTCCTTTGATATCAGTCTTTTATTGGTTTTGCAGTGTATTAAAGACTAGTTGTGAAAGTTGTGAAAAGAATCTCTCAATATAGTATTATAAAAAATTTTTCTTGCCTAGCATCTGGTTGAAAAAGTGGTGCCATACATAAAAATGACAGTGAGGGGCATCTCATTGCAGAGCTTTCACTTGCTACTCTAAATTAGAAATCAAATTATAGAGTGTGTAAATCAATGAAATTATAGGTTTTGGGGTTTACAGTGTAGTGGGCTGATAATTGAACAGTGTTCTTAGTGGCTGTGACTGTTTCTGCTCAGAAGTGGGGTAAAATCAGAAGCAGATTTGAAAATCAGGGGAAAATATCTTAGTACTGAAATCAGTAGTGTATCTTTTTCTGTTTGTTTTTGCACAAAGCAAGTAGGTTTTATACTAAAACAAGTTGTTGTGTTTTCTTCTCTGAATTGTGGAGGAGTTATTTCGTGCTCTTTTCTTGTCCTGAGAGCATACTGGATAGTTGAGCCTTGGCTCTATGTTGGTCTTAGCTAAACAGTGGCTTTTTGGTTATGGGACATTTCTTTCATCAGCTCCATGGATTCAAGAATAAGCTTCCCAAGCCCTACAATCATAGAATATGCTGAGTTGGAAGGGAACCATTGGGATCAACGTGCCCATCCTGGCCCTGCACAGGACACCCCAGGCATCATATCATGTGCCTGACAGTGTTCTCCAAATGCTTCTTGAGCTCTGTCAGTTTTGGTCCTCTGCTACTTCTCTGGGCAGCCTGTTGCAGTGCTTTGGGTAGAAAACCTTTTCCTGGTATCCAGCCTAAACCTCCACTGACTCAGTTTCATGCCATTTCCTGGGGTCCTGTCACTGGTCACGAGGGGTGATATCAGCAGCATCTGCACCTTCTCCTCCCCTCACGAGGAAGTTGTAACTGCAATGAGGTCTCCCCTCAGTCTTCTCCAGGCTGAATAGACCAAATGACCTCAGCTGCTCCTCATAAGGCTCCCTTCCCCCTTCAGACCCTTCATCCTCGTTGCCTTTCTTTGGACACTCTTTAATAGCTTTATATCCTTCTTATATTGTGGCACCCAGAATTGCCCCCAGCACTGGAGGTGAGGCTGCCCCAGTGCAGAGCAGACTGGGACAATCCCCTCCCTTGCCCGGCTGTGATGCTGTGCCTGATGCACCCCAGGACAGGGTTGGCCCTGCTGGCTGCCAGGGCACACTGTAGACTCGCACAACTGCTGTCTCAGACCACTTTGTTTTGGGAAAGCAAAGTTAAGAGGTGATCTGTGGGAGGATGGAAGAAAAGGCTATGCTAACTTTTTTGGTTAGTATTGACTAGACGTTAATCCAGAAGAAAGTGTGTGGATTAGGGAAGTTGTGCCACTTTGCTTGGCCAAGTACAGAATCTGCACTATTGTTCCCACGTAGGCACCTAATTTAAGTGCTCTAAAACATAATGGACAGTCTGAGCCATTTTCTTTGGAGAATTTGAAAATACTTCCTAAGAAGAGTAGAGTTCTGATCACAGGCAAACAAGACATATATATATGCTCTATTGTCATAAGTATGTTTACAGCAGCTTCTCTGGATGAAGAAATTACCTCCAGAATCTTCCTGAAGGGAAGAGTTATAGATGTAACTGGTAACTATAGTTACATGTAGCTGCTTTCTGAAGGGAAATACGAATAACATGTTATTTCAGAAAGCTATTGGTTGCTTCAATGAAAGAAAACCCAAAGTCAATCTCTGCATTTTTATACATATTATTTTTTTTGTTCTGCAAATTTTTGCTAGGGCTGAAGAGAATTTGCAAAATCTGTGAATCCAGAATACAAAATCTGCATTATATAATACTTTGGATCTCCATGACCAATGTAATTATGGCAGTAGTTTTTAGGCAGTTGTTTTTCTGAGTAAGTACATTTCTTATAGTAGATTCTCTTAGAAAAAAATTTTAGGAGGAAAATTTACATAGCTATGATTCTTGACAGATATGAGAAAGTCAGTTCAGTTGAAACCCTGAAGAAAAAGCAATGCTTGAATTCTTACAAAATCCAAATGTTTTACTCAGCCAGGACACCATAGTTACAGTAAATAGAAGTGGTTAAAGAGGATAGTAATATAAATGCTTAATTTCAGCACATGCAAATAAAATACAATTTCTATAAAGTATAAACTCAAACTCTAAAAAGTTTGTATGTCCAGGTTATAAAATATCCATCCACCAGGCTGGTACATGAATAAGAAGTGGGAAGGCACTGAAACAGTAGATATGAGTCTGCTTGCTTGCTTTTCAAGCAGTCCCAATAGCAACACTGAGTCACAACTATTGTGCTCCTTATAAGCAGATGTTTCTGTTTCTGCATAAATATTGAAAACGTTTATCAGTTGTAAATATTTATTACAACTGCCTGTGGTTTCAGAACTAGAGGAGGATTTTTGTGGAGGTGTATTTGAACCTCTTTGAAAGGCCCTCTCTTCTTATTTGACTACTTCTTCCTTTTTCAGAAATATTCCACAATATTTCTGCTTTGGCCTCCAATGTAATGAACAGGAAAATTTTCTGTGTCCTGTTGGGGCTGCAGAAGCAGGCTTTAAATCCACAGAAAGGAAAAGAAATGGCTACCAGTATTATACATATCATGCCCCACACTAAACACCACGTTTTGAGTGTTGTTTCTCAGTGGTAGTTACGCATATTTTGTAATTCACCAAACAATGCTAGTTAAATTTTTTTTATTTATTTGTTAACTGGTCACTTGACTAACTCTTGACTGACAGAGCATCCTGCTCTCATCTCTTAAGTGATTTCTTCTGCTCCTGCTTTTAATTGTGCAAAGTTCAAACTTTTGGGTATATTTTCTGTGATTTTACTCTTCAGTTTCAAAATCTCCCCTTTTCCTGAACAGTTGTATTTTTTTTTATATTATCTCATTGAAAATGTGTAATTTTCAAGACACGCTGAGTGTGTCTTATCCCATTTAGACCTAGATAAAATGAGCACTAAAGTTGCTTAAACAAACTGAATAAACTTAAACATCTAGCTCATTACTTCTCCAACTACTGTAGGATTTTATCTTTCACAGCTTACAGAATTTGTTGAATTATACATGATTCTATTTACAGACAAAATAATTGGAAGAGTGACCATGGAGCTGCAGGAACGAGGGATTCATTTTTCAGTAATTTATACTGCACTGAGACCTTCAAGGGTGAGTAATCTTCAGTGCCTAGAACTGTCAGATTTTTATCATCCAATAACTCAATGTTTACAGAAGAACTCTGTAGATGATTTTCAAGATTATACAGACAAGCAATCTATATTATATGAGATTTTGACCAGAAATGATTGCATGAATTTTCATATATGATAGCTATATCACACAACTATTGAAGTTTTACTGTTCTGGGAGACTATAAATCTGCCTTTGTCTGTAGGATTTATTGCTGTTTTTAAGAACTTTAAATTATTTTTTTTTTCAGTTTGACTCTAGTGGTTTTGTAGTGAGTTCTGTGTGGAACATTACCAAGCTTCCTAGCTGGTTAGTGTAGACAGTGTTACTAATTAACTGAAGATTACTAAAGTATCAATTTCAAAATTAATTGAAATTTCTTTTAATCAATACTTGGTATTTACAACTGCAAGGTAAAGTTTTCACCCTTGCTGATACTCAAAATATAATTTATAGATCATATCATAGCACATTACAGTAAGTAACAATGCAGGATAATTATTTCTGCAGAGTTGTCTTTTTGTATGACATACAGGTTCCACTCAAAAAATACTAAGTTTTTAATTTTAATGTGAATAAATTGAAGACAGTCTTGCCTTGAGAAAAAAAAAGTTCCCATTAAGAAGAGAAACATATGAAGGATGGGCTGAATCCTAAAAAATGCAGTTTGAAAGAAACATGTCTATCTATTTCAGAGGTAACACAATCTGAACTCCTAATATGATAATGGAATCACAGAATCATTAAGATTGGAAAAGACCTCCAAGATCATTGAACCTTTGATCACCATCATGTCAACTAGACCATAGCACTAAGTGCCACATCCAGTAATTTCTGAAGCACTTCCAGAAATAGTGACTCCACCACCTTCCTGGACAGTCTGTTTCAATGCTTGAGAACCCTTTCAGGGTTCTTCCCTTTCAGGGAAGAAATTCATCCTGATGCCCCACCTGAACCTCCTCTGTTGCAGCTTGAGGCCATTTCCTCTGTCCTGTTGCTAGTTGCCTGGAAGAAGAGGCTGACACCCACCTGGCTACAGCCTCCTTTCAGCCAGATGGAAAATGATATGGTCTCCCCTGAGCCTCCTCTGCTCCTGACTGAACACCCCAGCTCCCTCAGCTGCTCTTCACACAACTCACTCTCTGGACCCTTCCCCAGCTCCGTTGCCCTTCTCTGAACACGCTGCAGCCCCTCAGTGTCTTTCGTGTAGTGAGGGGCCCAGAACTGGACACAGAACTTGAGGTGTGGCCTCACCACTGCTGAGTCAGGGGAACAATCCCTGCCCTGCTCCTGCTGGCCACACTATTGCTGACACAGGCCAGGATGGCATCGGCCTTCTTGGCCACCTGGGCACACTGCTGGATCATGTTCAGCTGCTGTCAACCAACACCGACAGGTCCTTTGTCCTCACATAGACTTGTGAGTCTCCAAGTAGTACAGTGTGTCATTAGCTGCCTCCTTTTGGGTTGCAGGGGTTCTACTCTGCTCCTATACCCTGTCTGCCAGCTCTGGGGGCATGTTACACTGAGGGTAACCAGCCTTGCTGTTAAAGGCCGAGGCAAAGAAAGTACGAGTACCTCAGGCTTTTCCTGGTCCTTGGTTACACTGTTCCCCCCTTCCTCACATCCAAGGATAGAGAATTTCCTCATTAATTTATTTATAAGAACACTTTTTATAATCTCTCACAGCAGTTGCCAGATTGAGTTCTAACTGAGTTTTCAACTTTTCTAATTTTCTCTCTACATGACCTAACGACACTCTTGTATTCTCCCTGAGTTGCCTGTCCCTTCTTGGAAAGGTCATCAATTCTTTTCTTTGCTTGATTTCCAGTGAGAGTTCCCTGTTCAGCCAGGCTGGTCTTTTTCCCCCATCAGCTCATCGTCTGGCACATGGGGATGGCCTGCTTCTGTGCTTTTAAGATTTCTTTCTTGAAGTATGTCTAGCTCTCCCGGACTCCTTTGTTATTAAGAACAGTCCAAGGTAGAGGTTTTGTTGACCCCCTTCTCACTTCACTGAGAATTGTAAACCCTATCATTTTGGGGTCACTATGCCCAAGGCAGCCTCCGACCATCACATCTCCCACCCGCCCTTCTCTGTCCATAAACAGCAGGTCTAGCAGGGCACAGTCTCTGGTAGGCTCACTCACCAGACGTGTCAGGAATTTGTCTTCCTCACACTCCAGGAACTTCTTAGACTGCCTCTTCACTGTGGTGAGTTGCCAGCAGGCATCTGGCAAGTTAAAGTTTCCCACAAGTACAAGGGCTAGGGAACATGAAACACCATCCAGTTGCTTATAGAACATTTCACCTGCCTTTCCTTGGTTTAGGCAGCATAAAAGACATTTGCGTAATTATCTAGATCTAGTGTGAGAAATGCCAACAGGATCTTGAGAGGTTGGAAGGTTTTCAGGAAGTGGCACAATCACAAATGCACTGCTCTTCTTATTACAAGAATAAAACCTAGAAAACCTGTGTTCAGTGGTTGTAGAGATAAGTCCCTTTATCTTATCCAAAAGAGCAGTAAGAAGCCACTTAAATGGCCTACATAAATGTTCTTTAAGCCGGTAGTGGATGAGCCCCTCAAAGGTGTTCTGTGTTCATTCAACAGTAGTATGGTTTTTTTGAACCTCTGACTAATCCAACAAGGTGATTGCAATAGCCCCTTCAGGCTCTGGGGCAAAGGCTAATACTACTGAAGAAAAATGAGAACTTTCTTCACCCTGTGAAATTAACTTCCACAGATTGGATTTTGGAGACCAAACTTAGAAAAAAAACCCCAGTAGCATGAGGAGGCAAGCTCACATTGATATTCTGTGTAGTGTTTTTGTGGCAAAGGAGAGTTGTCCAGAACTTGTAATCTGCCTTTTTTCTATCTATTTTTAAACAAAGATCAAAAAAAAAAAATTACTTTGTTATTATGGCTCTTTACTGTTTGAAATCAAAAGCATATGGGCATTCTTAGCTGAAAATTGCATTTAGAACAATTGGAATGAAAAATATTTTTAATTAATAAAAAATTGGAACTAAGAGAAGGAATTTTTTTATCAATTTAAAAAAGATTTTAAATCTATGCATATTTCAACAGGCTTTCCGAATTAAAGTAACTTAGTTTGAGCAGCTGAAGCACTTTTAAATTATTGAAGCAATGTATTTCAACATGTTCTACATTTTTAAAATATAAGCAATTTAAACTTTTCTCAATTGTATAAATGTAATACTTTATAAAAGCATTTGAAACATTTTTTGGCCCCTCACAATAACTTTGAGTTATTTCAGTGCATTCAAGGTAATCAGCTTCTGTATGGAGCTAGAAACCCAGAGCAGAATGTACTTTTGAAGGTTCATCACACTGTGTGTGTATTTGCATATAACCTCTCCTTGGTATGTATTGCATATCTTTGGCTGGGCTTGAACTGTGGAAAGTATGAACTGTTTCATAACCATAAGTGAAAATACTAACTCCCTTTGCTTAAACTATGAAGACTATACTGCATGATCTAGATGTTACAGGATCATACCCCAGTGACAGCCAAGATCAATATATATAAGAAGTAAAATGCTTTAATCATTTTGAGAATTATTTTCAAATGCACCATGCAAACTGTATAGCTATAATTGACTGTGGAAGATTTTGGATACAGTAGTGGCCTTATTCTCAGTGATGAAGGAATTTAGCTTTAGGTATTAAGCTTTAAAAAAAAAGTCATCTCTTTCTAGTTAATTTTGTAAATACAGCTCCTCAAAAATAGCGATTTTGAGATGCTTCTCTTCTGAAAGCTCTACCTCCTTGTTCTTGGGCTGTTTATGGCATAATAACATCACTATGTTATATTCGTTTGTTCTCCTGTTGCCACAAGCAGAGAAAAATAGATGTGAGAAATTCATTTATTAGAAAAGATTCCAGACTGGTATTGGCCTCACAGAAAGTGAATTAATGAGCAAAACTAACCTATGATTGAGCGTCTTTTCTGATTTGATGAGCAAGAGCTATTTAGTTTAGTCAGTGTAGACACATGCCTTTAGGTTATTATAATTATCAGTTCATTACCCCAGTGCATGATGGAGATTTGTTCGGACTGGCTCTTGTTCTGTTCCAGTTTCAGCATGATTGGAGGGCTAGAGCACCTCTTCTCTATGAGGAAAGGCTGAGGGAATTGGGATTGTTCAGCCTGGAGAAGAGAAAGCTTCAAGGTGAACTAATTGCTGGCCTTCCAGTATCTGAAGGGAACCTACAGGAGAGCTGGAGAAAGGCTTTTTTACAAGAGCATGTAGTTACAGGAAAAAGGGGAATGGTTTTAAACTGAAAGAGAGTAGGTTTAGATTTGATACTAGGAAGAAATTCTTTACTGTGAGGGTGGTGGGGCCCTGAAACAGGCTGATGCCCCATCCCTGAAAGTGTTCATGACCAAGCTGGATGAGACCCTTAGCAACCTGCTCTAGCAGGTGACCCTGCCCATGGCAAGGGGCTTGGAAGCAGGTGATCTTTAATGTGCCTTTTAATTCAAGGCATTCTATGGTTCTATGATTTGAAGCTGGAAGACAGAATTAAGACTGAAAGACATACTATTGGTGACCTACTTGAAATGGTTTCACTAACCAGTTGATGATTCCTTCCCCCATCTCATAAAGGAGCTGCCTTCTTCCAACAAGGCAACTGCTGAGTCTTGTGGCTCATGCTTTGAAATGCTTTGCCTTGTAGGTCTGGCTGAGTTGGGATCTCTGGCTGAGGGAGTGATTTGTATCACCTAATTCTGGGCAAGTGAAATCTATATGTCTATGTCTGAAGTCAACCAGGGTTCTCTTTAAAATCAAAGGGGTTTTAGGATATGAACCTTCTGTCTATTTTGTAGGAGACTGCTGCAGGATGAGATGAAACTCACCCTTAAAGGCAGCCATAATGCTTATGTTAGATCTTGACATATACTTGTAGTCAGACAACTCTCACTCAACATTTCTCATATTTTTTTCCGTTAAAAACCAGAAACTTATCTCAAGATATGAGGATCCTCTGGCCAAGACTTTCCTTCCCTTTGAAAATCATTTGATAGCTTATTTTTCTTCATGAGAACCAAACCTCTCTGTGGTCCTTGTTCTACTCTTTCATCAGTTCTCATGAATATATGAATTTCTGTGTTCTTGAGGAGTTTGATCAATGTCACTCCTCTACTTTGCTTTCTTCTGGTTAGCTTTTTGGCTTTTGGTTGTAATGCATAATTTTACCTTGCTGTTGTAATTGGTGAGGTTAAAAAGGCTGCAAAGATTTAAAGACAGATATGCTCCAAATCATAAGTCTCATCTAAGTCCCTATCCTTCGGATACTCATAGGTGTCCCTGTAACATTTTTACTAGTTTTCTTCTGAAACTGCAAGACAGTTTTATAGTTGTTATCTTTTCTCAGTGAGATTGAATGCTGAGGGACCACATATTGCTAAAAGGAGATTTATGGCTACATTCCAGCTGATACTCATTTTGTTGACTCCACTTTTTACAGATGCATTTTGAAATGCTGTTTAAATTTTCTGTACTGCCTCCACATTTTCAGAGAGCTTCAGTTACCATCAGCTTTGGACTCCTTCATTCTACAAGCTGTCTGCTCTAGTTGGTGTTTCTGTGTGTTGAGTCTTTGATACCACTCCGAGCCAAGCAGTATGAGTTATAGGAACTTTTTACAGCCAGAAGTAACATTGGAATCTGTCACATGAGTGGTTACTTTTGACACTTAAGAAGTATCTCTTGGAGATATCTTCAGGTGAATTTTTGTACACCCCAGCTGAAAGGAGTATGAAAAGTTTTAATCTGCTGTGTCAAGTGCTTGTGGTTGTGTTTTCTTTGTTTCTGCCTTCTATCTAACACATTTTTTAACACATATTTTAACACATATTTTACTCTGCACATTTTCCACTTGCATCCAGCTCTCCTCTGCTTTGTTGACTCTTCAGTTTGCCACTCTGAGGAGACTAAATGCTGTGACAGCTACCCCACTGACTTCACAGCTTCTGGCTAATAGAATACTTTTGACCATTTAATATACTCAAACATTACATAACATGAGCTTTCCCATGAACAAATGTTAGAAAAATGCTTATAATGCCATTTCAGGAGCTGGGGTGTAGATTAAATATCCTCACATATTCTTGAGTCTGGGAATTTCCTTATTCATTTGTAGGAGCAACTGTAGTTTGACACAGTATAATAAAGCGTTGGTGTTTCCAGCCTAAAAGAAGAAAACAAAAGGAATTCCTTATCCTTTGGTCCTCTTCTTTTGCTATTTAATGAATGTCATTATAATAAAACATAAACTTTAACTTGTAGATGAAGAATGTACATTTGATAATTTCCTAGAAAATTCAGTTTTGAGAATTTTTTTCTGACACAGGTAAAGTATTTTGAAATAACTACAAAAGAACTGCTTCAGGCAGGTTGAAGCCAGTTAGTTGTCACTCCAGATGAACAAACATTTAGCCAAATTAGTTTCAAAATTGAGTGATGAAAATGTGAGAGATTCTTGTTAGCAACTCTGTATGATTCATTCCATGTGTTAGTGAGGAATTCAGAGAAATAACTTGTGGATTTACCTTTAACTCTAGACTTGCACCACAGCAAGTTAAGATTCACTTACTTGAAACATTTTTACAACTTTAGCTTACATTTTATGTTATATTTATATAATATATGTTTGTGCACTTCACTGCTAAATGAATGGCAGCATGGAACTAAGCTATTATTTTTATCTGATCAGAACAGTTTTGTTATTTTCACGTGCTAAATTTTTAAGGCATAGATGAAACCTTTACAGATGTTCCATATAGATCAAATCAGAAAGTTGTATTTATTTTGCTTTTAAAACAAAGGACCAAGGAAACTGGGGTGGAGGAGGTATGGTGGAGAAGGTCACATGTAAGAGTGAATTGTGTCTTAGGACTATAATTTACCAGAAATTGGTAAAATGCAGGGATAAAAATTGCAATGAGTATTCTAAAAGATACAGTCATATATAAGCAGAAATCATAAACATAATAATGCAGAATGAAATTAAGGTATAAGGATAAAATAGGATAGATTAAATGGAATATGAAACTGTAAACAAGCATATGTATATGACATATTGGTAGGCATACTAAACACTTTCTGGAAGGAAAATGCCTCGGTAAAAAAAGTGTTGGAGTTACAGAATAGAGTTGTAAAGGACTGATGTGTTTTAAAGGAATTCCAGGAAACAAAGATAAATATTCTGAGAATCCTGGAGACCTATTCTAAGAACAGTCTTTGAAGACTGAGGCTGAACACAATGTCCAAGTGATATGTCTTTAACATAAGGATTAAAATAATCCGTCTATCTGTGATTTGATAAATTCCCCAATTAGCTCCACTAATTATGTTGACTGACATGGCTTGTACCTGGAATACAAACTGCTTCAACACAACATGTAAAAGGTCAAACTATATGTCACAAAAGCATTTTTCCCCTCCCCCTCCTTCCCACATGGAAACATCCCAAACTGTGTCATAATCCACATAGTGAAAGAGGTGAGGCTATTAAAAGTAATAGTCAAGCTTCAAAAAGCATAGTCCTGTATGATATAGAAAATTAAAAGGAATATAAATTCTTGCAAATTTAGTGCAGTATCATATGGAAGACCTAAAGAGATTCAGAGGAATAGTGTGCAACAGACCCAAAAACTATTCATAAAAACACATTAGACAGGAATTCTTTCAGAGAATAGTGGATCAAATAAAAAAGACGAATGCAGAAAAATGAGTGACAATGCAAAGCCAAATATCCTGTGTATTGATCATTGCTGTGGTAGGACATAAGAAAGTTCTCACTTCAGACACTTTTTCAATAGTCATTGAGCCTCAAAACATTTTGCTGCTACTCTGTTAGTAATAGAAGAGATTTTAGAATAAATCAATAAAATAAATTGTCATATCATCAAGGTAATATATTATTCTCCTAAGTTTAAACTAAAATAAGAAACTGCCAAACTGTCATCATGATTTCTAATTTACAATTTTTTGAATTAAAATTTTTATAATACATATGAAAATTTAAAAAATAGTTTACCCTTCATTGCAGAAGAGCAGGATGTTTCACATGTGACATGGGGCTTGTGAAGAGCTCCATATGTCTGGAGAAATACTTCCAGGAAACCTACCTTCTATACTGACAAAAACAGTTGAAACTGTAGTCATAAATATCTGGATCTATGAAGAAAATACAATGTGATTTCAGTGTTCTCTAAGAGGCATAGGATGTGCAAATAAAAGTGACTGTGTTGCTAAAGTAAAAAGGGTAAAAAGGTAGAATTATTTAGTAGCAGAAGTAAAATCTTTAAAGGTAGGAAACAAAGGATAAGAAGAAAGGATTCATGTTCAGAGTGGGGAGTATTTGCCAGTGGAACTCTATGGGGATTGATGTTGATGGCTATGCTGTTCAGCAGTCCTTAGTACGGAAAGGGGGCTGAAATCCAAAGGTGCCAAAGTTTGCTGATGTACTGACAGGTTGGAGAAACCACTCACGGCACTGCATCACTGTGTGATAAAAAGACAGATACAAACCAGTCTAAAGAAAAGTAACACGTAGGGAAAACAAATATGCATATTACACTGCAGTGAGTGGCTGCTATTTCTCAGAAGAGGAATTGCAGTACAAATGTGGGTAGATCTCTTGGAACATCCCAGCAGTCAGCAGCAGGATGAATAGCAAGCAGTGTTACCCACCATTCGGAAAGGAGGAGGGCAAAGCAGAAAGTGTCAGTTCACTAAGCCCTGACTGAGTACAAGTCTGCCAGTGGAATAGTGCCTGTGGTTCTGGCCACCCCGTTTCCAATGGATACAGTAAAACTAAAAGATTAAAATATTGCGGCTAGGAAAAGTGAGGGAAATTCAAGAAGGAAATAATAAATAAAACCACCAATTATGTGGAGAAGCTGAACAGGAAATATTACTTGTTTTCTCTGGAAAATGTTCATTACAATCACCACTCAGACCATAACATGGGAATTCGGGGGCAGCAAAATCCTTTAAAGAAAAAAAGTGAACAATTTTGGATGACAAAAGCACACAGATTTCAGTGATTGTATAAACAAACGGAAGAAAGATAGGAAAGATGGGTGGAAAGAAGGTCCTATTACATCTGTTGATTTTAATGCAACCTTTAGCCCTGAAGGTTTCTAACTCAAAGATTACAGAAATCAAAGAGTGCATCCTAGGACAAGTATTGTTTGTATTTACCCTTTCCTTATTTCAGCTGCCAGTTACTCTCAGGAGCTCTGGCTGTGAGCTAGGTGGACCCTTGCCCTCACACAGTTTAGCTGGTCTCATGTCTTGGCAGTGGAAGCTTGGGATATTTACATAGCATTTCTCTGAAACCGGAGTGTGAAAAGTAATATGTAACTCATTTAACTAAAGGCCAAGAGCCGGAAGAGGCAGCCAACAGAGTAAGCAAAGCACCACTATAAGAAGCTCACAGACTTTCCTCCTCATGCTAGCCTGTTAGGTTGTTGTAGAACTGCCACCCGTGAAAATGAAAATAATTGCCACATCATAAAAAAAAGCCTGCTGCACATAAATCATTGTTCTGCTAGCAACCAGGAAATCCATAAGGAGAAGTGACTGTGTGAGCTGAAAATTGGGTAGGTGGCAGCTCAAGCTTGGTGCAGTCTTCCCTACTTTCAGGGCAGTGAAACGGGCTGGATTCTCAGGATCCTTTTGATTAGGCATCTGCCAATTGCCTCTGGGAGCTCTGAATCCTTTTTCTGTTCATTGCTACTGGTGAGCACAGAGACTCGTGTCTTCAGTGCCTTCTCCTGACACCAAAGCCTATTGGCATGATCTTTTTCACAGGGAGATGTACAGTCCCATTTTAGGGAAGCACAGGGTTAGAAGTGGGAAACAATAACATCTACCCAGAGGATAACCATGTATGTGAATCACCTCCATGACATACCTGGGGCTCAAAAGCCAGGAACGGAGGTGTGTGGCTGTATGGTTGGGTGGCCTCTGCATGTGGTCAGAGCAAGCCTTATCCTAAATATCTACCTGTAGTACTTCTTGTCTTCCTTCCCTTCATAGGAAATTAAATGAAAGCTTGTAAAAGAACAAGCTTGTGCAATCACAGGGATGCCCTGTGCACTGAAAAAAAAATTGTATCCTGTATAATTTGTTTTATGGTGCAGCCTCTGTTTGTGCTAGAGAAATAGCTGTTGGAGGAACAAAGACACACTTTACAGGACATAAAAATTTGCTCAAAATCAGTGAAATGTAGATTACATATCCTGGGAAGTGTGAGACCTGATGGCAGAATAACAAAGCCCTAAGTTTTAGTGCATCCAGTCTGTTTAGGACTTTTAAGACTGGTTAGAAGAAACCTGGATTGCCTAATTTTAGTTTCAAATGGAATTTCTTATTCTTATTTCATATTCACTTAATAAAAATTTTGAAAAAAATTATTTTCTTTATGTAGTGCCACAGAAAGTTTTGATTTTGGAACTTTAGTGTTTTGTGGTAGGAAGACATTTTGTTGTGCTGTTCTAGATCTCCAATATTTATGCATGTAGCAGCTGTGTTTTTCTCTAATTTTTAACTCTTGCCCTGAATGTTATTCCCTGAAGTATTAGACTGTTCAAAGCCATCAGCTAGTGATTTCCTGCCATTCGAAAAAGTAAAGATGGGACATCATCATTCATACATGGTCATTGTGTATCCAAAACCATATAATCATTAAGATTGGAAAAGACCTCTAAGATCACTGACTCCTACTGTCAAATTTTGCAGCCATTTAAACACCAAAGTGCAGCATGCATGCCTCTAAAGTTAGGATAAAGTATGATAATTTTTAACTGATTTTCAGATGTATTTATGATTTTAGCAGAGGAATATACCTTTCCTTTAGGGGTGGATATCAAAATGTTCTCTCTAAAAGTTACTTTTATTAAATCCTAAAGACTTTTCCATAAAAATCTGTAAACTTGGAATTGCATGCAAGTCTCTAAAGTTTGTACATTAGAGCACTAAGCGTACAAAGCTAAGAAGTAGCCAGGTTGTTAATAAAAGGTTAACAGAATATTAATTCAATGTTTTGGCATTGAAACACAGAGCTTCTTTCTTTCTGAGGACTCTATTACCCATTCCTTCTAGCTGATAACTTTAAATTAAGATGGATTTCAGTCAACTAATAAATTATATGCTTTCTTTTAGAAAGCTGTCTAATTAGAAAATCAATTGATTAAAGAAAGAGTAGTATTAATGTCCTTTGAGGAAATAGTCCTGTATGGTCAGACCTCTGTACAGTCACCTGTGCTAGCAGTGTTAAAAGTACAGCAGAACTAGAGGCAGTGGTGGGAGAGCTCTAGGATTTGCCAGTGCCCCCCTGGACTGTTAGCTGGGGATGCTGGGAGAGGAAAATCTGCCCTGCGTGAGGTTGACATCCTTTTGGGATCCCACCTAGTCAGGTAGCCTTGCTCTGACCCATGCAGGCCTACCAACTCACTCTAGCCTCACACAGCAATCTTTGTTATTGAGTTGCTGTATTACATGTCTTTAGTGTCACTTGTAGACCAGAAAAAAGGCAAGAAAGTAATCCCTTTCCTGACAAAATGCCACAGACATATTTTTTAATTTGTTGATGGAAGCATTACTTTGAAAGCTTAAAGTGAGGCCTGACATCAAATTTGATATTACATGATATATTTTGTTCTTGTTCTGTCTTTTCTGTTTTATGAAAATTTCAATGTTTACAATTCTATTGAAACTCTGCAGCTATTATTGTGATTTGATTTCTGATTTAGACCAAGTAATTGAGTGATTTCCTAGATTGATATTTAATGAATCAGAAAAAGTACATTCTACTTTTTAGTGCACTACAGTATGAAAGTTAACCTTCAGTTATTTTAACAGCTAGATATCTCTTCTTCTGGGGCTTTCAGCCAAATCACTTTTAAAATTCTGCAACAGAACAGGGAGGGCTTCTTGCCGTATGTTGAACAGAACTATTGGAAGGTGAATGTTGGATTCTGCTGTGCCTTCTCGCTGTTAAAAGCTCCTTCCTTCTCCCTAATACATTATTTCCTTATGACCCTAAAAATATTCCTTGCTCCTGGTTCTCAGGATCTGAACTTCCAGCAGGAGTGACTGACTATGGTTGAACCAAATCCCCAGCCAGGTTTGCCATTACCTGGCATTGAAGCTTGGATATGGTGTAAGAACAGTAATAAGCATCAAGCTGCTAAAGCAATGCCACAAGAATGCTGCAAGGAAGTTGCTGTTTGTTTTCTAATAAGAAATTCTAATTTTACACCTTATAAATTTCTATTTTTCAAAGTTTCATATCAAAGCATCCTGACAAGGATCCATAACTAGCAGACACAGAGGTGGTAGTTCCACCCAGCTGCTGGGAAAGATTGCATGCTTTGGTCTCGTGTTCGTTTACTTGATGGGCTACAGACAGGTAGGAGATAAAGGAAATTATGAAATTGTGGTCTATGACATTGGCTGAGGTGTGTTAACTGGAAGATTTAACTAGGTTTTGGTGGAAACACGTCTATTTTGTGAAAAACTTGGAAGATGAAAAAAAGTTTGTCAAAAGAAACTAAAGCGTGGAAATCTTTAGGAAATCCATGGCTATTATTCCCAAGATCAGCTTTGTCTAGACTTTCTGATTTGTATTTTATTTATATATATACACCTTTTAGCTTACATACCCTACTGTCAGAAAAATTATATGGCTATTAAGTGCAAGAAAACAGAGTAGAAGTTAAAAAACTTTTTATAGATTTTCTGTGAAAAAATGCTTGTTTTAACTTCCTTGTCAAAAGATCCAATTTGCTATATTTATTGGCTAGTTTTGCAGATTAGTCCTCCAAAGTCCTGCAGGATACAAATATTAAGAAGAGAAAGGGAAAATTTTAAGAGTTTTCAGATTTTTAATTTCCCTGTGACTAACCTACATCTGGAACAAACAGTGCTGGCAACTATCCCAGCACTCTGAGTAACACTTTGGCTCCTGTCTGCATTTTTCAATTAAGTAACCCATCAGACCCCTGTGTAACCTCTGTCCAACTCTCACTGCATATCTGTTCCGTTTTATTGCAGCAGACACTCCTCCATCCTTTATCACATCTCCCATAGCAACCTGAATTTTACATATGGACATAAAAAAGGGGGAAAAAAACCCAGTTGGAATTGGGTATTCCCGTAGCAGTCTAAAAATTATGCAAAATCTGTAGCTTCTTTTACATCTAAGGCAGAATTGCCTGAAACAGGGCCCAAAATCTAATGCTTAGCCTGGGGACATTGGCATCAGCAAATATTTCTTGAATGTTACATCTGGTAGATTCCTTTCAGGATTCATTTTGTTTTACAAGGCAAGTTCTTAATATATTTTTTTCTCTCTTTTGGATATTGCTTTGGATCTGATCTACTAAAAAGGTGTAAACAAGTTTTAACACTGTTGAATATGACCAATACATTTGTTTTCATTGAAATAATTGTGTTTGGGTTATTTGTCCTAACTGAAATTTAAGGTGGTGAATTAAGTGTAGTAGCTCCTTCCAGCTTCTATTCCAGCTTATCCTTATTCTGGTTTACTTTCTAAAATCAGGATATTTTTATTAATAAATTCCTGCTCTTTCTTAGGTTAGATGAAAAATTTCTGTACAAAAATCCATTGAAAGTTGTAGCAAGAAGATAACAGGAAATATACATTTCTTCAGAAAATGGGGAATGCATTTACAGATGTTGCTGTATGTGCCATACATTGTCTCATTTTAAAGCCTTTCAAGTGGATTGTTTTCACAAATGCTGCATCACAGCATCTTGCTCTGCTCTGGGTTCTGTTGCTTGCAAGGTCCCTGCTCGCTTTCTTGTCTCTGCACAGTGTTGGTGGCACAGAGCAGTTCCATTCTCTGTAAATGACAGTCAAGAGATCTTTTATCCATCCCACTGCTGCTAAAGGACAGGCCTGTGAAGAAGTACATCCAGCCATATATATGTGAGCTGACAGCAGACTGTGTTTATGCAGGCCACTGAACAGAGCAGTGTGGTAAATACTGTGGTTTTATTGCCTCTTCTAGCAGAAGATCTTGAAGTGCTTGCTCACAACTTGGTAATCTCCACAAGGTACAGCAGTTCTATCAATTATAAAAGAGAACATTATGTTTTACAGTAAGATCTCTAACTGTAAGATATGCATTTTGAC
This sequence comes from Cyanoderma ruficeps, assembly GCA_008694505.1. Taxonomy (NCBI): domain Eukaryota; kingdom Metazoa; phylum Chordata; class Aves; order Passeriformes; family Timaliidae; genus Cyanoderma; species Cyanoderma ruficeps. The sequence goes on from VZDJ01004378.1 coordinate 3,892,261, forward strand.
TTTAACATTTGTGTCCCAGCCTTGTTTCTGTGAAAAACCCTGACTGATGCAGAACACCAGGTACCAGCTGAGTGTCACAGTTGCCAAACAATTTGGCTTGCTGGCAGAAGTGTGCATGGTTCAACAGGGAGGCCATCAGATACTAATGTGAGACAGTAAAGTTGGTCACATATCCTGCAAGGCACTAAAATGATAGTAATCATTGTTAATAAATGAATGCCCATTTCTTTTTTACCCGCTTCATCAGAGTAATAATAGAGATGGGAAATAGAGGTCAAGGATTCTTCTGGGGAAAATATCAACATGCTATTGAAATTTGTTCCGATGTCTTGTTTAGGTTTACAGTTGCAAATACCTAAAACAGGGTTGGAAGGGACTCTAAAGATCATCCAGTTCCAATCTCCATGCCATGAGCAGAGACAGTTTCAAGTAGAGCAAGTTGCTCTAAGCCCCGTCCAACCTGGCCTTAAACACTTCCAAGTCTGAGGCAGCCACAAGTGAGCCTACAGGGGAATTAAAAAACAAAATCCCAAAACATTAGAAATTATAAAAATGTGAACAGTTAAAGCTTTCAAAAATAGAGATAATTGGTAACTGCTTAATGTTCTAGATTTTGACAGCTTAAAACACTGTTATGCTACAGTCTTCTACTGACAGATGAATAAGTCCAATCAAATATATTTCAGTATGCTTCGTGTGTGATTGTGTAAACTTGACACCACAAAGAACATTTTTACAGTTATACCAAATTCTAATGCTTGCCTTTCAAACTGTTGACCTTTAGCAGTGATATTGCCTGCATCACAGATTCGTGATACACTATCCTTCAAGAAAATGGATGTATTAGCAGGAATGGTGGTGATGCTATCCATAGAGACACCATGATGCCACATCAAATAGAAAACATGGAGGAAAACTGATCTGTTTGTGTGGGAAGGAATATGAAATGATAATTTCAGAAAAATCATTTGAAATGTGCTGATACTTGGCTGGGATGTGAATGCTGAGTGGTCTCTGATATGCCACAGCCAAACCCCAGAAAGAAGCATAATCTGCCATTCTGCAGAATCCCTGCACTGAGCACATGGCAGCCTCCTAGTGTCATTTTTTAAAGGATGTCATGCCAAAAAAAAAAGATTTTGATGGTGCCTATTAAAGCAAATTGAGAAAATGCAAGCATACAGTTCTTTTGGTATCCTGTGAAAAGAATTACAATTGGTAGACGATATGTAGATGAAGTTCCATCTACCAAACCCAAAATCCAGTTCAGTTCTTTGTAGTGTTATTGTAGCAGTTGCAGTGCCTGCCCTCCCTTCCGTGGACCTTGCACTTCATGATATAGGCCATCATATGTGATGTAAAAAGATTCTTTGTCCTCATTTTTGCAATGTATTTTGAACTTGTCTCTACATGCATTCCCTAAATATTTTCAGGTTATTTTCTTCATTTTTGCTATGCTGTGCAATGCTAATAAGCAATATCTGGCTCTGATACTGCACTTTTTTTTAGTATAAGCTAGGATTATTGTGTAGTTTGGCAATACTGACAACTGGATTAATCAGGTTATGACTAAAATTGGAAGGATTGCCATTTGCCATCCAAGTCAGGTATATACTGAGAACACACTGTAGTGCACAATGTAGCATGGATGTACAGACTAAACTAAGATACAGCCTAAAAAGAGAAAGGGAACGGACCCTTCTGCCTACTCACCTACCTCCTTGAAAGTACAGAAATACCATTTCAGTAAGAGCAGCAATCCCACAGAGAGGATGTGGTCGTAAATCTGTGCTGTTAGAAATGAAAAGGAGCAGCAAGCACCACCAGGACAGTTTTCTTATTCTTGATGTGCACTTCTTCTTAACACAGCAATAAGAAGTCAAGAAACAAAAGATTGAAACAGAAGACACAATCATGTATTGAGCTGATATTCAAAAATCTCATGTTGTAGCCAGTGTAAAATGTAGTCTGTTTCTGTTGTTCATTACTATTCATCATTTCAGCAAATGAAAGTTTCATTTTCACAGTATTTTGTATGGTTCTCATATGTGTTTACAACTGTTTGATTTGTATTTGTTTTCAACTGTAATTTCAAATGTATAAAATGGCCCCCAATCTTTTTTCTTGTCTCTAGCCACTCAGTGTTGGAAGACCAACAAAATTGTGGCAACAACAACAAAATGAGTAGTTTTGGATGTAAGGTCTGTTTGCTTTGAAAAAGATTTGTATGTTGTGTATCAAAACGTTGCCGAATCTGCTTCCTTTCTCATTTCCAAGAGAAATGATTCTCAATTAGGAGGCTTGAAAAACAGATCAAAGGGAGGAAGTTTGTTCAGACTACCTCTATTGCAGGTTTAGTTAGTAATTAGAACATTCCATTGTGGTCTAGGACAATGTAAGTGGGGCCCTTTCTTTTTCTTTTCTGTACATTATTTAATCAAGTCTTGCTGTTGTTCACTGCATGACTGAGATCAAAAATGCCATTGATAAATTCAGAGAATAAGACAGGGATTCACACATCCCTTATTTCAGATTAGGTGAAGGGCACACTGAACGACAGATTTAAATATGGTTTAATGATTGGCAACATTTCCACAATGTATTGTGCCTAAATAATCTAATTTGATTTACAGTAATTCAGTGTAAATATAATATATTTGTCAAGGAAGTGTCTTGCAATTTATAGTTTAGCATGAAATATATGACATCGGAGAATGATTTTGGTTTGGTAAGCTCATGTTTATGCAGCAGCAAAAGAAAAAGAAAATACTCCTTAAACAGAGAAACAGAGATATAGTGGGGAAGATCTCAGCTTCCCACTGCAGTAACTTGGAAGGAGCAACTGCTGTCCTCAGGTCTCCAATGGGTCCCAGGCTGTGTTGTTTCAGAGATCCTCCTTCCAGCCTGAAGACTAAATTTTTTAAAATCTCTCTCTGATTTCGAGCATGCTTAATTCACAGAATCACAGAATATGCTGAGTTGGAAGCAGATTGAGGGATCCTGTTAATGCTCCTTTCCCCAAGTTTTGGCACACCATCTCATTGCTCATCACTGGGCAGCCTGGTTTTGTTCCTTTCCCCCTTCCAAGCTCATCCAAATATTTGTCATCAAGCCCCACTAGCTCCTGGCCCAGAGCTCTTCTTCCCCTTTGAGACAGGTGCATCCTGTCAGGTGTCAGTGGACCTCATGTTGAGTAGATTATCCCATGGTCAACAAATGCAAAATTTTTCCACTGACACCAGCCTTGGAGCTGTGCACTGACCTGATGGATCTGCCTATTCCTATCAAACCACTGGATTTCTTTGTCTCTGAAAGCCCTTTTTTTCCGGGTTTACACTCTTTTGGTTCATATGCTTTCTGAGAGAGACAAGGGAATCTCTATGTAAGAACCTCATGGCAAAGTACTGCTCCGAGAGCAATAGAAATAAAGCTGTAGTCTTATGATTACAGTTAATAGCTTTCTTTTTATTTTAAGGTACTTCAACTTAATCCCCCAAGTTATCCCAATCACAATATCCCATGTAGCATTGTTTTCAGCTCTTAGCAGGTGGTTCTTAAAGCCCTCTTTAGATGATACGTGGGGCCCACATAGTGAAGTCAATAGTTAGACAGGATATAATTTAGACTTCAGCTTTTCCTCTCAGTTTGAAATAAAATGATTACATTTCAGGAAAGTCTAAGGAAAGGTTTAAAGTTTTATATCAAAAGTTGAATATTTTCTTTTGTTGTACCCCCTTCTTTTAAAGAAAATGGCATTCATTTAAAATAATGCTTGTTCTGATGTGTTTGAAAAGGCACTACTCTGAATTAAAAAGAAATTCATAAAGTATGCATGTTTGGGAGGGAAAGATTGCATTCTTCGCTGGAGCATTTAGTCAAAGGGTTTTAATGCAGCCCAGTCTGCTTAATTGATAGAATGAGGTACCTGCAAAGACAAGCTGTAAATAACAGATGGCCAATAGCATTTACAGAGCAGCTGTTAAGGTGACCAAAATCTTCTGGGGCTCCTCTTCACAGGCAGGTTATAAAGAGATATTATAGTCTCTTATTCAGACTGGAAAATGGTCCTTGACTGTCTTTAAACCCATGAAAAGTAGCTCTAGGCAATAGCTCCACATAATTACAGTTCTGGTAACCCTTGTAACCCTTGTAGTGTCTTTCATTTCTTGTACCCTAGAGTTATACAAGGGTAGACGCCGCTTGTAGCATACAAAGTGTGAAGCTGACATGGGACTCAAAAACAGGTGGAATATCCCAGATATGAATTGAGTAAGAAGTGAGGAGTAAGATAAGAACAGAATAAATTTGTTGTGTGATAAAGTAAGGTTGCTTTAACTGTTGGTATCTGTGCGTCTGCTTTACCGAGAATGCCCTGGGAACATTTTTTTAAAAGCATTACCTACTAAATAGAATTCCTGGAAACATCCTAAAAGCAGATGTGCCTCTTGTAGGAGTTCACCACATCAGCCAAATGGGCAAAGGTCTTCTTTTTCCAGGAGCCATCAGAAGAGTCTAAAAATAAGCTTGCTGTAGCTAAGTAGACTGCTCTCATGCTTGCTAAAATGAAGACTGCAAAAACTGTTACTGTTACTTAAGGGGAGAGTGTCACCGTACTAGCAAGTTGAAATTTTCTTTCTTTGATTTTATTGCAGAAAAAAAAGCTAATTTCTTTCGGTATATTCTTCTGGGGAAAAAAAAAATTCTTCTACCTGTTAGCACAAATGAATAATACTATCTTAAGGCAACACTACTAACTTTGTTTTACGTTCATTTGCCTAGTCTCAGTGGTGCTTATTTTCACATGTGGACACCTAGCCATGGTTGGTTAGCATGGTTAACATTGCCTCGTTAGCCTCCACACCACCAGTTAAACAGACAGGCAGTAACAAATATTGAGGCTGATTGAGGATTTAAGAAGAACAGGTGCTTATGGTACAGAATGGTGAAGGTCGGTTTTCAACTGAAATGACTCTTACAAAGGGATGAATTGTTAATGTGTTGTTATTCCAGATTTCTAGAAGAACTGATGTGGTAGCAAGTGTAAGGCGACAATTAATGGCTGCTGAAGAAGACAGTTTATCATATCCTCCTCTGAATGTGACCACAGGAAATGATACATGCATCCTTTTTTATGCTACTAATTTCAGCTTCAAAGCCAACCGTTCAGTTTTAATAGATTTGACAAATGCAACATTTTTAACACGGAATGTGGATACTTCTGCCTCTGAGTGCTCAGACAGCAACACAACGTGAGTAGCATAAGAAATTTCATATCAAAATACATGTAATTCTGAAAACTTTCAGAAATATTACAATGTAAAATTAGTGCTATTTTCATTTTCTTCTTCTGAAGCATCCAAAATTTTAAAAAAAATGTATTCTTAGAAGAAAAAAGTTAAGTCAAGGCCACAAAAACTGTTCAGATGAGGCCTCTTATTTTCACCATTTTTTTTTCTTATGTTCCCTACTTCCTTGTTTGTTTCTATTTGGTCCAAACAGGTTTCCCTGTGCCTGATCTCACAATTACAAATATCTCCACTGGCATTAATGAGGTCATAATTTCATTCCCTTGAAGGCGAATATTGCCAGTTACGAGGTAGTAACTCAGCTAGAAGTACATTAATGAAACATGATCTCTGTTTTCCTTACTTTGAAGCACCTGCTCTTGGGTAAATAAAACCCTAGAAATATTTGGTCATATTTTTCTATGTACTGAACCTTTGCCATATGACTTTTGTAATTGCCTACTGATTTACAATATATCCCTCAAATTGAAATGTCACAATGATCTAATTAATCTGACTACTCTAACATTAAAAATCTGTTTCTTATTCTTAGACTGTCATTAAAATACACAAACCCAGTGAATGGAATCAGCAGCCTAGAGATAAGGTAACTTATGATTTATTTTAAATTGATCTTTTGTAGTTTACAATACCTATTAGTAAATTAAGAGAAAAAAAATAGAGGAGAAGTTAAATGAAAATGTTTTTAATTTATTATTTGCTTTCTCTTCTGAGAAGTCACGATGCAGGAAAACAATAGTACAGTCTTTATACAGAAAATCTATTAATATGGTCAGGTAAAATTCTGAAAAGTATTGTAGGCAGACATCTGTATTGTAAGGTACTGCTATATGCAGCTTTCTGTTTTATTAATAGGATTGGTCCACAGTCCTCTCAGGTAAATCTACTCTGTGATCTGTAAAAACTTCGAGGGGTTGAAGTCTACTTGCATGGCCAGGCATGTGTTGAGTCCTAATGTGGATTGCCGGTGCACTCTGTTAATGCTAGCTTGTAGTTAATAAGGGATACAAAAAGTTTTTGAAAGGTCTTTACTGCTCCATGGATGGTGACAAGACAGTATTTCTCCTACCATGACAAGAGGGAAGAAAAGCTAGGGAGTTGGAAGACCTGGGAACAAAAATCAAAGAGAGAATCATCAAATTGTTTACATTGAAAAATATCTCTGTGATCATTGAATCCAATCTTTAACCCAGGGCTGGCTGCCAAATCCACCCACTAAACCATGTCCTAAGCACAACATCTTTTAAATATCTTCAAGGATGGAGACTCAGCCACTTGCCTAGGGAACCTCTTCCAAGGTCTGGCAACACCTTTACCTGAAGAAATTTTTCCTGATATCCAACTTAAACCTCCCGGATGCAATTTGAGGCCATTTCCTCTTGTTCTATGTCTTACTTGAGAGAGGAAATGAACCCACCTCACTATAACCTCCTGTCATGTTGCTGTAGAGAGTGATAAGGTCTCACCTGAGCTTCCTCAGCTCCAGGCTGAACACCTCCAGCTCCCTCAGCCACTCCTTGTGCCACAGGGCTTGTGCTCTGGCCCCTTCAACAGCTTTGTTGCCCTTCCTTGGACATGCTCTGGTACCTCAATGTCTTTCTTGCAGTGAGGGGCCGAGAACTGAACACAAGATTTGAGGTGCAGCCTCACCAGTGTGAGTACAGGCCCTGGTCCTGCTGGCCACACTATTTCTGATACAGGCCAGGATGTCTTTGGCCTTCTTGGCCACCTGGGCATACCCCGGGTCATGTTCAGCTGCTGTTACCAGCACTCCCAAGTCCTTTTCCACCAGGCATCTTTGCAGCCACTCTGCCCCAGCCTGTGGTGCTGCCTGGGGTTGTTAAGACCTAAGTGCAGGACCTGGAATTGTTGAACTTCACACCATTGGCTCTGGCACATCAATCCAGCCTGTCCAGATGAATTCTCAAATATCATTATTTACACTGAGGCAGAAAGACATTCTATGTATAGGTAAAAGACCCCAGAAGAACTTGTCTTGAGGAGAGTCAACAATGTGTTTGGAGTGATATTCAGAGTGTGTATAGACACTTGTAGTGAATATCAGAGATCATGACAAGTAGCAAAAAAAGCAGACATTGTTATTTACCATCCTCCTTCGCCCTCAACCAGCTAGAGCTTTGTAAGAGAAAATACTGTACAGATAAGATTTCTGTTAATATAGTATTTTTGGGTTTTTGGCTATTGAATCTAGCTCATTATTAGCTCAAAGGATCCCTGGGACTTGTTCTTCGTGTTGGTGTTAAGCATGCTTTGGTCTCAGTAATGTAAATTATCAAAGAGCCATGTATTTCCCTAATTCCCTTAATTCCACGGGAATTAAGAAAATATTTTCCTTGGATCCCATTCAAAAGTTACTGATCTCAAACCAAGACTCTATCCAAGTTATATTTTTCCTTTTACTACAAGTCCCAAAATATCACTTTCCCTGGTGCTGCCCTGATGCTCTTCGGTCTGCTCTTTAGTGCTCCTATCCCACTCTGATAGAGACAGACCCTCCAAAAGACTGCTCTGATTCTCATTCTTCATCTTTGCACATCCTAGCACAAGTCTTAGCTGGTCTGCTGTAACCTCTTCCTGTATGAATGAATGTGTTTGTTTCCTACATTTGTCCTGAATATGGCTAACCTCAGCATAATATCCTTTCTAGTAAAATTATAGTTCTGAGGAAATAGTACAGATCACAAAGCATCCTATGGAGCATGACACAGTGCTTCAAAACTAGTTAATAGGTAGATCTTAAAGGTGTTGTTTTCTTTAGTAGTCAACAGGCTATTTTAACTGTATAATGGCAAATTGCAGACCTTGACACAGTACTATAGAAACAAAATCCTTTGGCAGTTGAAACATTTATCTTAGGTTTTGTTTTCTGCAGCTGGCAAAAGATCAAATGGGATGCTAGCGCACACATAGATTTAGTGAAGATTATTTAGATTTATGTTTAGTAATCTGTTTATTAAAAATTATAATTTTAATTATTATTGGATGAAACATTTAATGCAGTCATGAATCTGAGTTGCATCTGGAGAGAAGAAATTTGAAGCAACTCTTCAGACAAACTGTAATTCAAACGAAAATGCCAGTACAAAAGGTGAATGGTTCATGTTTTCTTTCTTTTTCAGGAAAAAACATTATATCCTTTGAGCCTGTTGTAGTAGAGGCAGAAATATTCACAAAGTCTTTCTTGACTTGTGCTTCTACTTGAACACATAGCTAAATACCAAAATCCATAAACAGCCCTTGAAGCTGGAATAAGAAACTCAGGCTCTACAATAGGTGAGGACTTGAAAAGAGAGCTCAGGTAAGGTCCTGGATGTTTTCATGCCAAGCAAATAAGAGTAGCATAGCTGGCTGGGTTTTGCAGGAGAATTTGATTTATTCCATTGGGCTATATGTGATCCAGGTTTTTAATAGACCTTCAGGGCCAATAAACACAAATTTGTCTAAATTGATCAATTTTATTTATGACACAGGTGCTTAGAAATATAAAATACAATAGAGGAGGAATGTTGGGAGTGGCTTCCAGGATAACCATTTCTTGGACCTTCACTATGCATTGGCCTGTGTATGGAAGATAGACCGGCTCCTTCTGTATTGCTTTTTTCCCTTCTTCCCTTAACTTATTAAGCTGTCTTTATCTTGACCCACAAGTTTCCTCATTTTTGCTTTTTATTCTCCCCCCCATCCTGTTGAACATAGGGAGTGAGCAAACAGCTAGATGTGTGCTTGGCTCCTGGCTGGTATCAACCCATAACACTTCAGAACCTTTATAAATTAACAAGAGTTCTAAAGACTTACCTGATTATTTGTAGTTTTCTTTTGAATTGTCACTTGATGGGACAATGGTGCCATTTTAGGCCTCTGTTAGCTACCATAATACAGTTTTGCGTGCTATACAATGCAAATAATAAGATATATGGAACAGAACCAGAATAAGCCGTGGACTTTTTTTCATGATTTGCTAACACTTTATTCACCTTGTGTATCTCAGCATGTCTCTTGTCAAGAGCTTCTGAAATCCATAGAGATATGTTACAACCTCTGTTTTCCCTTCTGGTTCATTTTGATTAGACTTCCTTTTCAAGATTGCACCTGGGTGCGATCATGGTCTGCCTCACCAAACAGGACACAAGCAGGGCAAAGAGGTGGAAGGAGCAGAGCTGAGAGCCACGACTGCACTTTTTGCCTCTGTAATGGCCTTTTACTTAAGTGTAGGATAGCATATCTTGAAGACAGAAAGTGACTCCAGAGAGGAACAAGTTCAAGTAGATCAGTTTATTCATCAACAAAAGAGGTTCTAACTTCAGCAGCGTGAGCAGGATCTAGGGCCTGCCCCCTTTTCAACACCAGTGTATGCCCACATACAGAGCAGCTGGTCACATCCCACCTCCCACTGACAGCTGCCACTGCTGCTTCATCCTGTGCACACAGCTGTCACCTCCCTCTCCCTCTCTCTAGCAAGGGCTGTAGTCTCACTCATCCTCTTGCACTTGTACTGGGAGATGAGCTGTAAGGAAGTGGTTGTAGGGTGTTGTGATAGTGTTAGAAAAGTAAGCTACTGCTCCAGCAGGGGTGGGAGCAGTAGGCAGTAGTCCTTTGCTGGAAGAAGCATCATCTCGGCTCTTCCATAAACTGATCCAGCTGTTCAAGCACTTGTTTGTCATTTTCTCTGGGAAAAAGTGTCAAAGTGAATGGAAGAGCTGAGTATAAGTATTCCAAACTTACATTGATACAAACTTGACTGCTGTTGTTGCTCAATGTATAGAACAGAATAGAGTTGACCCAAAAAAACATGTTTTAAAGTCTTTTGCTTAACAGCTGTGTTCCTCTTTGAATATTTGAAACAGTAATTCTAGCTATCTTCTGCTTCAGAAATACCACTGCTTGTAATGATTAGCCACATGAGACATGATCAGTGGTGGTGGCATTCAGAGTTCATACAGTTATCTGGCACACAGGGAGCCTGGCACATGACCAGGAATTTTTTGTGCCACCATACATAAAGTACATAATGTCTCTAATGTACATAATTGGCTCTAATGTTTAACACGAACGTAACATTTCCTTAAGAAGCCAAGGTGTTTTCAGTTCTGCAGATAAAACCTTTGTTCTCTCTCTGCTCTGTATCATTAATTTGCTATAATGTGCTCTATTTGCTATCTATTCATTTGGGAAAATGTTAAACTAAATGAAGTAATTCTATAGATCTTTGTTGTCTGAATGCCTTTTGTTTCTTGTAATTTAGTGAACTATAGTTACATCCGTTATCAGTTAAGTGTGTGGTTGTTGGAGGCAATTCACTGTTAGTTATTTGGAAAAATGCCAAGGATAACAGCCTTTATTCCTAAGTTAACTGTGTTCAACTAGTTAACCAATTAGAATGTTAATTCTCTTAAGTCTGGAGGTAACACAACATTTTAGTCTTTGGTGTAATGTGAAGAGACAGCATTCCCTTCCAAGTCGTTTTAGACTGTACTCACATAAATGGCCTTATAAAACTTTTTGCTAATATGGTCAGTTTACAAGGAATTTCCTTCATTATCACTTTTCTCATCTTACCAGCAGAAATACAGACCACACCCAGCCTCTATGGTTGTCATAAACATTTAAGTAATCCTCTCTGAGTTTATAACTGGCTTTCAGCTAGTGCCTATAGCATTGCTTCTGGGACACCGTGGAAATTTGTTCTGATTGTACTGTACATGAAGAAGAGGTTCCTTTCTTCTAGCAATAATGTCAAGGTTTTAATTTTGTAACTGTATAAGAGTATAATATTTTCTGTATATATTTGTAAATGTGGACTGGATGGAATTCCGGTTTGTTTTTTTTTTTTTTTCCCTGGTGCTTGCAGCTCACAGCTCACTGTTTTATGGATAGAACTGTTCAGGCTTAAAACATAAGGAACACCGTAAGAAAAAACATCCTTTTTTCACTTCAATGACACTGTGTTCTGGAATTCCTTCTGAGCATTTTGAAACTCCTGAGGTTTCTGAACTTTTATGAGTCAAAAGCCACCAATTATTAATAAATATTTTTTAAAGCATCATTTGTGGTTAGATTATGTGCTGTGTGGATGACAAGATATTGAAAGTAACTAATTTGAACAAACAAGCAATATTCTACAGAGAGAATATTCTCTCTATATACATACACCCTACAGAACATAAAGTAGTCTACATTGTGCCTCATTTAAGATGACTATACTTCTTTTTCAAACCAATCATAGTTGCATCTACCTTATTACTTCAAATTTTAAAGTCAACATACAGTGTCTATCCACCCATTGTGGATAGACAAAATAGAGTATTTCATTTTGTAGCAAGTCTATTGCTAAATAGATTTCTAAATCTTTTGTGGTTACCAATAATCAAAAGAAATAATCAGCAAACTATGTAGAGATACACATGCATAGACAAAGTTGGGTTAAAGTATTAAACAATGTACACTAAGGAGAAAGGATTATAGTTTACTTATGAAATAGTTTAAATGCCTAAAAGTAAGTGAATAAAAAGTGATAAAACTTTGTGCATAGTCTTGATCTGTAAAGGATCAGAATGTACTTCTGGATGTTCTCAATTATTTCTTTTGGGAGCTGTTCAGACTGCATTGGCAGTAACATAAATTCCATTATTATAAGCTGCTGCAATGCCACACATACACAGATGCTTTCAAAATAAGGAAATACTTTTTTGTGCCTAGCCTACTTCAAATTGTGAAACTAGAGCTGACAATTCCTCCTGATCCACCAGTGAGTGAAAGCTCTGTCTTCTATGCCAAATCCAGACCTTTGCAAAGGAAATTGCCATTTAGGCATTAGAGCCAAGAAAGAATTGCAGTGATAAATTAGAATGGCTATCATGCCTGCACCTATCATAAAAGCAGTTTTCCAAAAATCCCATAAAATGTTTATTCAGAGCCACTGCAGTCTTACTGACATTTTTTCAGCTTCTCCTCCACTGACTATAAACTGTAGGTAACTGATGAAATACAGCACTGGCAGAGGCCCTTGAAGAATGAAATTGCATTTGCTTCTTGCCTGCCACAGCTATAGAAAGCTGTGCTTGTGAGGTGAAACTCTAAGTACTAAACACATTCACAGAACCTCTTCACCTGTGAACAATCCTAACGACATGGGAGGCCACGTCATCATCAGCTGTGATGTTTGCAGCCAGTTATAGTGAACCTTTATCTGCTACTGGTACTTTATCAAATGTATATTAGTTTTTTCCTTCTAACCTTTTGACTTTTTCTTTTTGTGCTCTGTTTTGTTCCTAGGTTTTTAATGACCAACAAGTTCTATGCAGTCTCAGCGAGAAAATGGTCCACTTTAGATTCAGTTGAGATTGTACAAGACGGAGAAAAGTTTGCTAAATTTAATGTTCCTGGCATCTCTGCCCCTGCAGAGTATTCATTTCATTGTCAGCTGGTGGGAACAAGCAATCTCTATCCTGCAAGGCTGGTTCCATCCGACAATGAGGCAAAAAATTGGAATGTTTTCATTTCTGAGTTGCAAGTGAGTATGCGTTGCCATTTCAGAGATAACTCCAAGAACTATTACTTGCTATTGTAGGTGGTGAATGACACACATTCGTAATGCCCTTACTTTCATCCCAGCCTGAGGGAAAGCGTACAAGAAAAGCCGTTCCCTTAGGTGAGCTATTCAGTAGAGGGGTAAAAAGGACGCCAGTTGCTGAACAAGGAAAACAAGAAAGCACAGCTTTGAAAAACAAGACTATGAAGTTGTCCACGGAAAGAAAACCCAATTAAACCAAATGCGCTTAATCAGGCAAAGAATGACAAGTCCTCATGCCTGTTTAATGAATTGGGCTGCTCTTGGAAACAGGGGCCTCTTAGGTGGGTGGCTTTATGCTGCATACTTTGCTTTTATTTGATTTCTTGGTGCTTTGTTTACCTAGGAAAGTACAGCTTAATGTGGCTGCTGTTTTCAGTGACATGGGCTGTCTGTACTCCTGTAGATATAAACAAAGCCCAGTGCAATTAGATTTAATGGGAGGTTTGCCATGGACTTCAGTCAGGAATGGTACTAGTTCGTGCATAACCCAGAAGGAAAGCAGCTTGCTTTTTTTGAATGACATATAGCTTTTCTGCATATTTAGTAGTAGTTCAGACTACATATGTGAGGTTTAGATGATTACACTTTTACTACTTTGAACTTTGTTCTTAAGAGAAGCATAGCATTTATATCTTAAGACAATATTGCACTAAGGGATCTCTGATGAAAGAGATAATGAATATAATAGGAATAATTCCAAACTACTCTATGTGTCAAACATGAGCTAACCCAAATGCTGATATAAATTGTATTTACAAATACAAATAGAAATGCTGATATAATTGTATTTAAAATTTTGATAACAAACCAGATCTCAACAATCTGACTCCGGACTTGACATTTCTGCTTAAGCAACGGAAATCTCACAGAAAGAGCATTGGTGCTTTGATTTATTTTCCACAAATTTCAGTATCAAGTCTCACCATTTATTGAGAAACAATGTTGCAATACATACCAATGTCGTGAAAGTTCCTTATGATATTATTTTTATGTAAGGCCTGAAAATACCATAGTTCATGCAACTGTATTTTGTCTTATCAACTATTTGGAGTTAGGCTTTCACATCATTAAGATATGAAAGGACATGACCTATGAAATTACAAAGTAATTACCACCTTGGTAATTACTCCCTTTTGTAAGTATACAAAGTATACTTACCACCTACCTTTTCTTTCAGTTTCTATATGCGCTGATATTACTGCCTTCTTAAAGCTTAAATAGGCCTTGCTCCAACCTTAGTAGGCATCATTTCAATGTGGTCTTAACCAAGAGTAGAAGTAGTGGTTTCCCACCTTCCATATTGATTTGGAAGCAGCTGCTTCCACTGTTCAGACAATAGACTCTCCAGTTCCTCTTAAGAAAGGGTTTTTTCTCTGATCAAGTCCTAAACATGGAACACAACCTGAAAATTCCCAATATTTTTCTGTTGTGTGAGAAAACAGAAAGCCACCATTCTGGGCTCGTTTCCAAGTTCTATCTGACCTAGGTCATACTTTTCCAGATATCTTCCACTGATACGTTCTGAAAGGTGATATCAGTATCAGTCTTTGTTATTGCATAAGGTTTAGAAACCCCCAAACTCTGTTGCATGGTGAAAAATGCATGTGGGATATGCTCAGTAGTTGCAGCCAGCACAAAAATCTTCTTGCTGAAACTGAGGAGCATGATTTTCATGTCAGTGTTACGCAATGAAATCAAACCAGGATCCAGTGCCAATCAAACTGGCACAATTGCACTTTGCAATGCTGAGCTCTGGAAGCTGAGTCACAGTAATAGAGGGACAAAGGAAGCTGCACAGGGAAGCCTTGAACAGCCTGTTCCTAGGCAAGGTTGACTGGTGTAGCCTTTTACTTCAGTTCTGGAGCTGCTTCACTCACTACCATCTAAAAGAAGCTCTGTGGGATGCTGGCTAGGCATGCTCACAGCCTGGGATGTCACCACTCCTGTGTCACCACACCTCTGCAGAGCACCAGAACTGCTCTGGGTTTGGTGGGGGTTTTGTTGGTTGTTGTTGATACAGGAATGGTTGTTCTACCATGATACCTTTGTCCTTTTGAGTATTTCATATTTGTCAATAAAGTTAAAGAGGAAGTTGCCACCAAAAGCACTGCTTTCCTTTAGTATGTGTGGTTCAGAAGTACTTTGAAACCTATGAAAAACTGCTAAGAACCTCAAAATCAAAACCATTTTGATTCTTTGTACCTAAAATATCTCAAAGTTCAAAAATTAGGAGTTTGGTGTGCACTTAAGAGCCATAAACCCAGCATATTTTACTTGAAGTTTTTGTCGAAGGCCATATGATGAGAAAGAGCATTCAAAAATATTTAAAAATTAACAGTAATTATAGACTTGTGTAATCAAGGCAAGTGACTGGTCTAAACACCAAAATTAAAACTTCCACTGGACAGAGGCCTGCATACAAAAGACTTTTGCATTCATAAATATTAGAGAACCACATGTAAGTATTTTTAACTTTTCTATATATGTTGCTAAGATTCTTATTTTCTGCCTGGTGTCTAATGCCCCCACAGAAATGATAAACCTTAAAAAAACCAATAAAATAACCTGGCATATTCTTCATCTCCTTCCTAAAAGTAGACATGGCATTTTAGGAATGTACAAATTGAATCTTTCACCTAGATGGTTCAATAAGTATAATGCTGCTTAAAAATATATAAGACCACTAAAACTGAAATAATAAATTTCAGTATTTCTGTCTCTAAATCAGAAGTAACAAAGCCCTTCTAAAACTAAATGTACCTGTTAAGTACTTCAGAGAGTCCTTGTAAATGTGGTAAGAAATGTGTTTTGTTTTCCAGAATTTCAATCCATTTTTTGAACACAAATGATGTAACTCATCACCTTCTGTCTGTTTTTATTGTCCATAAGTCTTTCAGGCTCCATTTCACTTGGACACTATTCACATTCTCACTTGTGGTCAAAGCACTTGTGATCAAGGCTTAACAAGCAAAGGCTCTTGCAGTCATGTATCCTCTAAAACTGTGCAAATAGCTGTCCAGCCCTGCAGTTTATTTTCACTAATCCTGCTTTAATCAGAAGTCTGAGTACCTTTGGTGAAAGCAGACAATCTTTGCGACTTAGCTACCATGATTTGACTTGGAAAGATTCTTCTAAAAGGTTGAATTACTAAAATTGTCTTCACCTCCACATTATCTAAAGAGCCTTTAGCCTCACATAATATTAGTTTTATTAGTCTGGAAGGTACAGACATTGCTCATAAGACACATATTACATAAACATTAACTTTAAGGACCTGAGCTTTGACTGAATGAAAACCCAGAGTGTTTACTGGGGTAATCGTTGCATGGTAGATTTGTTAAGTTTGTAACAACACCTTTCCTAGGAAGTGCAAACTCTTTCATGACCACAAATAAACTCAAGCATTCCATTTATTTTATTGTAAATCATAAAATAATCATGGTGTAGGAACACATAAAAGTAGAAATCCAGGATCATCTGCTTTCTTGCTCTTTGCCAGGTGAGAGAAATGATTTAAATAAAATAATCCTTTTAAATTTTTTTTAATAATATTTTATGGAAAATAGTAATTTTTAACACGTCATTTCTCTACCAGTGGGTTTATGATATTTGGTGCTTTCCTTACACACCCATTTCAAAGGTTCTGTAAATGCGTAAGAATCCCAGTCTTCATTTTTCTTTATAAAATTATTTAAGAATTAATCAAAATGAGGTCAGATGAATTCTTTCCATCCTCTTCTTCCACCAGTTTTGTTCCCTTCCTTCTAGAAGAATCAGTGCTTATGACATTATGTGTGTGTTTGTAGAGTGGGGATTGTTTTCCTTTTCTTCATAGTTTTCTAATCCTTTGATTGCTTTGAACAAAATTTCTAGAAAGTTAGTGGTCTCAAAGGCATTCAGTTTGTTAATATTTTTGTACAATTCAGATGTAGAGAGAGAATATATCTCCAACTTTGTTGATTTTTCTGAGGAAAGTAATATGGCTGGAGTACAGTCAGTAGCAAATATTGCAAATTCAGTCAAATCAGAGATATTAAAAACTTTCCTAACTGCTGGAAAAGTTTATATAGGTTTTGTAAGTTAATAGACAACAAATATCCCATAACCTAATAAAGCAAGCCTTTCCTTCTGTTTTGATTCTTTCATGTTTAAGGAGGGAGAAAGTAAGATTTCAGAACTCTTTTCTCCTTGAACTTCCACTAAAACTCAGCCGAAAAAGGTCATCTTTATTAGATGTGCTTAAAAGTAGGTTCTAGGAATTTTGTTAGTCAAGGAGGTATTAGCTAAAATTCTCAGACTATTTAAAAAAATCTTGTGATCTGAGCAGGCTTAACTCTCATGCCTTTGAGTGCTTTGAGTTTCCTGATTCTGAAGTGGTCATAGAGCTGCTGCTGAATGAATATACTGATTATGTGAATACAGAATACAGATCACATGTCCCCTCTGGGACTTTACTTCTAAAAATAATACAAATTTCTGAAGTGGGGAACCTACTTCTTACCAAAGAAATGGATTCTACATCTTTAATTTCCTAGGTGAGAAGGAGATCTGGAAATTTGTTTTGCAGAGGATTTTGTTCTCACTCTTTTTTTAATGGGCAGAGTATGATTGATAGTTAAAAGGTGTGGGTTCTTGTAATTACCACATATATCCTGAAAGTAAGGACTATGCCTAATTGCACTCATGTATCTACCTTTCCTCATTTTCAGATTCAAGGCTTCAACATTATCAACAACCAGTTTTCCTATGCAAGTGACTGTACGGGTTTCTTCACTCCTGGAATTTGGATGGGCTTGGTGACATCTATAATTTTACTGTGGATCCTGACCTATGGAATCCATATGATCATGCAGCTCACAACAAACAGCAGATTTGATGATCCCAAAGGTCCAGCTCTTTCAGTTCCTCAGACAGAATAGCTATGGATTGACTTAATGCCGTTGGCTTTGCCCTGTCTGATGTTTATGATTTTAAAAAACTTTTTACTTCATATATTTAACTTAAAAGATATAGTAGAAAACCAGATAATTAAGCTATATATAAGAATGATCCTTAGGCTTGGCAATAATAATAATTCTACCTGTTATTATGATCATTTGTTAACAGCTTTTTGTGTTAAGGTTCTGAAGTGAAACCGTAGACGTTATTACACTCTCTGGCTATTAGAAAGACCATTAAAAACTTCCTTCAGATTAACTTTTATTGTCAAAGAAAACATACCAAAATGTAGATAATTGGGAAAGATAAAATATTTGATGAGAAACTATATATTGAAAATACTGGTCTCTCTAAAGGCACTTTAGTGTCATCATGATGCTACATCTTAAGAAATTTTAGCCGTGTTTTGGAATTTTTTCTCTTGAGTAAAGCATCCAGAAATGTACAGAACTAATAAAGTATAAGTCACTAAATAAATGGTCCTGAGAAGTCTTTTCAAAATACATTTGTTCAGATGTATCACAAAGGAGAATGGGTAGATTAAGGTTTAGCTTCCATCTAATGTTATCTTACACTTGTGAGAATTATGTTATGTACATAAATGTTGTGTTTGCTTTAGCCATGGGCTGCTGATGGGAGGTCAGTCAGTGGTAGATACAGCCTTGTCCAAACTGCTCACGAAATTAAATTTGGCATCATGGCAATGAATGCAAATTTTCAAGTTCAGAACCTATTATGATACCATGTGCTGGTGCAGACAGCATCTTAACAGAGATAAGGTAGTTTTCTTAGCCTCCTCCATTTTCCAGGCATCTTTGGAAAAGTTATGAAGTTTAAAAAAAAAAGGAAAAATAATATTATATATAATCATTAGAAGCACTGTGCCAATGAGCTGTTTAAATCTGAGAATTTTATGATCATCTCAGTGCTTCTAGAAGCCTGAAAACCTTCACAGTGTACTGGATTCTGCAATTAATAGAAACACTACATCTCCTAATTGGATCATCTGATTATGGAGTGAATTACTAAATTTTATGTACAACTAGGAAATAGTAAAAGAGCAATGGTAAAAAAAGGTAAAAAGAAGACTTTTATTCTTTCTTCTGGAATTTTTTTTTATGGCTGTGCATGTTCATAGTAGTTAAAACCCCCCAAAATATCATTTTGACAAAATTACATTCATGAAATGTGAAAAATTCTAACTTTTCTGATCTTGATTCATGTCACAGTACAATGATACAGAGGAAAGACAGTTAGAACCAACTATTTAACTAGACAGACAATAGTTTCTATCCATCATTTCTGGGTGTCACACTTTTTATTATGCAGTCCAAAAAGTAGATGAAATGATGTCTGAAGCTATTCCTTCTGAATCATTCAATCCTGACCTGGAAAACAAAAGGAAAGTGTCATATAGATAGCAGAGGTGTCTCCTGTGCTGTAATATTTTTTCCCAAATGCTTTTCAGAACCTCAAAAAGTGCATTTGATCTACACAGAACCTTTGTGTTAGAGAGGCATATTTTCTTTGCACAAATTAGTTGCCAGGAGACAACTGGACTTGTTTTATTAATTCTCCCTTTGAAGCTGGTTGTATGAATGTGATAACATAAAATTGACATAATAGTCATGTAACCATCGCCAGAAGAGTGAAAGGCTATGCAAAGGACTTGATTGGTAGAAAACAGCTTTCTTAGGACTTTTATGTAGGTTTACTAAAATTTGGAAAAGATTTTGTTCGACAGTGGTGATAAAAAGATCTCAAGAAGAGTTTTACCTGGCCACCTAGCTTAGGATTCTGTCTCCAGCAGTGGTGTGAGTATGGTGAGCATGTATTAGTGCTCCCTGCAGATGTTCTCCACTCTTCAGCATTTAGCTCAGGCACTTCCTCAACCAGAAGTGTTGCCTTTGCATTTAATAACTCTGGGTGTAGCTGTAGATCATGAATTTGTCCAGCCTGCCCTTGAGCCTGTGTGCTCTTGTACAACTCAGTATCCTGGTTATTGTATGGCGCTGGGAATGCTTGTATCCTCTCTTGCTTGCCTAGGATGGACTCTGGAGAAGAGGGCAAGGAGACAGTCTCATATTGACTGTACCACGAGGAAAAGATAAGCCTCTTCAGAAGAGCTGTTTGTTGTGTCTGGTATTACACATTCCAGGGTGAAAGTGAAGGCATTTGTAATGGAGAAAAGCTTTTTCTTTCTATCTTCTCTCAGAGCAAGGATACCAGGCTTTGGCAAGTAGGACTTGTGGGGGCATAAAGTCTGTTTCTATAGCGACTTGGGATATCTTTGTAATGGAAAGATCGAGCCACAGGCTTATCCTTGTGATGTCTGTGCTGGAAAACACATCAGGAAAAGAAAGGACCTATCTACAGCTCTAGCTGTCCTGTGGGCCAGGTGGACTGGCTTTGGGGACAATGGCCTGTCTGTCATGGAAAGGAATTGCTCTCTAGCCACATGGGATGGGTTCACCTTGGCAGGCTGGCAAACACCCACCCTGCTGCCTCTTCTCACAGGGGCCACCCCTGCTGACAACACATGGACACAGACGTCCAAAAACCCACATCATGCAGGCTGCTGGGGTCCCCATGTCCTCTGAAACCCCTGCAGCTGCGCACCCCACTCCCTGTGGATGGAGGTAAAGACAACTGATCACTTAGTTCAGCAGGGCTGGTTTCCTTCTTTGTAAATAGGACTGTGCCTCAAGAAAATTTTAGGAGGATTTGGCACCTGTCTGTGTTTGTTTCTCTTTCTGAATAAAGTGGAAACCCTGTCAGGAGCCTTTCAGTTCTGCATACTTCTGATTTCACAATTCAGCTTAATCGTAAATGTACTTGTTAAAACATGCCTGTTTTGGGAGCTGTTCCAGACAGAATATTAGCTCTGTCTGGAAAAGTGTGAGTGAGCCTTTAAGACTTCTACCAGAGTCTGCTGAATTTATCAGAAGTACTGACTTCAGTGTGTGCTAGCTCATTTCTCCACCAATTTAAAAAATATATAGTAAATATGAATGGGATAACGGGTGAGAGTATGAGTTAGAAAAGTAAAGTTTTTTTTTTCATTTCCATATATATAAATTAAATTTTATGCAAAAAAATTAGGAACTTTAAAAACTATGACAAAACTCAAAGAAAATCAATTTAACTCTGAAGAATCAAGATTAAAACCAGAGAAAGTCCAAAACTAAACACAAAAATCCTGAAGAAGTAAAGTATTTCATCATAAGATTCAGCTATAATCATTTGTTGAAAAGGATAGCTGAGATGGAGCTAGCATCTGAACCTCCTGATTTGTGCCCTGGTCTATTGATTTCTCTGCCTGTGAAATTATTCATTTTACAAATCATACAGAAACCCATCAATGACTTGTAATGACACAGAATTATAATATAAATAATCCAAGAATAGTATTTTTGTGCAGGCAATAAAGGAAGACATGTTATTCCATCTGCAAAGGAAAACTCAATGAAGTAATTAGCTCCACCTTTCTTTCTGTGTGACTAATAAATTATATGCAAATCTAAATCAGATGAATTATTAGGCAGTACCCTGGCATTAAAGAGTTCTGTAATTATTTCAGCATAAACTAAAGTCAAACAGGAGAAGCTATAGAAGCTGAAAACAAGGAATGACCTTGAAAAGCTAATTCGTAAGAAAATCAGAGACACAAGAAGTCTGAATGTCGGATACTATACTAGTCATTGCTGGCAAAAAATAATAACAGTAGTGGTGATGATTTTTGGGGCAAGTAGAGTGACAATCTTATTACACAGAACAAGAGGAAGAGACAATGAACACAAGGGGGGCAGGGGACTCCTTTTCCTGAAGTCTGTTTTTCAATCTTGCATTCTGTGATGGTTGACCTTGCTTGGCTGCCAGATGACCACTTGGCTACTCTCTCCCTCTTCCTCCTCAGGATGAGGGAAGAAAACAAGATGGAGAATCTTGTGGGTGAAAATAAAGACAGTGACACCATTTAACAGTTACCACTATGGGCTAAACAGATTTATGGAACATTAATTTATTGCAAATTAAAATAGGTTGGGAAGTAAGAAACCAAAGCAAGACTAAATGCCCTTAGTCTGCACAAATGCCAAAAATCCCGTGGCATCAAATACCTTCAGTAAAAAGCCCTGATCTTCATTTTGCTAATAAAGTTTCTGTTCCCAGGTTAGTTCCCTACCTATCAAAAATAAAATAAAGGAGAAAAGAATAGTTTCTTCAGAACTCTATTTGTAAAGGCTTAAAAATGTTTAAAGTACAAGGGGGTGGGGAACGGGGAAAAAAAAAAAAGGGGGATCTTACCAAGGGGTGGTTCCATAAACAAGTCGTCTCTCCTGGCCAGAATGTGGGTCAGTGTCTTTCTTAATCTTCCGACTTGTGCAGGTGGGAAGGGGACTGACAAGAGTGACTGAGCCCAGGAGCAAGTCAGCTGCTATTGATATCCCACAAAAGAAGTGGCTTTCTTCTCCCCACCACAACTTTTTGTGTACCTCCTGTGGAAGCACAAGTTTCCTGCTCCAGATTATCTGGATTTCTGTCTAACCCCTGGAGCTGGTATGTTCTTGAATTATTATAGCTGAGCTTCATTTCGAACTGTGTTTTATGGCATTCATTATTGCCATAATAGAAGATAGTTTACTGAATGATTGTATATTTTCTGCTTTACAGAGAGAAATGTAAGTGTCTAGTGGAAGACTGAGAAACCCATTTTTAGTCTTAGTATTTCTTTAAGTAGTGCAAAAGTAACATAAAATGAATGGAGTACAGTCACCAGGACATCATATGCAGCTAACTTTTGTTTATGAGAACTGCAAAAATAATGTTTGTAATGTAAAAGAATCCTAACAAATGCTTTCATAAAAGTAATTTAAGAAGGTGGATAAGTTAAGGACTTTCTGATGTAACATTTGAACTATAATATTGTGTATCCTATTTACTGTGGGTAAATATGGATGCATACGGATAGCAGAGTGATCAATTTAGTTATTTAACAGATATATTTCACTGAAGTGTACTGGCATGATTTAAGATATTGCTGTCCCTACCTACCCTGCCTTTCATTCATGTATATCTGATCCTCAGCTGCCTGTTAAGGCCACACTGCTGGGCTCTCTTGTTCCACCAAAGATGTAATGTATCAGATTTTGCACTAGAGTTGCAGAGATGCAGGTTCTTCTCTGGGTCTGCCATTCCTCCTGTTGAGTAATAAAATCCTGGCTGAAGAGAAAAGCAGATAGCTGCAAACACTGATGTCTTAACATATTACAGCAATACTGGGGAAAGATCTTTACTGTAGTTGTCAAAAGGGGAAATATAAAGGATGCAAATAGCCAAGTGCCTTGGCAGGATCAACATCACTGATAGCCTCAGAGGCAGGACCACCTCCAGTTCAGGGAATGTGTTTTCTGCCTCTGTATGCCTCAAGACACTTCAGCTAATAACCTGTGTCAGGGCAAGTTCAGGAGTGCCCTGTTTTGTATCCTGCTGTGAAGACCCCTAAAGGCTGTCTAATGGCAGAAGATCGCTAGAGAGCATCAAGATCCAGCTGTGGACACCTTCTCTCATTCTGTATCTTCAGACTGCGACTGAACAGGGATAGCCCTGGCCCCCAACAAGTCTCAACCCTTCTCTTTAGAGGAAAAGAAGAGAAAAAAATGTGGAAGAGAACAGATTATCATCCTTTCCTCAATGGCGAGAATCCTTGCCCTTCTGGGTGGTTTCCAGAGCCTTTGTCTGGAAAAGAAAGGCTGAAAACAAAGGATCCAGCCACTTTCAGTAGAAGTATGCATACCTGTGTGATGCTGAGCTCTCTTGGAACATTGTTCAAATCTTCAGCTTTCTCTCCCAGAGCCACTCTTTGGGGCTGTCTGCAAACTAAGGCAGGAGTCACTGCTTTTGCTGCCCTCCAGAAATTCTGAGGTAGCTGAAAGGCAGTGTAAGGAGGGTACCATGCAGCTATATCACATTTACCTTATCACCTGCATGAAGCATTAGAATTGGACTCCAGAGTGCTTGAAACAGGAAGTTGACTTCTGAGTAAAAAAATCTGAGGTTTCATCTATCTTTTTATAACTAGTTAATATTACAATACCAAAAGTCTGGTTTTACTTGTAAAGCTTTCTTGGATATGTACTTATACTGCCAGAGTGGACCAGTTCCATCAGTTTTTATTGGTTTAGATTTTCACAGGAGTTTTTACCAGCGTACTGATTAGTTTTGACATCAGTCAGTATTTACACCTTAATGGCTTACTGCTACCAATTTTTGTGGTCTAACAGTGATTAATAGATACCTAAATGGAGATAAATTAGTATGATGGGTTTTTGTCTGTTTGGTTTGTTGTTTTTGGGTTTTTTCCCTTAAATAGCACAAAAAATTCTTTACTGGATATACCAGGGAATTTATTGTTCACTCATATTTTGACATAATTTGAGCCTGTTTCTGCTATAATTGCTTTTATAGCACTCTGAAGTTCATGGGGGGCAGAAGGGATTCATAGGGCTAAGCATGCTTCTGGAAACAAGTAAATGAGCTAAAGATTAATGATGACTTTTCTGAATTGTAGCATTTGAAACTCTAAAAATGGTGTCTAAGAACTAAGAAAGAAGGACATAGCTTTCTGCCTAATGAGTTACTATCTTCTGTTTGTTATGAAACTCTTGGTTAACATTGATCTAGTTACTTTTACCAACTTACTTTATCAGAAAGATGAGGGCCTCCTTCAGTGGGGTCACTGTCTTCATCTGGATGGCTGGTGGTTTCACTTCAAAGATTCAGTAAGATTGCATGTTACTCATGAAGTAAATCTGCCCCTTGTCTAATCAGGAGTGTATGCATCTGTGGCAAATCCAGGGTCAGATTCAGCTGCTTTGCAATGGGACTCTCATTCCAGAAGCTCTTTATGTTATATCTGGATGTTACATAGTGATCAAAATTCTAGTTTGTGTGCTTCTCTGACAGTGAAATATATAGGGCCTCCTGTCTCAAAGTGTCAGCACAGTTCAACTGCAATAGAATCTGTGCTCCAGCACTTTGCACCCTGAAGGGCACTTGCAACAGAGGAGATAATGCCTGCCATTTGTGTTTTAAGTGAAATAATTTCATTATTGTAATTATATTATATTGTTTTAGTGTATTTGGGAGGAGGATGATCTTTTCCCTTTAAACACTAAGGCAAATGTTAACCAATTTCAATGTTAAACAATTAAAAGAAATACTGGATACTTTTTTTTAAGGAACCTTGTATCTTCACTCTACTGGTGGCACTGTGGTGGTAGCCATTTCATACCAGATACTAATACAAGCTTCTGATACAGAAAGGGTCTCCGAATCTTGATGTTTTAATGGAAGTCAGTTGATGTTGAGGTAAAAACTGCAGCTGTCAGAATGCAGCCTCTTCTTTTCTGGCATGCTACAGCATGTTGTCATATATAAGCATGTATAAGCTACAGCTTATACCTGAGATAACACTGGTTGTGTAGACCATATAGTTTGTTCAGAATAATAAAATTAGCAGTTCTCCCCCAAAACCTGAGGGGGTAACATGAAGATTACACAGATTTGCCTCTTCCTTCTCTGCAGTGTGGTGGTCCTGCCGTGCCTTCTCCAAACAGACAAAGTTTTATCACACTCCTATCACACAGGCAAAAGTGGTTTGCCATTTGAATAATGCACATTCTTTTGCTTCATCATTTTAGTTCATGGAGCTATGCCATCCATCTGGACTTCTGGCTTTAAGCTTGGCCTGAGTTGAAACTTTCATGGTTTCTCCACTTCTCAATGTTTGCAATGAAATTTCTTTGCCAGTAAGCAGCAGAAGTGAGGATTGACCTGATCTGATTTGGAAATACTGTCAAGTGTGAAACTTGAGATTCCTTCTGCCCACAAGAGGCAACACCTCCTAACTGGTCCTTCCTGTTAGGTGACCTGCTTGCCTAGAGTTGAGCTCTGTGTTTAAAAGCATTTGGCAACTACAATGCACACCTGAGAGTAGTACAAGGCCCACTTACAGCCCTCTGCAGAAGTAAGCTGCTTATTTGTTTAGAAAATAGAGGCTATTGCTTAACTAGAAATGTTTCAGTCACTTCCATGGCAACAGGCTCTGAGAGACAAAGCTGGTCTTCACCAGAACACACAGCAGCTTGAAAACAGAATGGAGATAATTTTACATAGCAAAAATATGAAGTTTCCATTAACTTTTGAATTTTACCTGTTAGTTAGCTGATGATTTAATCAGTGAAGTAATGGCTATTCTGCTAACCATTTAGGAGCAAATTGGCATTGATTTCTTTCAGTTGTGAGGCATCTCTTGTTTTTGTAATGACTGGGGATCTGCCAGCACAGTGTGATGCCCCCTTCCCTCCTCTGCCCACACAATCTGGCAGGTGCCTTGCAATGACAACTGTATTTAAAGGGCATCAACATTTGGAAATTATGATAGTCTTGTTCAATGGTACTGGAATTTTTCTATTTCCAGAAGTCAAAGGAATCTGTAGCAAATTACATCCATGTTTGTGATTGAATATGAAAAAATATTAAAGTATTTGGAAGTGATGAAACATGATTGATGCAGCCTTTTTGTTGTCCTCCTTCCAGGTTTATTTAACTGGTTATTGAGAAGCAGAGCAAGCCTTTATAGATCTTCACAAAATTATAGTTCTTTCTGCTTTTGCTCATGGGTGTTTGTGTCCAGTATTCCTAGAAAGCATCTGGGAAGGACAAGTGTCCTGATATTCAAATTAAGAGCAAATACTGAAATTTTATCCTCTTATTTTCATTGCATCCTATTGTGCCTAATGATTGCATCAAGATTGTAAGAACATAAAGTACCAAATTCATGATCTCCTGTTGTTCATGCTTTCAGATGATGTGGCTTTTTAACAGTTAATTTTGAGAGCTATAAAGGAATCCAGTTTTAGAGCAGAAACCCCACAATACTGTTGTAGTCCTGTTAAGAACTACTTAGTCATAAGGTAGCTGCATAAAATACTTGATTTTGGACTGAAAACAAGGTCTTCTTGAAAACTACTCCCTCATTTATATTCTTTCAGTTAGATATGTAGACTACAGAAATTCTTGACAAACCAAAGGCTGCTATAGAAGCCACCAGCTCAGCAAACAACAGGAAATGTTCTGACTAGCTAGTTATCCATCTATGCATCAATACACCTCACAGAATCACAGAATAGGTCAGGTTGGAAGGCACCACAGGGGCTCATCTGGTCCAACCTCTCTGCTCAAGCAGAGTCATCCCAGAGCACATGGCACAGGATTGCCTCCAGGTCGTTCATGAGTATCTCCAGCGGGGGAGACTCCACAGCCTCTCTGGGCAACCTGTTCTGGCACTCAGTCATTGCACAGTAAAGAAATTCTTCCTCATATTCAGGCAGAACTTCCACCCATACACCTTGTTGTTGCTCAGACAGAGAAACATCACCTCTGCTTTGCCATTGTTGCACCTAGACACACACAGAGGCACAGCAAAAGCTCCAGGTGTCATCATCACTTGTAAGGAGTATTATCACTGTTTAGTCTGTCCTCAGACCTTGCTTCCATGTAACACTTCCATGAACTTCCCTGAATATCTGCTCTAGTATCTCATTAGTTTCAGTGTCAGGAACAATTTTCATAATTCCACATGTTCAGAACATTTTATTTTCTTCAATTCTTTCACTGTGGTTTTACTTGGCAGTGAGAAAATCGGATGCTTAGACACTTAATACATATTGTTTCCTTATACAATTTGCTGAGATGAATAATTCTAACTTTTTAATTGTAAATGAACTGAAAAAAAATTAGGAGAAACTCTGTAAACAGTCCTGTATTCAAAATATTGTTTTGAATGTTCAAAGTGGAAAAGGTCAGACACATTTAATCCCTTACTCTTCCTGGAGGAGAAGTTTGTCCTTCTCCTTTACCCTTTAAACAAGTAATCCCTCAAGCCTGGTAAACATTAGAATCTCAGGACCACAATACTAATTGTTATATTTCATTATCTGAAGAATGAATGAAAGTTATTAGCATTTTTGTACCTGGATTAGAGACAAATGACAGAGCATTTTTGTGAAGCCTGGATATTTTCAAGAAGTCAGTGAAGCAGAGTCCTTTGAAAAGCCAGTGTTGAAAACTTTTCCCTTTCAGCTGAAGTGATACTCTTTGCCTGACTGTGACAAAATTCTCACTGTGGTGAAATGAATTGTGAGGATTCTGCCCTGTTAAGCAGGGAAAGGAACCATTTTTAATTGAAGTTTTTCTGTAGTTTATCCTGCCAGACTTTTTCTGTAGTTTAGCCTGCCAGCCAGTCCACTGAGGAGCAAAGAAAAGAAAGAGCAGAGAGACAGAAATGACAGGGCATACTGAAAATGAGATGAAAAAAAGGAACACTGGAAAACTTCATTCTTCATGTGAAGAAGTTGGTTCTGGTACTGCAAAAAAGGCTCAGCTCCGCTGTCCAGAGACAGGAAAGACGAATGTACGTAATAATTACAGCTGGATGAATACCACAAATAGTCATTCACATTCTAAATGGATTTGCTTTGATTGTATTTATGTAATCTTATTTGTTTGGTTTTGGTGAATATTCATTCTAGTGAGTTTATGGTAAACAGTGGCTAACAGTTGACTAAGGTAAACCCCTTGGATGTACATATGAGCTTTAAGAATATAGTACTAATAATTCAGAATCTTTAGCAAAAGAGATGTAAACCAACACAAGGTATTTCCCATCCCCACCATTCCACCCNAAAAAAATCCTTCTTCTTTCTTTCCTTTCGGGTGTGATAAGACACACAAAAATCTATGTTGGTGAGGATTACTGAGAATTTTTAACAAAGAAATTTTTCCTTTTATGTACTAATAATACACCCTAAAGAATCCTAGCAAATCCTTCCTACGTGATCCTATATGTTTCTAAAGATTTGAAAGTTTACTACCTTTAGAATTCTACTGACCTTTGCAACATCAGAAGTTATGAGAAACTTTGAGTATGAAAAATATTGCTCTTGCTGCTTTGTTGTAAGTTTGAATTTGGCACACACTTGTGTTACAAATACTGCATGTGCTTTCTATAAAATATTGTTCTACTGCAATGTATTTATAGCCTGTTTTCTGCTGTTTTCTATGAGAAACTTTTCTCAAATCATGCTACAACAATGGAGAACCACTGCAAAAAGGAACCTTGCAAAAAAAAATTAAATGCATAGTTAGTTAGAATTAAGTGAATTAGTAGGAAATTCAGGAATCTTGCATACAGACTTTTGAAACTCAGAAGAAGAATGGAATGAGTGTTTTGGGTTATACTCAGCTGCAATTCACCCCACTGCCAGAATTTGACATGGCCACTGTTTGCACCACATCAGTCACTAGCTGTAAACCAAGTATGTTCAGCTATAGGGATTAGTCAACATTAAATTGCATTAGGTAAGGAGTTTCCTCACTAATTATTATATTTATAGTCCCATTGCTTGCAATATCAATAACAGTGGGCATGGACTTAACAAGAATGTTGTTTTGCAGCTTAGTCTATTCTGGTTTTGAGTTTTAATTGGGTGTGGGGGCTTTTTTGGTGGGTGTTTTTTGTTTGTTTGTTTGTTTNNNNTTTTTTTTTTTGTTTTTTTTTTTAAGAGATGGGCCTTAATTACAATGGCCATTTCCAAAGTACCCCTGACTTCCTCCACGAGTCTGCATGTGCCTCTCAAAGTTTGATGATGCCATTCAGATTCAGGGGATACGATGAGCTCTTTTGCAGTCTTTTCAGGGAATAGGGCTGACATATGTCACCTCAGTCTTGGAGAAGGCAGCCAAGGTGCAAAGCACACTGCCGAGGTGACCAAAATACAGCCTTGGTGATGCTGCCAGGTCTTTTTGTGCAAGTGTCTGGGCTTGCTGAATTTGCTATGTGGCCTGTCAAGAGACAAGACAGGTGAGGAAGACATTAACAGAACTAATGGCTTTTAATGAGGCTGTGGACAGCACAATTCCCTTTGTCTCCAAAGCTGAGCAGCAGGGTCTAACTAATCTTACCCTTAGTGCTGGCCGCCAAAAAGCCAGTTGGTCCACACAATTGAGAAATTTTGAGCCAGGCAGATTTAACACTTGATTTGTTGCTACAGATGTATTCATGCAGGTCACCTAAATAGAAGTTTAATTGGCTCAGCCATCTGGAAAGAAGGCAAGATGGGTGAGTCTTGCTTTTAGGGACTGGGTGGGTTCAAGACCTACCCAGGAGGGATAGCAAAGGATCAGGGCACTGAGATGAGAACCTTTAGCTCAGAGATGGGAACTGCTGCAAGGAACACAGAGCAGCTGGCCAGACCTGACAGGGACAGAGGGAAAACTGTCCACTTCAGAGACCTGGGCAGAATTTGCTCTGGTCGGGAAGCCACAAAAATAGCCATACCAAAATCAGAATAAAGGACTGTTTTGGCTATGGAGAGGTCTGTGTAAAAAGGTAATATTTATTTAATTAATTTTCCTGGCATATTAAGTAGCTGGGTTTTTTTAGATTTCTATTTAAAATGTTAGCCTACTCACTTTATATTATAGTAAAATCTATTTGGTTTAGGGGGTTGTGTGTTTGTTGGTTGTTTTTAAAGCTTTCAAGCCACTCAGTTGCCTTTGAGGAAACCTATAAGAAAGCAGTTTACAGGGGAGATTGGAATGCTGGGGGAAGCTTGCAGTCTCATCACCCAGCAGTGACCAGCTATTCCCTGGCCCCACCAGTACTAACTGGGGCCTGGTTGAAGACCAGATTTTTATAATACAGATTATTTGTCTCCTTGGTTGCTCTGCAACCAGCAACAGCAGGTTGCCTGCTGTTAGATCACCCTGACACTCTGCAAAGGAATGTGGAGGCATTGAACCTTGTGAGAGAGGAATTTGCCGACTGCTTGAGTAGCCAGGAGAGTTTTCAGAATCTGGCAGAAATTCTCATTAACCTCCCATTGTCATTGTTCAGAATACCTGGGGAAAGTGGTGTTTCTCTGCATAGCCACACAATATATTTATCTCTTAAGAGACATCATGACCACTCTGTATACTTGGCTGCAGAGGGTTAGCAGCACTGGCTGTCTGCACATAGCTGGTGCACAAGGACACAAAGTGAAATGGGAGCCCACTGATGGGGCTGTTAACAGACATGGCAGAAATCTCTGTTCTGAGCTGTCTTGACCTCAGCAGCCAGAAGAGACTGGTCTGGTTTTGAAGGTCAGGCTCTCAGCCTTGCTCTGGACCAGGGCTGCAGAGCTGGCCTCTGCTCCCCACTGGCACTTCTGGGCAGGCAGGAGGAATGTGCTGGCTTGCCAATGATTGCTGTTAACCAGCAGCTGCCTCTCAGGGAAAGGCAACAAGCTCGGTGCTGTTGTCCTCGCAGGAAGGAAAAGCTGATGTTTGGGATGAGCCAGCATTGAGTTGTGCCAGTGTTATTACTGGAGACAGAAAAAGGGAGTTGTATTGCCCTTATCAAGGGTTAAAACAGAGAGAGCCCAAACAGTTGGTTATGTATCAATTTGGCCCTGAGTACCACAGCTGGGCATGTAGGTTGTTTTCAAGAAGTTTTTTCTCTGTATTGATAAATAATGTTGTTTTACAGAGATCTTAAACTGCTAAATCAGGTAGATACAGTTTTCATTGCATAAGGGAAGTTGACCAAGAGTATTATGTTTTTTTGCCAAGAAAGTTACTGTGTCACACATCAGGAAAGTAAATGAAAGCATTATTTTGTTGAAATGCAGACAATTTGTTTAAAGTGTATCCAAGAGTTGGCTGAGAAGCTAATTTGAGCTACTGCAGTTCAGTTTGCTCTGTTAAGAATCCAGATCTTGAGAGCCCAGTGCTGCTGTGCCCTGCTACTCAACAGTACACAAAAACATCTTTTACCCTGAACTATGTTCTTCTGCCTTCTTCGTAAGTAAAGTTATAATCATGTAGGATATGTTTTAGGAAAAAAAAGACCCTGTTCTAAAAAAGTCAGAATAAATTGCAATTTTTGGTGATATTTTTAGTTATTGTTCCACTATTGTTGGGTGAATTTAATTTTATTTTGGGGGAGAGGGGTGGTGGGGAAGGGAACATATACTGGGATTTGATTTGGAAGAATTGTGAAAAGAGGAAGTTTGCCAGGATACCATTTGAACCTGTAAATCTTTTACAGAGCTATATATATGTAAATTGGCTGATTGTTAATCTTTGCAAAGATTAAGAATAGAGGTAGTGACCTGAAGCTAGGTCACTACCTTAGAGGGGACAGTGATTGATGTCTCTCCATAACTAATTTCAGTAAGGAATTCCAGATTGCCATACTCTACATATTTGTGGTGTTGTATCTCTCTTCTCCTTCTCCTTCATGTTTTTTCTGGGACTTGGACATATACAGCTAATGAAGCCTTTCATGTAATTTTAAAAAAAATACTGTTTGCTTCTAGACATAGAAGATACTTCAGGTTTTTTGACCCATAAAACATGCTTTTGCCACTTTCTTCCTGATTTACACCCGCTGGATCTGGTGATTTGACTTGCCAGATGCAAGCAGATCCTTCAGGCAAGTGGATCAGTAGGGCTGGCAAAGGCTGTGTGTTTCCAGGTCACAGGAACTGTTAATATACAAACTTGCCTTTGCTTTTAATCAGATCAAAGCTAGATTAAAAAAAAGAAAACTCTTACATGTTAGAAAATGAAGAGAGGGAGAACACTTATTTTTAAGGCATGAGGTGTTTCCAAAATTAAATTGCTCAGCTGATATTGACTTTGGGAGCAGCTGCTGGGAATGTAGCCTGGCCATCTGAACAAGTGTCCATGCACTGCTCTCAATGACATGAAATAATCTATGCTCATTTATTCCTAATTCATATCTACCACATGTTGGAAATAGACGACATGTTGGAAATCCATCTCCTAAATTTTCATTGAAATCACTTGAAGAGGCCTTGCCCACCACTGATATAACCTTGCATGAACCCATTAACCCTGGAGGCTTGGGGCTCAGCCTCATGTGACTGAGCTGGCTGGCTTGGAACCAGGGTGCTCCAGGGATCTGTAGGAGGCTCAGAATTGCATCTAATAACAAATTAATAGCATCTTTATGTATTTTTTTATGTATCCTTTTGAGTTCAATTAAGAATTCCACACAAATGGCATGGCCATACAATATTAATTTAGAGCTTCCTTTGAACCTGAAAAAGATAGTTATTTCAGAATAAAGGACAAGAGGATGGTGCAAGTCAAACCACATGATTAGTACTTGCTGATCTTTCATGCTGTTAGAATTTAATATTGAATCAAAATCAAATGAAACAAATTAGAAGAGCCCTAAAATATGGTTCAGACCTGATCTCTGGGCTTGGTCTGTTTTAAAATAAAATATTAATGGTTCAGCAATTACTGATTAATATTTTTCTCTTCTGTATTACTTTAATAAACACATTACGGAAATCAAAGCAGGATTTTTATCTGTCATTTAATCAATGTGTGATTTCATATCTGAATTTTAGTCTTTATTCACTGGAATATGTTTTCCTTGAAATACATGTTTTCCTTTACTGTTGATTAAATGACAGATACAAATATACTCTCTTCTTAGGAGGCTGATCTTTCATCCCACAAGAAATCAATTTTTTGCAGGGAAAAAAATCACTTGCAACATGACATATAAGTCTCATGTTGCCTAAATCATGAGACATTAGGGGGATTGCTCCCCAGCTCAATGAAGTTTCCTAATCTAAATTAAGAAGGATGCATGTTAATTCGTGCAGATTAATTCTGTGGATGAGAGAGAATTTGCACTTGGTCAGTTTTCATCTCATGACCTTTTCAAAAATAATTTTTCAGGTGATGTTTTTCCTGCCTCTCCATTACTCCCTCAGAGAATTGCTGTGAGAGTAAAAAAAGTAATCTATGAAAATACATTCTTATCAAGTGGAATTTACTCTTCAGAGCTGAGCTGCCTTTCTTTAACATGACAGCAGTTGGCCTTTGGGCATGGGCAGTGTAAACAGTGGGACAACGCAGATGAAGATAGAAACATCCCAGCACTGCTTCTGAATTTTGGACTGTTCTTAAGATATGCTATTAATGAGATAGCTACCCTAATATTCTATGATTAATTCCATTAGGCAGTAAAATATGTGCACATGGATATAGGCATGAAGAGGAGAGGAGAGACTGTCTTCATCACTTCTACTCCACCCTGGTGGAGGTGATTTGGCTGCAGACTCCTCTCATTGTTGTGGTTTCAGCCGGAAATTTAACTTTGTTAACAGGAATTTTCCTCAGCCATGCTGAATGGGGCTGGAGATGTGAAATGTGTGCTAGTACCTTATACTCTTATTCAAGCAGAAGTTTTCTCCTTGAGCCTGGCCCATTTTCCTTGTACTGCTTGGCTGGGGCATGTTAATAGCCCACCCTTACTTCCAGTAAAGTGCTTGGTGTCCTGGCAGTGTAGGAGGCACTCTGCCAACCCAGGTCCTGGAGAGAGTTTGTTAGGTCTTGGAAGAATGAGGAAAAAGAGGAATATATACAGCTAACTCCAAGGCTTCAGAAGCCAGTTTTATTGCAATTTGAGTTTGCTTGCAGCAGCAAGGGGCAATGGGAGTACTTGTGTGCCTTGCTTTGATGGTAGACACCATAGGAATTTTTGGAGAAAGTCAAGATTACAAAGAATCCATGAGTAAATATATTTGTGCCTTTATTGTCCAAAATTATTATAAGATTAGGAAGTAATGTCTTGAATAAGATTAGCCCGGCTTTGATCTGGCTATGAACGATTCTCAGGACCTTACAGAAATAAATGACTGAAACAATTTTATTGTTGATGATAAACCAATGATTGAAAGTTCCAAGAGAGACAAAGAATGACTGAAAATTTAAGGAAGGAACAAGGAAAACAGAATCGAAGGTTTGTTAAATATATTACTGTCAATGTGAAAACTGTGGATGTCATCTAGCAGCTTGATAAACTTTATAAAAACAAAGAGTACATAAGAAGACTGGCAGAAAAGGTTGTCCCCTAAACTCAAAAGTATTACAAAGTAAAACATTTACACATTACAAGATGCATTTATTCATGTGGGTTTTTTACATGTGGACATTTATGACAAAGAGATGCTATTCAGAAGAACAAAGTATTATTGTGAAGTTTTGGGTCAAAGTGGGAGAAGATCTAATAAAGAGTTCTAAAAATCTCCAAAAGATAAAATTATGCAGAAACTTGATTAACAAAATATTACCTGGTGGAAAAATGTGAGAACTTACAAAGTGTATTAGTAAAATGAAAATATAAATGTCTTTTACTGAAAGGAAGGAAACTCTTAAAATCATTAGTAATTAAAAAAAAGGGAAGAAAAAGTAAGATTAAATCTAGGAATGATTGGTTTAGAATATTTATGCCACTGAGAAATTTCCTATAGTTACATCTGTCAATTATAAGTTCCTACATAATTTTGACAAACTACCTGTATTCAATTTTGTGTTTTGCTAGAATACATTTATCCAAGGAAGTGAATTTGAACTTTGCTCTAAGTCAAGCATAATAGTTAATGGTTTTGGCTGATTAGCATCTTCCCTCAACAACAACACAACTGATCAAACATCTTAGATAAAAGCCAACATGGTTGATGACATTAGTGTGTCATCATCACACAGACAACATCAATTATGAGAAGTATAATTCTACCACTTCAATTATCTGTCATCACCTGGAATAATTAAAAATGAAAAAAATAGCAAACAATTGGGGAAAGAATTTTTCTTTCTCATATTGTGTCTCAACAGGCATCATTATGGCACTACTGACTCACGTTTCATTTAATAAAAGTCCACATAAAAAATTTTGCTGTCATGAAGGGAAATCCCCTGCAAACAAAGACACATTTTATAACACCATTATAGACAGATTTTTTTTCCTGCTGCATTTTCCTTCTGTATAAAAGCGAACATAGAATAAGTTGGGTTGGAAAGGGCCTTTAAAGAACATCAAATCCATCTCTGGATGTGGGTAGGAATATCTTTTACTAGACCAGGTTGTTCAAAGCTCATCCAAGCTGGCCTTGAATGTATAGACTTCCAAAACTTAAAATCCTTATTCAGGTGTTATATCATACAATTAATTTTAAAACAAAATTCCTCCTCCAAAATGATAAAAAACAAAAGTATAGTATAGTGTTTTATCAGAGGATACCTGTCTTTTTGCAGCTCAGATCGTTTGCTGACAATTGTGGACTATTTTCAGACATACATTTTGAAATTCATTACCAAGTGTAATTGTTTCATAAGTTTGAGGAATGCTATTAACACTTCATGAAATGAAGTCTTACAAATCTGTGTTAATTCTACCACAATCTCTATCCTTTCATGAGAAATGTGCACATTTCAGTAGGAAGAGGTCTGAAAACTCTGTGCTACACTCTGTGCTATTAGAGAATTAGACCATGTTGCAAGACAAACAGTTCTCTCTTTGTAGCTACTCCAATGTGCACATGAGCTCTCCCAGGCTGTGAGAGTGTCTCTTCTGGTAAGAGGGCTTGTCCATGCAGACCCATTGCCCGTTAAAGATTTTGGTAGCCATGGGTTCGCACAGCACCAACTACATGTCATTCAACAAGAATAAACATGGAGCCATGTTTTAAGGAGGCAAAAATTTATTAAATTATAAATTAGGCCTATAAATGTTTCAAGGTTTGCATTCTGATTTTGTATCAGGGGCACGTGACAGCAGTCCAGAGGACATGTCTCTTACAAAATGATATTATTGACTGTTCAGTCAATGAGCAGAATATGCAAAAAGATGAAAAGCTTATGAAGGCTTCAGGGTTTTTCCAGCCCATACTGGTTATTGGCAAGGGAAGTTTGCCAGAATATGACAGATGTCAGTTGCCAAAAGGCATGTATCTGTTGTCCTTAAAAGGAGCACATATACAGGAGTCTGATACATTCAATCAAGCCTCTGGAAAGAGGGTGGAGAAAATAATTAGGCAAAACTGGAAGCATGGCAGCTCCTTCATCAAGAGGACTGTACTTACTGATAGGACCTGGCCAAGTAAATAACATCCTGTGGAATCTGACTTGCAGGTTTGCCTGACAAGTGTCCAGGATGGATTCTGAATATGTACAATTTGACTTACAATTGACCTGGTTAATGTCATGCTCCATCCAGGAAAAACTCTCAGCAGAACTTGCTTGCTGTAGGCACAATATCTGATTGATGAAGTTAAATTACTTTCCGCTCTGAAGTTAAACTGTTTACGGCTACTTCAGAGGTGAAGGGAAGCACTATCAAGGAGTTGTTTGAGAGAAGCAGATTGATGCAGAAACAGAGTTAGTATAATGAATCTCAAGTATCACAGAATCACAGGATCACTAGGCAGGAAGAGATCTTCAAGATCATTGAATCCAACCCATGCTCTTATACTTCAATTAAACCATGGCATCGAGTGCCACATCCAATCTCTTTCTAAACACATTCAGGGATGGTGATTCCACCACCCCCCCAGGCAGACCATTCCAGTACTTCATCACTCTTTCTATGAAAAATCTTTTCCTAATATCCAGCCTATATTTCCCTTGGCACAGTTTAGGACTGCATCCTCTTGCTCTGTCAGTTGCTGCCTGGAGAAAGAGACCAACCCCCACCTGACCACAGCCATCTTTCAGGGAGTTGTAGAGAGTGATAAGGTCACCTCTTGAGTCTTTTTTTTCTCCAGGCTAAACAACCCCAGCTCCTTCAGTCATTCCTCACAGGGTTTGTGTTCTAAGCCCCTCACCAGCCTCGTTGCCTCCTCTGGACGTGCTGAAGAGTCTCAAGGTCCTTCCTAAACTGAGGGGCCAGTACTGGACACAGCACTCAAAGTGTGGCCTCACCAGTGACCAGTACAGAGGAAGAATCACCTCCCTGCCTCTGCTATTCCTGGTCCAGGCCTGGATGACGTTAGCCTTCTTGGCCATCAGGGCACACTGCTGGCTTATGTTCAGTTGCTGTCACCAGAACCCCCAGGTCCCTTTCTGCCTGGGCACTGTCCAGCCACACCATCCCCAGCCTGTAACAGGGGACTGTGCACTTGGACCTTTTAAACTTCATCTTACTGGACTCTGCCCATCCATCCAACCCTCCTACCTTCCAACAGATGGACACACGCTCCCACCTTAGTGTCATCTGCAAATTTAATGACAGACTCAATACCCTCATCCATGTCATCAATAAAAGCATTGAACAGAGCTGGCACCAGCACAGACCCCTGAGGGACACCACTGGTGACTGTCCTCAGCTGGATGCAGCACCGTTCACCACCACTCTCTGGGCCCAGCCATCCGGCCAGTTCCTAACCCAGCAAAGAGTGCTCCTGCCCAAGCCATGGGCTGCCAGCTTATCCAGGACTGTGCTGTGGGAGACAGTGTCAAAAGCCTTGCTGAAGTCCAGGTATACAACATCCACAGCCCTTCCTGCATCCAGCAGGCAGGTCACCTGGTCATAAAAGTAGACCAGGTTGGTCAAACATGGCCTGCCCTTCCTAAACCCGTGCTTGCTGTGTCTGATACCCTGGCTATCCTGAAAGTGCTGTGTGATGAGACTCAGTATAAACTGTTCCACTACCTTACAGGGTACTGAGGTCAGGCTAACTGGCCTATAATTACCAAGATCCTCCTTCCCACCCTTTTTGTGAACGGGGGTCACACTGGCCAGCTTCCACTCATCTGGAACCTCACCAGTGAGCCAGGACTGTTGGTAAATGACGGAGAGTGTCTTCACGAGCTCATCTGCCAGCTCCCTCATCACCCTGGGATGGATCCCATCTGGGCCCATACACCCAGGGATTTTTCAAGCTTTCAAGGTGTGCTTCAGGTATAGGAGACCCATTTATAGGCTCCTTATTGTTTTAAAATCCCATTATTTCTTTCTCTTCTACATTTCCACATGAACAGGAAGTTTACATGTAGTTTATGTCTTGGAAATTGTCCTTTGCATCACTGGCCAGTGATTCCAGTGGGAAGTATCAAAGGAATGGAGTACCCAGGATAAATGAGTATATTAGAGAACCTCTGTGCTATCTAGCATAATTGGAAGAGGGTATTTTGCTGCAAAAACTTGCAAGTTATAGTGATTTCTGAAGTACTTGAACTGAAGCACTTGAACTGACTCAAAGAAAATGGCTCTAAATACAGGTCATCTTGAAAAATAATGACACAAAGGTCCTTTGGGTTCATTGGATTTCTATTCAAAGTGAAAAGGATCATGTTTGCAATGAATAGTGAACTTCTTACTCATTAAAATTTTCAGTGTCAAGTAGCTGGATTTTGTTTCTTTTCAGTTTGTTTGCTTTTATGCAGTAAGGAGTGTGGAAATATATTCAACATGTCAGATTCTTTCCACTCAGAAATACAGACTGAATGTAGGTATAAAATATGTTTCTTCTCTCATCACATGACAAAAATTGATTTAATCTGGTGTTTGTGAACTTCTTCTCCAAAAGGTGTTGATGATCTCTTTCAAAAAGAACTTTCTCAGTTGTTCTGTAGTGTAGAAACAGAAAATCAAGGAGTAGTATGAAAATAAATGGGGTTTAGTGGGTTTTTTTACCATTGCTCTTTAGTATGTCAGGCCAAGAATATAGGAATGCAACACCTAAATTATTTCAGAAATCTCCAAAGTCTCCATCTTCAATCTGCAGATCAATATCACATATTATTCAGAATTTCATGCTATTGAAATTCCCAAAAGCTGCTTTTGGGAATTCTTTACCTCCTTTTCCATATAAATCTCATTGTCCCTGATAGCATTCAGCTAAGCTTAGAAGAGTCTGTTCCTTAAGAGATGCTTTAAAAAAAGAAAACCAATGGAAAAAAGAAAAAACCCACAGTTTAAAATGCCATTACAGTACCATAAAGGTTTACTAACCTAGTTTTTAGAGCATTTAGAGTTGTTGGAGCAGTTGTCTGTTATCATCTTGGATATGTACTTAGAAATCGGAAAACTTCAGGATGGAACACATGTGACCACACATCCAATTGTACCACTGTGGAACTGCACTCAGTGAAGTTCTGATTTCACTTCTGTAATAAGAAAAAGGGAAAGAGAAGGAGCATTTAATTCTCTCTGTGTGTTGTATGGGGATGTTAATAGAATTTTCAATTCCAAAAGCTTTATGTTTTTGAACAAAAATAATGAGCAGCAACAATGGGAAACAGCCAGGCAAAATTTCCTGTGCTTGTTAAAAGCCTTGCAGAATATGCAAGTTCTTGGAGAATTAGTGTTTTTTGACTTAATTTTCATGCTTTCTATGTAGCGAAAATTTATTCTCAATGTCATCCTTCTAAAGGTGGAGATCAGTACTGGGTTGTAAAGGTATTTAATTTTTCTCTGGCAATAATGAACCCCTTTGATCCCAGCCACTGGCGAGTTAATACACAAATAGAACTAGAGATGGTTTCCAATTTTCTTTTTTCAATGATAAGGAGCAACAGCTAATTATTCAACAATAATAATGAAGTTTAAAATACTGACAAAATCTTGTTTAATGATGGGTACATGCTATATCCATTTGCTTAAGCCCTAAGACCAAAGGAAAGAAGATTGTTTCTTTGCTCAGTGCTCCAGGTCTTTTGCAGCTATTCTTGGTTTCAGGGAGCTTCTTAAGACTTTTTTCCAAACAAGCATGTCTGTCCTACCACAGACATCTAAAAGTTAGATGCCTTGAATAAGGCTTGGTAGTTAGTGAAGAGAAACATGCTGTAATTCACCTCAGCCTGGTTAAAGCACCTCAGCTGAGCAGGGTGGGAGTACTTCCATCTATCTGTAGATTGTGAAACAAAGGTTATAGTGACAAATTTAGACATGGATGTGTAAAATTAAAAATAAATCCCACCACAGTACTTACCTAGGCCACTTTTGGAGCCTTCCTCTCTTTCCCCTACGCAGCAGAACATAGTAACTTCAGAATTCAAGTTTTTCTATATAAAACACTTAACAATTTTGGTAATGCCTCTCATTTTTGTTATCAATAATTATAAATTTGAAAATCATTAATGTAATTTTGTAGAAGCATAAATCCTTCAAATGTCTTTGAGAAGCTTCTTTTATTACGTTCCTTTGCCCTGGCTGTTTCTTCCACAGATTTCTTCCCATTGAGCAATACCTTATTCATCTTACAGTTCTTGTAGTGATAGATTGTATTTCTGTTACTATAATTAGTTATCTATTGGTGCAAAAAAGCTTTCCTTCTAGATTTGAGTGCTGGTCTAAAATAGTACTTATCTCCTTCCATAAATGTCTCCTGCTAATCCTGCGTGATCAACCTTTGACAAGGAAACACTGATTTTTTTTCCCCCCCCTCACATTTCTATGGATCCTGCCTTGCTGCACGTTGTACTAAATTCTGCATGCTTTGAAATTTTCAGGAGGTATTGCTTAACTGAAGTGTTCTTCTTTCGCTGGTAATAGTACCATACTGTCTGTAATGATCAAAAGGTTTTTAAGTACATGCTAAGATAGAAAGTGGTACTGTAACTTACAAGGCCATTGGCAAGGTGTGGTGGGTTGACTCGGTTCACCAGCTAAGCACCACACAGCTACCTAGCTGTTCTGACTCCAGTGGGACAAGGGAGACAATAGGAAGAGTAAGGTGAGCAAACCTTTGGGTTAAAAATGTTTAATAAGGAAAATAAAGAGGAATAATTAAATGGAATAAAAAGTAATACAAAAGTAAACACTGACCACCTCCTGCAAATAGGTCAGTGCCCAGCCAGGCTCTGAGCAATGTCTCCCATCCCAAAATACTTCCCTCCCACTCCGTTTTTGTTGCTAAATCTGGTTTTATATGGCAGAAAATATCCTGTTTAATCAGTTTGTATCAGTTACCTTTGTTGTGTCCCGTCCTAACTTCTTGCACACCCCCAGCCTACACACTGGGAGACAGAGTGGGAATATCTTGATGCCATGGAAGGACTTCTCAGCAATAACCAAAATACAGGTGTGTTATCTACATTTTTAGTCACATTTTCAAAACACCACATGGTCCAAACCAGCACCATGTCAGAAGGCCAGGAACAAAATCCATCCATCCCAGCTCAATCTCTAACCCTTAGTCCATACAATGTATGCCATGCTCAAGTCTTACCCTATCCAATACAACCTTACTAAGTACCACTCTCCTTTCATGCGATACATATATATACAGGTATGATTCTCATAGTCTGTAGATCACCCCTGTAAAACATTCATAAAATGTCCATTGAGATGTTTGATGCATGGCTTGGCCTTCATGTGTCGTGATGGTTTCTCAGGGCAGGAGGGATTGTGTTAAATTGCTGGCTCATGTTGGGTCATTGTGGTCCTTGCCTGTCTTCTTGCAAGGCTTGTTCTCCATTGGTTCAGCTGATTCTTGACATAGTACTTCCCATAATATGCAAGTCAAATCACATTTTATTTTCCCCCAGGGTTTAATGTCCTTGGGACCTACAATAGATATCCCCATTCTTCCACATTACCCATGAGTTGTGCCCAGGTCTTTGAGCAAATTGCCCTATAGCCCTGCCTCCAGGGTCAGTGCTGACCTTGTGTGTCTGCAGGTGCCTTCTGGCAGAGACTCCAGTGGAGTTGTGCTTCCTGGCAGCAGCATACAGAACATTTCTCTTATCTGGTCCTGTCTGGAGTGGCCCATGGGGACTGCATGATCTGTTGCTGGTTGTCCTGTGCAACAGTTTTGTTGCTCAGGGCTTCAGTCAAAACAGTTCTCTTGGATCACTCAAGAGAGAGAACTCACAAGCAGACTGCAAGTCCTGGCACATGCATTCTACAGAATCTCATAGTGCCCAGGAAAGTTTATCTTTCTTTGTCTGCTAACCAGTTAGGACATGACTTCTGTCTCATTCTATCTGTTGGGGTGTGATGATGTCCCTCTTGCCATCTCATTCCCCATAACTCAATTTCTCATACAAGATCCTCCTTTGTTTTATTGAAAAATCAGCTTTAGGAAAAATGTGACTTTTTCTTTCCTCTTTCTCAAGCAATTCTGCTTTGTTGTCCCACACAAATATGTTTTGAGGCCTTCTTCAAGTATTAGAGAGAAATAGCAGTCCTCAACCAAGCTGCAAATACAGCTATCTACACAAAACTTCAGCATAAAAAGAATGTTCCTACAGGCTTTTCTGAGGTCTGAAAAAATGAACCAGAAAATTCAGCTACTGAGAAAATACACAGGAGATGTCCACAGTTAACTCAAGACATAAAAAAAATTAAGCTTTCCAAGAAGGCCAGGGATTAAGGAATCAATACTGACCCAAATGAGCTAACACTGGGTAGCATAACTAGAAATACACTTTCTCCTTAAAAACTCTGCCTCTTTTTAATTTTCTTCCCAGTGTTGCAAATGTGTCCTTATTTATTTTTCAAATTGAATTTATAATTTTTTTTCATAATCATTCAGTAACTCCTCAAATCACATTAAAACCACTTTTGTCTTCACGTGCAGAGCTGTATGTTTACAGACCTTCTAAGCAGGATTGTGTATCCTCTCTGGTCCCTTCTTCCTGCCTGTAAGGAAAGTTTTGTCCCAAATTCCATTCTTTCAGAAAGCCTTCAGCTCTCCACCTCTAAATTTAGTCCACTGCAAACTCATCCTCTCCCTGAACATCTATCTGTTGATCCATTCTCAGATTACCTGTAGAAGCTTGACTGTCCAGCAACATCTCAGCATTAAGTTTGGAAGGAAATTTCCAGGGTAACTCCTTGTTCTGCCCTGACCATCTCTGGTAGCTCACCAGGGACCTGCAGACAGGTTTGAGAATTTCAATGTTAATTATGCAGGACAATTTCTACTCTTCATCAGCAATATTTTGTTTCATTCAGTATTGGAAGCCTCTTTTCTCCTTTTTTCTGGACTTCCATCTCCACACAGCATTTTGCTATAGCAGTGATTGTCTAAGAAGACTGAAAAAGCAGATTTTATGATCTAGTATCAGCTAGAAGATATTATCTTTGTCCTGCTGATTACTAGTTTATGATTCAAAAACATTAACAAAAAATGGGCTAGAAAACTAAGCAGAATAGACCTCCTAAGGATCCCATTTGCAATACCTTCAAAGTATGAATGTAGAACAATTGCAACTGCTCTTCAAGAACAATTTTTTAAAACAATTTGTACACCTAGACATAATTGCCCCTAGAGCATTTCTTCTGTGCTTACCTCTGACTTGCTCTTAGTTTATCTAAAAAGGTTATTGAAGTAAACTAAAATGCATATAATTTACGGTTTTGGTCACTAAGTGAGTTGCTCCACAAAAAGAGAAAACTAAATTGAGATAATGTGACAGATTTAATTTCCATTTATGTCTGATCAGTCTTCCAGAAACTTGTAATACTCCAAAGTTTTTGAAATATTTGCCATAACAAACTATATTCAAGTATATTCTAAAATAGTTCTCAGATTAATGTATGAATTATCACCTATGAATTATGCATGAATTTCATCTGGAACTGTTGACTTGAATATATATATTAAATCTAAATACTCACTACTCCCACCATCATTGTCCCCATAGCATGTTCCATTTTTTATATTAAAATTAATTTGACTTCCATTTACCTTTGTGAAGACCCAAACAAAGTGTTGAATACTCCAGCACTGTCTGCAGTTTGTCTTCCCTTTTGCTTACTAAATCACTCTCCTCGCTTTTCCTTTTAGTTCGGATACTTTAATAGAAATTTTCTGTGACTTCTCCAACTGAAATATATTTCATATCACAATCCTTCTAAATTTATCAGTCTGTGTTTGTTATTCCCTTATAGCACAGATTTTTCCAGATCTCACATAATCCTCTTTAGATTTTTGAATATTTGAAGATTTCCTAATTCTGTCTCTAAATTCTTTAAACAAGCTTGTCTTTATAGATTTAGAACAGCC
This sequence comes from Cyanoderma ruficeps, assembly GCA_008694505.1. Classification (NCBI taxonomy): domain Eukaryota; kingdom Metazoa; phylum Chordata; class Aves; order Passeriformes; family Timaliidae; genus Cyanoderma; species Cyanoderma ruficeps. The sequence continues at coordinate 3,936,981 of VZDJ01004378.1, forward strand.
CCTTTCAAAAGTTACCAGTTCACTTGAACATCTTTAATTCCTTATATTATCTTCCCAGGAAGTCTCAGTCTCATCTCCCTAGGTTTGTCAAAGCTGTTTTCCCAATTCCCCAGGAACAAGGCTGTTATTTCATTATACTTTCTCCATTTTTTTTCTCACCTTCGGGTTTTCAGTCAATTGCTTTCTGACAGTTAATACGCTGTCAGAAACTAACAGATACTGTTTTCCCATAGCCAAAGTCCCACCTTCCTGAAGCCAGAAGTGTGTTCTCAACACTGACAATTTGATCACTCCTTTTGCCTGCACCCTGACACATGAGCTTCTAATAATCAAAAGGTTATATGGATGGCAAAAATCTACCTTTATTACCTGTCGTTTGGATGCTTCTGATGGCAACTCAAACATTCCTTCATCTGTCTCCTCTTCCGATTTTCTGCTTCGTGGAAGATCCCGAGCACAAAACAACGTGTTCTTCCCCCTTTTCATCTTCACCCACAGATAGTGTACAAGCTTCTTTCCTATCTTTTCCTGTTCTTTATTTGATGCCATTTTGTTGTATTACAAAGACAGTACCAAGTTTTCTTTTTACTGAAAAAGAGGAAAATTCAGGCAAAAGGATTTATTTATTTTGACTTTTGTCTCAAAAACTCTCCTTCTCTTAAACTTCCTCAAAACTTTATATGATGTACATTAAAAAAAACCAAACAAACAAACAAAAAAAACCCACAAAAAACCAAACCCTTATCCTTTTTCTGCATGAGAAGAGAAAATAAGCTATTCCCTGCCTGGAAAGACACAAAAAAGTCTCTGTTTTTTCTCATATACTTTAGATTCTAGACAGATAAAAACAACAGGAAGGCTGAGGCTGGAAGAGACTTCTGCAAGTCATCTAGTCCAACCTTTTACTGAAAGCAGAACAAAGTTCAAGTGTGGTTGCTCAGGATCTTGTCCTATGAAGTTTTGAATATCTCCACAGATGGAGAAGACAAGGAAGAATTTTTAATTGCGTTCAATAAAATTATCTTGCTTATGATTTCACATAAATGTCCCAAGTGGTTTTGAACATATATTCTATATATGTTATATGTTTTGACTTCCCATGGAAGTCAACAGTGACTGGGAGAGAACCTGAAGTTTTTATTTTTTTAGCTGTTTAAAATCTGTTGTAATTACATAAACTTGTTATGAGGAAGGGCAGGGAGAGAAAGTCCTGAGAGGGCTGACATCTAGCCTTGGTTTAAGGCGAGCACTTATCTTATCAACCTACTGTTAATAAACTCGCTAAAACAATAAAGACCCAGATTTAATTTTAACTTGCTTTACTGGCCTGCTTTAGCAATGGCTAAAGGTGATAGTTTGGAAAAATATTAATCAGAGTCAGCTATTTAAAGTCAGACATGTTTTTTGGCAGATTCTTCAGGAAAGTTCATCTAACAGCCAACAACCATGAAGATTCTTACCTACCTCCTGGTTTACCGAAGGTTCCTGCTCATTGTCCTCACCCCACTGCTTTTACTTCCACTTCCACTTATCATCAAAACTAAAGTAAGTGACCTGCTTGGAGAGAGATTTATTTTGCACCTGCATGTAAACACGGAGATTCACAGACCTTTTCAGATTAACAGGATCACAGATAGTTTGAGTTGGAAGGGACCTTAAATGAATAATGACGCAAATATTTTTGTCAAAAAATTGTGATTATTTTTTTGTCAAATCAGTGTATTTTCACAGAAATGTAGAGAAGACTGCTTCAGTGTAAAATTATGTACTAGATGCATGAAGCTCTGAATCACATATTTGTTTTCTAACAACATCTGTAGTACATTGAAAATATTGTTCTCTTTAATATTTTGCACTCTTTTAAACAGCTCTGTATGATTGACAATGGAGATGAATTGTCAGGAAAAAGCTGCAATTACTTTTTGTTTAATGAAGGATTTTATGTTCATCATGTTTTTTGTTGTCTGATAGGAAATGACTGAAATCAGTGATCTGCCAAATTGCCTCTGGTTCCTAAATAGAGAAAAATCTATGACAGGACATTGTAGTTTTATTATACTTGAAATACATTCTGGCATTCACTAACTCTTGTGACAACTCCAAGCTGATGAAGTAGCTATCTAAGAATGTCATTAGTGGCTCTGTTTGGTGCAGCTCTGATGCCAGCAGAATGAAATGGAATTCTGTGATGTGGTATCATGTGCAGACCATGTATGACAATACATGAAAATTTGGTTCTGAAGTCCTTGCATCACAATTTGGTGGTGGTTATTATGTACTTCACACTCTCACATCACTGTTCCAACATTTCATGAGAGGAAACTCATGGGAAATTAATGTGGTAGGACTTAAGTGAAATGAACATTTGCTAGGTGAATGGATATTTTCCAATTCTTTCATACATAACAAAATTTCTTCCCCAAAATAAATGATAGTCAAGGCTGACTGACTTAGGTTTAATATTGTTGTGTTCCAGTCAAAAGTTCCAAGACCCACATCATTAAGCTGTTCCTTTCCCAGTACAAACCATCTCTGCTGCTGTTGGGTAATTTCATGTCCTAACCAGGGGCACTAAGTGTTCCAAACCATTTTTCTTAAAACCAGAAATATAAATTAAAAATTACCCAAAAGAGATTTCTAATACTCTGGAGGAAACTAGGTTTACTTCACCTCATTATATTTGTCTGGGGTTGCATTTTACAGGCAGCATGGGAAATTATTCTCCTGGGAGAAAAAAAAAAATAAAAAGGAAAAAAGAAAAAAATCTCCTGGTTTTAAGGAGTTGAAATAAAAGATACTCTCTAAAATTAGGAGCTTTAAAAACAACAGCTGGTTTCTTGTCAGTCTTGCATGATACCTTTTTTGTTAGATGTTATCCTTGCCTTATTGCTACTGATGACAAAAATTCAGGGGAGAAAAAAATTTGACCAATTATTGACTGTGAGTACTACTGGAGTCTTAAAGGTTTGCTTACATAGGCAGAATGCTTTTGATTTGTAAGAATTCATAGCCTAAGAATGCTTCAGAATGACCTAGATGATTAATTGTCCTTGAAGGAATAGGCAGCTGACTTTTTTCCCAACTTTCCGGAATGATAGAATTTAAATAATTTTACTATCTCCTAAAAAAACCCCAAACTCTCTACCCATTTTACTGACTGTGTTTCATTTCTCAGCAGAATTGTCAATAGTGCAAAATAAATACCCTAAATGTTGGTCCTTTGACTCATACTTTTTCCAAGTATGAGTCAAAGATTCCCAAGTGGGGAATCTCTGTACTGATAGAGCTGTACTTTCTGAATTGTGATTTTTTTTCCCCCTGGATGACCATGTTTTTACTGGTGCCTTTTGTATCCTAGGAAGCAGAATGTGCATACACATTGTTTGTAATTGCCATCTTTTGGCTCACAGAAGCTTTGCCACTGGCTGTTTCAGCCTTGCTCCCTGCCTTTATGTTCCCGTTGTTTGGTATAATGGGATCCAAGCAGGTAACCTTTCTTTTTCTCTTCTTTATACTCTGCATATCAGGAATCCAAACTCCAAAGAATGAAACATGTAATTTTGAAATGTGTCAGGCATATCCTTGGATTTGCTGAGTGCCAATCATCATAGTTCTGCCTGAAGACTTGCTTACATACTTTGTATTTAGGACTTGTTCACATTTCTTTAATAGTTTCTTTTATTATTTCTTCTAGATAGTCACTCAGTGTTTAGATGTCAGTTGATGGGAAAATGCTAGAGAGTTATGAAATATCCTTAATATTACAGAGGGAAAATGTCACAAAAATGACCTCATGTGCAAACTGCTGAGTATACACCTTCGTGCCAAAGAGATAAAATCACAGATAATCATAATCTAAGTCTATGCTTAAAGTTGTTATTTTACCTGTTGGATAGATTAAAAAGTAACAAAACCAACATTTAATTGCTGATTTAGTATGTATGGTAGATGTGACTGATGATTTTAGGTTGTTCTATCCTAAGCTTTATTTTTATTTTGTTTTAACCATATGCACTTTAGTGCATTTATTCTTGAATCATTTGGTTAAATTAATTTAACAGTCCCAATGAACTTAACAGTTTAATTTTAAGCAAAAAAAGTCTCTTTTTTATTTCATAATATATTCTGACTGAATGTTTTCATTAAAGTGATATTACCGAATGCGAAAAGAAATTCAGCATTTAATTTTTTAAAAAATGGATTTATTTTCCTCCGGGTTTTTTTTGGTTTTGTTTTTTAATTTTGTTTCAGGTAGCATCTGCTTATTTTAAAGATTTTCATCTGCTGCTTATTGGAGTAATTTGTTTGGCAACGTCAATTGAAAAATGGAATCTGCACAAAAGAGTGGCTTTAAAAATGGTGATGCTGGTGGGTGTCAACCCTGCATGGTATGTGCTAAACAATGTCTTGAAGGACAATAATACTTATGGAAAGCTATGTATTCCAGAAATAATTGCCTACTGCTTTTTCCACGGTAGAAATCCAGCTTTTCTTTTCTGCTCAAGCAAAGTAGATATTTAAATTGATATGAGAGCTTTGTAGGTGACACTTTAATATTTTGCTGAAATCCTAATTGAAAGTTCTCTGCAGTGCTTCTGTTCATAATAAGGATCCTTCTGAACAAAAAGTATTATTAGTTTGTGAATAATATAGGGGTCCTGTTTCTTGATGGTCGTTGGAATATTCCCACCCCATGCCTACAACATAAAATCTGTTCTAGGCTGAATTTTTTTTATTTCAATAGTGTTTTCAAAATTCTGGACATTGCTGAAAATACAAAAGGAGTTCAAATACACAGTGAGGGGGAGAACCACCATAAAACTATGCAGATGGTGGGGAGGGAAAAACACATTAACATAATGTCTTAACTTAAGGTGTTTTCCTTTGTCTACATATGAAAAAAATCAAAGGATAGGCACTTCCTCAGCTGGATGAGGTGACAATGGAAAAGAAATCACACTCTCTGCTTACTCACTATCAACATCTTAGGAAGCGATAAATCTTTCTTTGCTTGCTTTACAAACTTGCAAAAAAGGTTTAGGCTGACAGAGGCGTCTGTCAGTGTAGCAGTAAGGCTGCACATAAGATCTACAAAGCAAGTTTAGCTTCCCAGAATACATCATGCTAATGACTCCTTACCAGGAAGCAGAAAGGAAGCAAATGGTCAGAAAACCAGAAACCCCAGATCTGAAAATAAGATGCCTTTTAAGTGATTTAACAAATAACACTTCATAGGAATGCTGGATTATTTCTATTCCTCAGTAATTTGACTGACCGTATTTTAAATATCACACATATTTTGATTTAGTTCTGCCTCTTCTGATAGCTGGTAGCTTTCTGTTTGGAAAAAATTCTCCTTACGTTCTTGTTCTACTGCCTCCCTTTATCTTAAGCTGTATTCTTGTGCTATGCAGGTTTAGGTATTTCCACTTCTCTTTTGAACACTCCTAAATTCTCATCTTTTAGCTGAAATGTTGAAAGGGAGAACACAAGTGGATGTTGTGCTGTGCTAAGCTGAACATTGCTGGAGAACTTGCTGTGAAGAGTCAAACCTGAAGCCAGCATCTGAGGATGCCTAAAGCAACTCCAGAAAGTTGTAACCCTGAGGAAGCACCCTTCATATCTATCACAATTCCTGATCATGACAAAGAGATTATCAAATGATGAAATGATTTGTGAAGGAGAGGATCTACCCACCTCTCAGCATGTGGTGCTCACAGCTGTGCCCAGGGCAGGCAGGGTGCTGCCCTCTGCACACTCCCTCCTCAGCTGCTTCCTGGAACAGACGCCGGGCAGCCAGTGCTCACTGCAGCCTCAGCCAGACCAGGATAGAGATATCTCAGGGCAGAGATATCACTGCATGAGACCTCTGCATTAGAGGCCATAACAGGTGCAGCAGCCAAAGTAAAATAGCAAGAGACTTCTGGATTCTGAGTTGTTTATTCTTCTGGAGAAACTGATGTGTAATACGTGAATATCAGAAGTATGTGGCCAGCAGGACCAGGATAGGATAGTCTCCCAGTACTCAACACTGGTGAGGCTATACCTCAAATCCTGTGTTCAGTTTGGGTCCCTCACTACAAGATAGACATTGAGAGGCTGCTGCAAGTCCAGAGAAGGACAATGAAGCTCATGAAGGGTCTGAAGCACGACTCTTATGAGGAGCACCTGAGGGAGCTGGGGTTTTTTAGTCTGGAGAAAAAGCATCTCAGAGGTGATCTTATCACTGTATACATCTCTATGAAAGGAGGCTGTAGCCAAGGGAAGGTCAGCCTCTTCTTCCAGGTCAAAAGTGAAAGGACAAGGATGGCTCCAGTTTGGGCTAGGGGAGGATTAGACTGGATAATAGGAAAAACTTCTTCAGTGAATGGTTGATCAGGCATTGGAACTGGATGCCAAGGGAAGTGGTTGAGTCATCATCCCTGGAGGTATTTGAAGATGTGTAGATGTGGCACCCAAGGACATAGTTTAGTGGTGGACTTGGCAGTGTTATGTTTATGGTTGGACTTGATGATCTTAAGGGCTGTCCACAGCCCAGATTATTCTATGATTCTGTAAAGGCTTTCTGTCACTTGAGCTATGCAGTAAAGTCTGCTGACTAGCAGAGAAAGGTGAACATGTCTATGCAACCTGCAAGGACTAGAAAGGGTAATAAAATACAGGTTGTGCACTACAAAGCAAAGAGTGACTTTACAGTTGGAGATAATGTGTAATATTAAAGTTTATGGAAGATTCCATGAATAATATTTTTAACAATACCACGGGGAAAATAATTCAGAAAAACTGGGGATAAACAACATAGGATATATGTTATTATTTTGCAATAACTTTTAGAGTCCCTCAGTAGAGCCCACCACATTGTACCAAATGGTCACCTGACCATCCATTATACCTGACCATCAATCCATCTAATGCTGGAAATTTATGATGAATAGATCTGAAATACATTAGCATATGTCTTCATTTGTTTTTATTTTTAAATTCTCTCTCAAGTTCAACTAAAACGGCATTTTTCTACAGTGTGAAAATTCATATTCAGTGTGCTTATTCTGACCCATATTTTCTGCATAAGAAACAATTCTTCTTCAACTCCTGTCTGAAGACCTAATCAAAACCTCCCTAAATTAGTGGGTTTTACACCACAGGTGACAATTTGTGTTCAGTTTGGGTCAGGTCTATGACTTCCTGGTCTACAGATCATTTGATCACTATACAATTAAAATTGCACAGGGAAAGACAAGGTTCCCCTACTGAGAAAAAATCCAGCTTGAAATGTTGCTGCTATTAGCTGAAATGGAAGGCTATGAGAGATATTTTGGTGGTATTTTTACATCATCAAATAATGTTTACATGATTTTTATATCATTTCTATATTGGCTTCATGTACTGAGTAAAACTGACATATTTTATGAAGCTTCTGATCAAGTCTGGGCAAAGAACTTTTCAAATTGCACAGATGTCTCCTGAGAGAACATCACCATCGCTCCACTAAGTTCTCTTGCTGTGATGATGTATGGCAGGTGTTTGCCAAGGTAATGTCACTGACAGAACCTTTGAACAGGCGGTCAAGAAGACTGTTCACATTTCCAACTCCAAGAAATGCATTAAAAACAACATTATGACCTGTGTTCTAAATTTACAATCCAACTTCACCAGGTATGACATGGAATGCTTGATTTTTCTGTCATTAATGCAATTCAGTGTATTGCATTACTATTTGTAGTAAACTTAGAAAAAGCTGAGCTAAGACCAGATTAATGAATTGTAATTACCTTCCCTTTTCCATTTAATATTGAAGATGACAATTATTGAAATCCAAATAATGCCTACACTTGTCTTGGTGCTCTGAATAAGAACTAACTTTTGTACCTCTTATTGAATTTTTAATATTACTTCCTATGACAACTTAACTGGTATATCTAGAGGACTTAACAGTCTAAGTGATAACTTCAGGGTTTTGACCTAGACTGTACATTACAAGATTAATAACATCAGCAGTATAGCCATTTTACCTTTTATTTGAATGCATGGTGCTCTTTCTTCAAACATAGTTCAAATACAGTATAATTCTGTAAATAAGTATCATTGCTTCTGCTTCACTTTATAACGTATTTAAACCTCTAAAATATGATCATTTCAGTGTCTTAGATCGAGACAATTTTAATTCAAAAATGTTTTCAGAATTCCAAGCTTTAAATTTTCAATGTTTCAACATTTCTGTTGACAAAGTTCTCTATTTATATAAAATAGAATGATGATAGGAGGTGTTACAGTAGCAGTCACAGACTCTTCTCTCCTATTCCAGGCTTACGCTGGGTTTCATGGTTAGCTGTGCCTTCTTGTCAATGTGGCTCAGCAACACCTCTGCTGCTGCCATGGTGATGCCAATTGTAGAAGCTGTAGCTCAGCAGATCATCAGAGCAGAAGCAGAAGCTGATGAGCTGGAGATGTCCTGCTCTAATGGCTCCGTCAACCCAGCGCTGGAGCTGGATGGTAGGCACGCACTGCAGTTCTGTCCCTGCCACCCTCACTTGACAGAAATGAACACAGCAAGCACAATTAAATGGCCAGAGAGGTACTGGCATCATCACGTGCTTCACTGTGGGAGTTCCCTTGGATTACTGTGTCTGAGCTCTCTCGTGATCACAAAGATAAATTAAAACTGAGCAGGTGCAGAAGGCGGCAGCTGGATGAGAGGAGGGGAGAAGGGAAGGGGCTGGCTTATCAACCTCTCTTATCACCTTATCAAATGGCTGGAAAGAAATATGACTCCCGGCTATAGATACACTAAGCCTTAAATGTTAGCACAAGAAAGGAGCTCTTTAAACTATAGCGTAATTTTGGAAGAACGACTGAATCTAAGATGATTACCTACACAGTTGGATTGTAAATTAGAAATATTTCTCCTCATTAGAAGATTCAGATTCCAAGGAACAGAAGTTGTGCAGGAGTAGGGCACAAATCACTTGTTTCTGAGATTGGTACTTGCAAATGTATTGATGGGACGATGTGAAGTTGAGTGCATGGGGTGAGACATGCTGATGGAACCTTTGCAGTTTTACTCCCTTAAATGCTTTTCTGTCTTTGCATGACTGTCTTACAGAAAATATAGGAGAATATGAAAACCCAGATTGGAAAGAGAAAGAAAAACGAGTTAATGGGTAATTGTTATTAATTTAGTAAATTCTGTTCTAAGAATTCATCTAAATAGAATATCTGTTTGGTACAATACATGCCTTTGTTTTTCCAGATATAACAACAATGTGGGTAGTACTGTATGCACAGTTGAAAAGGAAAATGAAAAAGGAAATGAACAGGTACTTAAAGTGTCTTTTTATTATAGAGTGAAACTTAGTTTTAACCTAAATCTCACTTCTACGCTGCACCTAAAATGGCACAGGTTGCAATGAAGCTGGTTACATGCGAATAAGAAATATACCTGTAGTCACACACATATACCCTTTGCTTGCATAGCTATTTCATTACTGATTTTGTCCTCCCATTTCACACAAGTTAAAGCAACCTCACCAGAGTACGAACTCTATAGATCAGGTGTGTGTATATGTATCAATCTATACAGAAGCAGTTCTGTAAAGACTGAGACAGATCAGGGAAAGGACTTCAGGATTTAATTCTGCCTCCTTTTCCTTTATGTGAATAATTGCATTACCAGTGTAACTGTGAACCAAAGCACACTGCAGACAGCTATATTGCTAGTAAATACGCTGGCTCTTCTGAGATATCCTCGAGTTCTATTTTTGTGCCTGATGATGAGCCCTTCTTATACATTAATTGGTGTATATACTTTCTCAGCAGAACCTACCACCTGCTGAAGCAGAGAGAAAAAGCAGAAAGGACAAATACAGTGGAATTTTCAAAGTGATGTGCTTATGTGTGGCTTATTCTGCTACCATTGGAGGACTGACCACAATCACAGGAACATCGACTAACCTGATTTTTACTGAGCACTTCAATTCGTAAGAGACTATAATATATTATTTGTATTCTTCTTAGCCCAGCATTTTAACTTTGTTTCTTGAGCTCTCCTATGGCTCCCCTAAAACACATTAGAAACCTAGACCCTTCATTTGATTTCATTCCTTTTTTTAATTGTTGGGAGACAAAAAGAAATTGCATGTCTGTATTTGCCTTACATGGGGAAAATCTATAAGTGATCTGCCAAAACATGCAACAAGATGACCATTGTTTGATTAAGTGGTACTTTACTATTTGGGTAATAGATTTTTCTGAGAAGGAAACCAATACTTAGCATGAATAGAACATACACTATCTATGTTATTAATTTCTAATACAGCAGGAAATAAGTTCAGTCTGCTCAGCAAAGCGCATCAGGAAACTTTCAAGAGGATAAGCACTGTTGAAATGACAAATCTGGGTCCATTAACCAACAAAAGCAAATAATTTCAAAGCAGTCTGAAACTTTGCTTTCAATGGAACAATAAGGTTTTCCAAAGCATTTTTAATATTCGTTTTCTTATCTATGTAGAGCTGCTTTCAAAAGAAAACTGCAAGATTTCATTCCAAACCCCTTGAAATCCAACAGTTCTTGTTGATCTTCTTTTTCTTCTGCAAATTACCATTGTCAGAAATGCTCCTATTCCAATTTTGAAATAAAACAAACTAAAGCAAAATCCTTTTTTACCCTCCATCCACTGTTTTGTATTTCACATGGCAAAATTGTTGAAGACTAGTTATTGATAACATTTTTACCGTTTGCCTGCAAAGAGTTTACTGCTATTGATACTAAATCACTGTAGAAAGATTATTAAAATCAATCACACTTGTTCATTTTCCAGTGGAAATAGGTCTAGAAAATAAATGTGTGCCCTGTCCATCCTTGCTTCAGGCAAGACCTGTAGTAGATAATCCAACAATAGCAGATCTATGTAACAGATTGTTTTTAAAAAAACATTTAAACTGATCATCGATTCTACCTGAGGAATATGTGCCCTGAAGAACACCTAACTTCAAAATTCAGATTACTAGAAATACTTACACAAATATTCATCCCTGTACAAATTCATTGTAGAACCTGACCACAATAAACTAACATTTTGTAATGGAATCAGCTCTTTAGTATAAAGTTTTTAAGAGCTTGTTTTGTTGCTCAATAAGAAATTTTGGCACGTATTTCAGGAAAGATCATAAACACTTCAGCACGTGATGAAATGTTAGATCATTACTACACTGATGCCAGTTCTTTCTTATCTTGGAATTTTTACATTCAAAAATCGATATGGCTAACCATGTAAAAAAAGGTACATAGTCATCTAATCAATAAATTATGTAACAATGCTTTATATTTTCTGCATAGTTATATTAAGAGTTTCATTTTCCCATCATTATGTACCGTTGTAACTTAGAGCATCACCTCAAAAAAAGGACAGGTGTTTAGGTTTGGTCCCTGCTGGCACTTTATTTGCAATATATATAAGCATCATAGTAAATATAGATCAAGCCTAAAATTTGCACAATACTTGAGAGAGCATTTATAATAAACACTTAAAGCTTCAAAACCCTATGGAATCATCAAAATTATTTTCCTTCTAGCGAGACCTGAAATAAAAAAGATTGGCTAATAATTGGAACTAGTCATTGGGATGCCCTCTATTTGGACATTTGTTTTTTTCCCTTCCATTTTTGTGTCAAGAAGGAAAGCTGCTCAAGGAGACTTGAATTTTCTCACTTTTAACATCAAAGGATCTCTCAGTAGAGCTGGAGGAGCTCAAAGAAAGAGTAACTTCTGTTCACAAAGTAAATTGGAAAACAGGTTGTTTTTACTCTGCCTTTTTGCCTATCTGGCATCAATCAAATTCAACAGTAAAGCTATTTCTTCAGAGAACCAAAGCCCTTCTTTTCTTAAATGCACAGGGAAGGGAGATCTCTGCTTGAATGACCCACAAACAGTAGATTGAGACAGACTCAAAGAGACAAGGTGAGCGGAGACGTCATCCACCTAGCCAAAGAACGTTTATAGAAATTAGTAATAATAATTTTGATTTTAATTAGTTTTGATTTACTTATGGAAGTCTAAACAATACAAGTTTCAGCACTGCTTCCACTGTTGTCTTCTACAGTCATTGGAACTTTTTCATTTGGGTGTAATTTCTTGTGCTAAAGTCTCGTCTCAAAACACTCCTTTCTTTCTGTTTCTTTGTAGTCCCAACAGCCCTTAGACTGTGCATGGCTCTCCATTGCTTACTGAACTCACTTTAGACACGCCTCAGTCAGTGTCAGACCCCCAGACCTGTTGCTTATCCATTGTTCAAACAACTGGCACAGCTGGTTCCCGTAGTGGTCATGATGACCAGGAATGGGATGGTAGGGTGAGGCAAGAGGATACCACAGGCCACCTCATGCTGATGTCTGCTGCCAGCCACTCTCCTGCAGCAGTGCTTTCTGGCAATTCTCGCAAGTCTTCATTCCTTTGCAAAGGTGAACTTAACTTTTTTTTTTCTTTCATCCAGACGTTACCCAGATTGTCAGTGCATCAATTTTGGAAACTGGTTTATTCTTTCCATCCCCATTGCAGTTATTATTCTCCTGCTTTCCTGGATCTGGCTCCAGTGGCTTTTCCTTGGGTTTGAGTAAGTGAATGATATAATCAATAAAACTAATGGTTATTGATAGAAAAGATAATTTGTACCAGGAGTAAATATTGCATCTTAGTTTAAGAGGCTCAATAGGAGGAAAATGCAGCAACAGTGATTTTGTGACCTTGACTAGTATGGCTCAGTCTCTGGATGGGACAAGAATTTTCTAAAATAAGGATCCGGGACTATTCAGCGCAGTGTGAACAGTCCAAATGGGTGTACTCACTCCTTTACAATATACACACATCATTAATCAGTGTATGTGTGCAGGACAGAAGAATACTGAAATCATATACCATTTTTTGACTGAAAGAGTCATAGGAATGACTCACACCCTTCATTGGAGTGAGGCATTGGTTTGGATACTTGAACAATGTCTGTTACAAACTGGATGACTGTATTTGTAAACGGGAGGTAAGAAACTTCTGCTTTTCCTAAAATTATAATTGGTAGTGGTGTGGTAGGGTTTCTATTTCTCCACAGAGCTTGGGCTTTTATGGTTTTGGAGAGGACAATGCTTCCTTTGGGATGATACTTCAAAGCCTTTTTCTCCGTGAGTTCATTAATATCTGGAGAGATAGGTGGGACACCAATGTTCCAAAATTACATGGCTATTTATGGGGCACGACATGAAAAGTGAGACCAGTTTTAAGCAGACAGAATCATCCCATGCTTACCACTCTATATGTCAACATCTATAGTTTTATTTCCTTGTTTTGATAATGTTCTTTTTAACATTGTGTAAGAGTCTTATCCAAGAATGAAAACTCGGCTTGTAGCAAACACTCTGCTGATCAATATGTAAGCTACATATGTGATAAAAAAAATTCATTCAAAAACAAAGTAAAGGAAGACCATAGATTTAAAGAGAATATCATTAAAGAGAGTTATATATTTGATTTTTTCAATTAGTTTTCATGATTAAAAAATCATGAAAATCATCCTTACTCGCCAAATGAGCTGGTCAATAAGAGGACACATTTTGTTGCTGCCTCTGTCTATCTCCCACTGGGCATTGTCAATTCCAATAGGCTCACTTTGGTGTGTGATAACTAAATGAGAGATACTGAATTGTAAAGTGACAGTTTTACATTTGTCAAGTGCTATTGGTAACTGGAAATGTTGGACACTTTTTTCTGTATACATATTAACTCATCATTCAATACTGTGGCTTTACATTCCAGTTTTAAAAACATGTTCAAGTGTGGAAAGAAGAAAACAGCTAGAGAAGAGGCTTCATCACAGGTGATTCAGGAGGAGTACAAGAAACTTGGACCAATTAGGTATTTCAAACTATAAATCTGCAAACAAGAGCAGGTAAATCCAAGTGTCAATTCAGGAAAATTTATAATTCATTCTACTTCTGCTATAGCTACCCAGAAACTGTTACACTTGTCCTGTTCATTCTAATGACCCTCCTGTGGTTCACCAGAGATCCTGGCTTCATCCCAGGATGGTCTTCACTTTTCCCAAAGTAAGTGATCACTTTTGATAACCCAACAAGAATTGTACTGTGCCTTAACTACATATCTGCTTTTCTTACCAAGTTAAAAAAATTAAAACACTTTCAATATTTCAGAAATATGCCAGGCCAAGCTTGTTTTTGTTGTAAACCTTTGTAGTGTATACAGAAGATAAAGTCCAGAAACTTCGCATATGTATGTGAGCAGTAGCTGAAATGTGTTATACCTGTTATAGGATAAAATAAAGTGACTCCTAAGAGGGATTATTACTAGATTTTAGGCTTAGTATGGTGAAGAAAAACGCATAATAATTGATGCCACAGTACCCCACTTCCTCATCCAATGCGAAATTTAAAGAATAAATCTGGTTAGAATTTTTTGATCTACTGCCCTTAGTGACAGCACACTTATATGCATACAGGCCAACATCCCCTGTTTTGACAGCTGAAATTAATGATATAAATTACTGTCCATTCACAGATAATTCCCTTAAAGTCATAGTTCAACTAAATGCCAAAAAGTCAAGAACTATTGTATTTTTTTTTTGCCTTTGCATCAACTTCTCCAGGATCACCTGGATTTCTTTCTCTAAGTAATCAGTCAGTCTTATAGGAACTTACATTACCATGCTATCTCCTTTTGTTTGCTGTAATTACTGCAATTTCAGTTCTGTTTTTCTGTGGTAAAATTTCAAGTTATGCTCTGGAGTGATGGGATGTAGTTGCAGGATTGGGACTAGTAAGACTTAATATTGTTTAGGTCCTTATGAATTCAACATTTATTTCCAGCTATCCCAAATGACAGTTCTAGATTAGGAGGGTAATTTTCCATTTTGTTTTCCTGTGTGTTTGTGATAAATGACGTGTGAACACACATACATCATGCCTTCTCTCTTTAAATATATTTCCACCACTTACACACCTTCCAAGTGCACTTCCAGAAAGCCTGGGAGAGGATGTCACAAGGAATAATAGTAGCATTTTGAAGATTTAAAGTGTAACACAAAATTATTTTGTGCAAAAAAAACCATTAAAAAGTGTATTAAAATTGTTTTTAAATGATTTACTTTTAATCATCAGAAAAAATTGAAAAAGAACATTTGTTTTTTCCCTTATAACAACAGCAGAGCTGATGATCACTGTCTCATATAAAATGTAATGCTCTTGAAAGGGCTTTGGAGTGGTGACCTAATTAAGCAATCATCTAGCTAAGCAATCAGGCTGGGTTGGCTCCTCTTCCTGCTTCCTGCTAACACCGTCGTCACCCAGCATTGTTTAAAGAGCTACATATTAAACTGAAAAACAGGCACTGTAAACAACCTTTCAAATATGGGACTTATGGTTCAAATGGCTTTTTTTTCCATGCAGAGAGCTACATATTCCTATTTGAAGCTGGTTATCATTGTCTGAGGATTTTGTTCATTAGTAGAGAAAAACAGAACATTCTCAAAAATGAGCAGGGCTACAGGCTCTGCACAGGGATGTTACTTTGTGGATGGCCTCTAATGTTGTCCTTGGGAGGAACTGCAAGCATGCGTCACATCACATTAGGCCAAATTCTGTTGTAATCTGGGTGAGGTAACCTGAAGGGAAATAGAAGTTTCCTTACGCACTTTAAGAGGAAAGAAAGCATTTCTTACTATTCATACCCTGACTATTTCTAGATAGCTTTATTTTATCAATCAATTATATTTACAAGCATAAAACCAGTAAATTAGGTTAATACTTTCTGAGGAACAAAAACTTTTCAGTGAAAATAGATGAGTGGGGCATAGGGTCAGCACAGGTACAGCTGCGAGCAAGGCATATACTTAGAAATAAAATACAAACCAAACAAGAGCAACAACAAAGAAATGGGAAAAACCCCTCAGATCTTATGAACTGTATTTCTGTCCCTGTGATGTCCAACAGGCTTGTATCAGTGCCCTGAATTGAGGGTCACATCTCTTACACAATTGTACCCTAAGGACCCTGCATAAAAAATTGCTCAGTGTGTTCGATTTAAGTACAGAGATAGGGATGTGCACAACTTCCTTACGTTTATGGCACAAGAAACAACTATAAGGAAATATTCTCCACCCTTACAGAAATCTGATAGTTTTATGCCACAGTCTCAAGAAGGCCTGAGGAAAGTTCTGCCATCTGAAAAGAGCTTTTACCTTATGAAAAACCACAATGTCACTCCTAGACTAGTGAGTGGGTCCTGTTAGGTGGGAATTGCACCACCCTCAAGGTCTTAAACCAGAAAAGCCTCTCTGATCCTTTATTCTAACATGCTGAAATCAAGAGAGTTACATTGTTCTCTGTGTTAAACCCAGTAGGAATTTATTTTATCAGAACCTGAATTTCCAGAAAGAAACCAGGCTTCATGTTAGGGTGGCAAAGCCCAGGCTCCTCTGATTTTGGAATTTGCTAATTTCCTTGACAGTCATATCTGTTGTCAAACTAAAAAAGACAAAGTAACATTGCTTTCCATCTGAATATAGCTTCCAGCTATCTATTTTTGTCTTTCTCTGTTGGATTTAAAACTCTTCTGTGCTTTAAAAGTATATGTATCTTGTGATTACATCACCTTATAACCTTTTGCTTGACAAACTAAATGAAATGCTTAAATCTTTGTTTCAAACAATATTTCCCATCACTCTCACGACCCATGTTCATGTTCTCAGACCCTTGTATGCATCCTCACATTACTGAATACCCCTTTAATATGCAGACACTGATATTTTTGAAATCCTAGCAGAAATACCACCATTTAATAATGTTACCCTCATACTTTTTAAGAGCTACGTTTTGTACTGTCAGCAAATTTTTAATCCACATTTCTGCTGTAGCACTATTGAGTAGAGCCCATTATTTCCAGCTTTATCAGATGCCTTTCAAAAATACATTACCTCTACCAGGATGTTCTAATAAATATTGTGTAACCCTACAGGGAGCAGCACAGGGTAAAAATGCCTGTTTCCTCCCCATCTGTTGACAGCACAGGATCACACATCATTTCTGCTACAGCAGTTTCCTTCTATGTCCTGGTCCGATTCCAGACTGTAGGATATTAGCTTCAATTAGAGGAGTTCCAGGTTGGCCTTTGGCCTTTGGGTTTATGAGCCTCATAAGAAACAGAAAGTTCAACACTGAGCTGCAGCTGATTACAGCTGATGTAGGCAAGGCGGGCTTCCCTCACTCTTCCTAAGATTATTGCCAGAATGTAATGTATATTTTCTTCATGACTTACTGCTTTCTTTACTTCTAATACAAGACCACTATGTATTTTTGTCCACAGCCGTGTTCTTTACAGTGATCTCAGTTGGAGTCATTGTGAGATCTCCTGAATCAACATTTTTGCTTCCTTATAGCACAATCAGATTTGCAGTCTTATAAGCAGGTAGATGTTGTATATGCAGTTGTATTGCAACTTGGATAAATATGCTTTAAAAAACATTTATCTGAAAATTCGATAATGATTGAAAAGCTTCTGTTTGGAATGGTATCACATGTGTGTCCTCATAATAGTTTGACTGATTGTAGGATGTTGTGTGTGTGTCCCAAGCAGGTTTTTTGAGAATAGTATTTTGCATCAGGAGTACTAAGTTTGTGAGCAAAAAGTTGCACTCCCTAGTTCAGCTAAAGTCCAAAGTCCTTCACCTGGGGAGGAACAATCCCTGCAGGAAGGGGGCTGCAGGGTCACCTTGACAAAGTTTAAAACCACGTGGGAGGGAGCAAAGAGAAAAGAGTCAGGCTCTTTTTAGAGGGGTTCAGTGACAGGATGAGAGACAATGGGCAAAAAATGAAACTTACAGGATCCCTCCTGAACATCAGGAAATGGTTTTTTACATGAGATGGTAACCCAGAAAGGTTTTGGAATTTCCATCCTTGGAGATATTAAAAAAAAATGTCTGATCATAGTCCTGGGCAGCTGTCTTTGAGTGACTCTGACTGAGCAGAGGAGATTGGACCAGACAGCATCCTGAAGCCCCTTTCAAACTCAAGCATTGCATGAAAATGGAGCTGCCTAGAGGAAAGTGACAGCATGGATTGTTTCTGTACCTAGATCTCGCTTTCCTTCAAAACTTCTAGCAAGTCTTAAAAGAATGTAGGATAGGATCCAAGAGGAAGAGATTTTGGCTCTCTAGATCTGGTGCATCTGGTCCTAGGCTAAAGATGATATACAGGCAGAACCTCCTGCCTTAAGAAACCGTATAAATATAGTAATATTTTTTTCAAAATGTATTTTCTATGCAGACAGACACTAGGAAGCAGGAGAATCACTTTAACTTCTATGGCATCTTCATTTTGTGACAACTTAGTGTTACTTAAAATAATGCTGGTTTTGATGTAAATCATCTATGCATATTAAGGAATCTCACCTAACAAAGCAAGGGGATACATCAGATTTGATATTTGTATCATATAACTGAGAGAAATTTTTTTCCTCAGTGAAAAGCTCTGGTTCAGTACAAAACATTAAGCTGCTGGGAAGATTGGATGGGAAGTTATTATTGGACCTACTGTAGCTGAATATTTAGAAAGCATATGGTCTGAGGCTGAGAGAACAAATATATTGGTGTATTGGTTCAGAAAATCTTAGAGAAGAACTTACAGAAAATAGAAAAAAAATAACAAGGTTAAGAAAATGTTTGCTTAGCTTTCTTCAGTAAAATTTCTATTCATTTTAATGACTATCTTGACTGAAATAAGACAGACTGGGATATGTCACCAGCTAACATTGCGTAACAGGCTTGCATGTGTTCAAATGGTCTTACAGCTCAGCTTTGCACCTTGCCTGATCTTGGGGCTACTCTTTACAAGTTAGAAGGATATTGAAGCAGTTTAGGAAACAGTAGTGCACACAGTTCTTAGGCACTGGAAATGACCGAAACAAACATGGCCCTTGTGACTGTGACTCCAGTAATAACAGCCATAGGAGGATGATAATAAAGTTCTACTGCCTTTCCTTGGCTACAAAAGCATTGCCCTTTGTGGGTATGCACTGTGTTCTTTAAGGCCTCTTAAACTGATTCTATTTGCAGAGCATGTTAAAATTATTAAATTTATCATTAAACTGTGAAAACTAGTTATTTAAGCATCAGCTACTCCTGAATATTCCCCTCACCCAGCTTATTTCTGTGTGGCAAAATAACATATGCTTACTCAAGATGTTTATTTATGAATTTATAGGGCCTGCACCAAAAATCTCCATAGATGTGAGGGAATGACCTTCATTGTCTTCCAGGTGCCCACCCAGCCACATTCTCACTGCCTCCCCTAAACAGAACAGGGGAGAAAATAAGGTCAAAAATCTTGTGGGTCAGGATAAATACAGGGATTACTGATTGCTTATGAGTTACCATTACAGGCAGACTTGATATGGGAAAAATTAATTTAACTGCAAATTAAAAATAGAGTTGGATAGTGAGAAACAAAGACAAAACTAAACCACTTTCCCCCCATCCTCTTTTTTCTGGACTCAACCTGACTCCTTCAGTCCTTACTCCTCTAGCTCTTTCCACCATACCTAATGGTGCAAGGGATGAGGAACAGAGGGTTATGTTCAGTCCACAGCAGACTGGACTTTTCTGCTACTCTATCCTCTTCTTCCCTCCCCTCCTTCTCCTGACTACATATATTTAAGTGGTTTTTTTTGCTTGTTAACTTCTCCTTAGGTATAAAAGCTATATTACGGATTCAACAGCTGCCTTAGTGATCGGCCTTCTGTTCTTTATTATTCCAGCAAAAACATTGTCTAGGACATCAAATGGAGAAAACAGTTGAGTATATTTTGATGTCGATTTTACTACAATAAGGTCTTTAAGATGCTACTGTAAATGTAACTTATTGCATTGGTTAGAGGAATGTTGTTAAATACTAATGCTGAAGTCTTAATAGAGGGTATAAAGCACTGAGGTGTAAAGCATCCCTGGCCCGGAAGTCAGTGCCAACAATTATACAATGTGAGCAGCAGGAGTCAGTGCTGTGCAGGAAGCTGCTGCCGGCAGCCCATGGACACCAATGGAAACCACCTTCCCACTGGCTGCAATGGGTTTTGAAATGGGACTGCATGGGGCAGAGCTAGGATTATGCTTTGAAAATTTTTCTGCTTAATCAGGATACCCTATAAAGCTCAAAACTGTACATTAATTCATTATCATATAATTTTTCCTCTTCCAAATGAAATTTTTGTTTAAAGTACACCTCTGGGTTGTCCTCTTTATGCATTCAGTTGTGCTATTGAAGACAATGGGATCTAGGGGTTCACAGAGAATGCAAGGTCAGAACCTAAATGAGTCTAAGTGAAATAGCATTTGCTCAGCAATCTGCCTGAATAGCACAGTTTTACTGGGTAAATTAAACTCATTGATATCCTACAGCTGTCTTCCACATAGGGGAGGAGGGGAGAGGGGCCAGTGCTCCACTGGTGGAAACCATCACAGCTCTAATATCTCCAAACTGTGACAATTTTCCCCAGTTAAAGATCTGTCCCAGGAACTGCAGGTTGTTTCTGTCAGAGACTTGGTTCGTGTTATAACGATGAGGTTTTGTCTTGAATTAGTCCCAAGTACTTCCTCAGGGAGATTATTTCAAGATATTGTCAATATGTTTTTAAATGTTGGTTGGAGGGCTATTTTTGATTTTTTTTTTCTCTAGCTGTTTTTGGTTACACTCCACTGATTACTTGGAAGGAATTTCAGTCATGCATGCCCTGGGAAATAGCTATTCTTGTTGGTGGCGGGTTTGCACTGGCAGACGGCTGCGAGGTAATGCAATTTATCGAAGATACTGAACAAATAACATGCATCAGTAGCAATTCAGACATGAAGTGAATTCACAGTTATTCTCTTGCTTTAGCAAGTCGTTCTGTAGCAATATTGAAGAGGATAAATGTGAGAAATACTCAAGATATTCAGAAAGCAGGTTTAGTGAAAAAGAAGTTTCCTGGGTCTTCCAAGACTAGGAAGACAGTCAGTGATGACTATTGTTTCTTATTTAATTTAAATCTGATGGGGCAGGAGTTGTGAAGACACACTGTTTCCAGAGCCTTAGGGTTAACGTCATTGAGATAACTCCCATGTGGAGCCTCATGGCTACTCTAGTAAATCAAGCAGCTTTGAACCTAGACTCTGGTTATGAAGACTAATATACTCACATTACCATGGTCTCATTAAGACTTCTCTAACCATCCCAGAGATGCATATATGAACAAATGAAATATAGTTTGCATGGGCTTCTATAGGGGACAATCAAATTAGAAAAATGGTCCTAAAAACATGGTAGAATTATGGAAGATATTTCAGATTTTTCTCTTTTACCTAAATACTTCACAATTAACAGATGAGTAAAGTCCTGGTTTATACCATTTTTAAAGTTTTCCTTTCAGTGACTTGCTAAACATAATCATGTCCTCATGTTCCTTATGCAGGTTTCAAAACTTTCTGAGTGGGTAGCAAGTAAATTGACCCCTCTAGGATCATTACCCTTGTGGCTGATTATCCTGATATCCTGCCTTATTGTCACTTCAGTAACAGAAGTAGCCAGCAATCCAGCTACCATTACAATCTTTCTCCCCATACTATCTCCTTTGGTGAGTATAACAAGCTTATTTTTAATCAGAATCTATCATCCATGTAATAATGCAGCTGCTCAAAGAAGTAGTTTTAAAAAGTCTCAATAAAATACTTAATGCAGTTTTTTTGCTCTCCTGTATTGTGCATTGGATACTTGGTTGCTTTAGGTGTTTCTAACAAGAGATGCTGAAAAATTGGTAAAATTAGATAAAATGTCATTTCGTGATTTAAACCCAGATAGCAACGAAGCCACAGGACAGAATTAGACCCTGGACAGAATTAGAAGGGGGAAAGATGGAAAACTCATGGGTTCAGATGAAGACAATTTAACAGGGAAAGTAAAATCCCCATGTGTAAGCAAAGCAAAACAAGTAATTAATTCACTGCTTCCCCTGGGCAGGCTGCTGTTCAGCCATCTCCAGGAGAACAGGGTCCCATCACACATAACAGTTACTTGAGGTAAGAAATGCCACCACTCCAAACTCCCCCTGCTTTATATACTGAGAATGATTCCATATGATGTGGAATCATATGGACCCTAGGTCAGCTGGGGTCAGCTGTCCTGACTGTGTCTCCTACTGATTCTACCCCAGTCTCCTCATCAGTATGGCAGTGAGAAAAATAGAAAAGGCCTCTGCTCTGTGTAAGTGCTGAAGAAAAACATCCCTATATTGTCAACATTGCGTTCAGCACAAATCCAAAACCTACAAGCTACTGTGAAGAAAATTACCTCAGAAAACTCCAGTACAGTTAAACATGTGAAAATTGCTATCATTACTATTTGTGAATATTTGAAGCTCTTAAAAGGACAATTCTCTTTGGGCTTCTTCAGGACTGCATCTTCAGAAAAATGGGAAACACTGCAGATTGTCACAAAGAGGAGAGAGGGCTAATAGATGTGATTTGTTTGTAACTCATATTTCTTCTGTCCTTAGATCAGTTCAGATCTTTTGTCTCATGTTTATCAAAATAGCCAATTCTTTCTTTTTCAAAACTTCCTGATTGTCTTCTAGTCTGTAGCTTTTCCTCTTGGATATCCTTGACACATACTAATGCCTTTTTCTTTCAAAGAAATGCTACACCTGTTTTCACAGAATTACAGAATCATTTAGATTGGAAAAGATTTGTGAGATCATCATGTCCAACCTTTGACTGATAACTACTTTGCCAAATAACCAAGACACTAAGTGCTCTGTCCAATTGTTTTTTGGACACTTCCAGAGATGATGACTCCACCACCTCCATGGAGAGTCCATTCCAATGTTTAACAACCCTTTCACTAAAGAAATTATTCCTGATGTCCAACCTGAACCTCCCTTGATGCAGCTTCAGGCCATTTCCTCTTCTATCACTAGTTGTTTGGGAGAAGAGACTGACCCTCACCACCCTCCTTTCAGGGAGTTATAGAGAGTGGTGAGGTCTCCCCTTTGATGCCTTTCCCCAGACTGACCACCCCCAACCCCTTCAGCTGCTCTTCGCAAGGACTTGTGCTCCCAAGCCTTCCCCAGCTCCATTGCCCTCCTCTGGACCTCAATGTCTTTCTAGTAATGAGGGGTGCAGAAATGGACAAAGCACCCAAAGTGTGGCCACAACAGTGCTGAGTGCAGGGGGACAATCACTGCCCTGGTTCTGCTGGCCACACTATTGCTGATACAGGCCAGGATGGCATCAGCCTTCTGACCACCTGGGCACAGGCAGGGTCATGTTCAGCTGCTGTCAACCAACACAGTCAAGTCCCCCTCCACCTGGGCAGCCCCTCTGCCCCAGCCTGTGGTGCTGTCTGGGGTTTTTGTGACCCTAGGGCATGACCTAGCCCTTGGTCTTGTTGAACTTTATCCACCCAGCCTGTCCACATCCCTCTGCAGAGCCTTTCTATTGTCCTGCTGGAGACTCCCATCCAACACTCACACCCAACACAGTGTTATTCACAACTTTACTGAGGGTACATGAGATCCCTTCATCTGGATCATCAATAATATATTATATACAAATTCAGATTTATCATCTTTCTTGTAGTGTTTTTGCTTTTCATTCCTGTATAATGTTCTTAAAAAATGATTTACCAAAAAAGGCGATTTCTCATTGTTTAATCTGGCAGTGCCATTCACATTTCACTTGTGTTAAGAGAGGAAGTTTGTATTTATGTATTTAATTTGGCAAATCCTTTGACAGCTGTACTCTCTCTCATTTTTTGGTAGGCTGAAGCCATTCATGTGAACCCACTTTTCATTTTGATACCTGCAACCTTGTGTACTTCCTTTGCATTCCTGCTTCCTGTAGCAAACCCAGCCAATGCCATTGTGTTTTCATATGGTCATTTAACTATTATGGACATGGTGAGTTTTAAGCAAAAGTTCTAAAGGAGATTTTTGGCATTTAAAATTTTTTCTTCAGCATCTTGATGCATGTTTCTGCTTTTTTCCCCCTCTTCTTTAGGTGAAAGCCGGCTTGGGCATTAACATCATTGGAGTTGCTGTAGTTATGCTTGGAATTATGACATGGATAGTGCCTATATTTGATCTCTATACTTACCCGAGTTGGGTGCCCAACATTCCATCTACAAATGGTACTGGGCTGTAAAAAAAAAAAAAAAAAAGGTTTATTTTTTTTCTCACATGTGGTGAGTCACTTAAAATGCTTTCAGTCACCACAATGATAAGGATCTACATTACTATAAATGCTGTATTTCACAGTCCCAGAGACGGATGATCCAGTCTGAGAGTCTAATCAGGAAGTGTGCTAGACTTTCTAAAGATCATAGTTAGATCAGGTTTCTAATGTAGTTCAGCTAGTCTGAATTTTTATATCTTCATGTTATGAAGGAAAAGAAATAAATGTGCATAGCCATTATCACTGGCAATTTGCTGCCATTCTCAGGGTAGCAAAATAATGAAATTTAGATTTTATTATTTCTAATGCAAATCCTTGCTATTATTATGTGGGGGTTCTCAGAGAGAATGTAGGTTTTCTGTTTTCTGGATACAAACTCTGTTCGAAACAGTGTTGATCACAAACAAAAGATCGGGGAGGGGACTATCTTGAATCCGTAGCTTACAGACCAGCAGTCAAATATGCACAAAAAATGGAGAAGAGCAGCATGACCACTTACACAGCACTTTATCTATAAGCACCTTGTAGCCTGGAAGGAAAATGCATACTTAAGCATATGCTTAGCCTACATCCTCCCAGGACCTCATTAAAATATGTTGTTGCTTTGTAAAAAACATATATATATATATATTTCTCTGGATAGACGTATGTTGATAGATGTGAGTTGATCTGTACAAATGGAGACTAAATTATCATCACACCGCTCTACCAAAAGTAGATATATCCCCTTGAGGATTGAAACCATGAGACAAAGCTGAAGATTTAACAGTTGATCTTTCAATCAAGTGCACCTTCACCAGGAAACTCATGATCTCTGCAGGACAGGTGGCAGTTTAAGGGTACTAGACTGTGTTAATATTGTAATGTTCTAAACACAAAATGGTGCAATGTGGCCAGAATGTGAGTTGAAGTTCAAAGATATCTTCAAATAATGATGATCTACCTGCTTGTGACACGTTTTCCACAATAAAAACTATGGCCTTGCCTGTTGTGGAGATCCATGACAATTTGAAAAGAGCATGTAATTAGTAGTCTGAATGAAAGCTGCATGTATTTAGATTGGACATGCCTTGGGACAACTCTATGATAATACTAAATGTCAATCCGTCTTTTAAAGATAGTGTCCATTTTTCTTAACAACAACAACAACCAAAAAATGCTTTTGGTTTTTGATTAATGGTTTACATTTATTTTTGGTAGTGCATATTTAAAGATGTCAGTCATGACTTCTGTAATTCCAGAATGCAGTGTATAATGTCGTAGTTTTCCTTTAGCTACTAGTTGCATGTTCAGCTGTAGTGAATTATTAAAAAAGCACTTTTTCTTAATGAATGGTTCTGTGTAAGTATTGAAGTAAATACTGGTGCATGACACCATGCTTTTTAGCCTGATTGAGGCTGCTATCACAGGTTTTTTATACAGTGGCAAAATAGGACTATGACCATAACCGGGGCAATCAGGAGCTGCCACTATACAAATAATGTTTATTGAGCCCTATACAAATAATGTTTATTGATTATCATTACAGATATACAATACTTGGCTAAATGAAGTCAGGTACCAGAGGGAAATGCTGACCCAAGATCTAATCCAAGATACAAGTCCTGGATTATATCATACAGCATTTTCCCAGAAGCATATGCAGTGCAGGAGCTCATGGCTTTTTCAGGCCTTTGGTCCTGCAGGAATAGAGGAAGACCAGAAAGGAGTGCTCTTACTTACTTTAAGATATCACCTTCTGATTTTGTCAGTAATTTCCCGATTATTCAAGAGCAGTGGAAACAGTGAATCACAGTATTTCAAGTGGAAGGGATCTCAGAAACATCCAGTCTTGCTCAAAGCAAGGTTATTACTCTGTTCAGACCAGGTTGCTCAGGGATTTGTCTAGGCATCTTGAAACTCTCCAACATGAAACCCAACATGCACAATTTCCCTGACTAATGTTCTCCAGTGCTTTACTGTCCTTGTGGTGAAATATTTTATCTTTAAACAAATGAGCAAACATATTAATTTTAGGTTAAGAGAGTCATTATTATCCCTTTTATTTTGGATGGATTCTTTCTGTTTGTAAAACTGTTTTTTTGCTTTTTCATGAACCACAAAGAAGGGAAGACAATCCCCTTTGTGGCCTTATGTTCACCATTCCCACTGGATGTGATATTTTTAATCTCCACAAGTCTGCTCTGCAAAGCCTTACAATCATGTGAAAACTGTTGTTTACCCAAAGGAAATCTGTTAACTGTTTCTGAGCTGCCCCAGCTTTTATTAATTTTCCCAAAACAGAATTGGCTGTTATAACCTTAGCCTTCAATATGACAATGAGGTCTACAGAGGTCCATGAATGCTCTTCTCCATTAAATCTGGCTTTGACATCCGTATTCTCAATTTAAGTTGCATATCTTCATGGAAGAAAATAACCATTTTGCACCAGTTAAGAGAAGTTGTCAACCATAACAAGTGGTACAGTTTTCAGTAAAGCTGAAGCTGTTTGTGTTGGCTGATTTTCAGCTGTTCATTTTCTTTATTTTCTGACTTATTCGTAGAATCAGTATGACAACAAAGGCCTGTCATGTCTGAACCCTCACGTAATTCAGACCACAGAATTTCCCTAAACTAGTTTTTCAGGGCAGAAATTATGTTTAAGTATCTTAGTAAACAAGAAAAATAATAAAATTGTTTAATGAAAGATGCATTTTTAAAAACTATTTCCACTGAAATTGGTGTATGCAGTGGATAATGCACAAAGAGACAGGGGAGAGATTTGTAAAGCTGGTCATCTCTTGGACCTCATGTTTTTATAATTTGTTGAAATAAAATACAGAATTATATATAAACTGACTTTCAGCAACCAGCATCTTAATTGTGTCATAATGTACTAAATTAGTGACAAAAGTAAATGATTAAGCATGATGGTTTTTGGAGACTATATCCTGCAAGTAAGCCAGTTATGAACCATCAAGTTGGTAGTACTGGGAAAGTAGGGTCTCAGCAGGATTTTTAACTTGTTTTTCCAGAAGTTTAAGGAATGGGTCAGATGCAATGTTTGAGATTGTTATTATTACTAACTTATTTTTAAAGTTTTTAGGAATGTTTTAAGTAAAAGTTAATGACCCTGCCGTGCAGGGTCAATATAATATTGATATTATATTCCCCACCTGAGAGCATTGAAGTGGAGAAAAAAGAATTTCAGTGTGGCTGTCTGGGTACTCAAGGCGTGGATTTAGCTTGCACTGCAGGCACAGATCACTATGCTGATCACCAGCAGAAACATGTTCTTCACATGATGCTATTATATTCCTTGCTTTGACCAGAATTTGTATTAGGACAAATGGTGGAAATGCACCTATAATTATTTTAAGAGTTGATTAATATATGACAACATTAACTATTTGTAAATTGCTTTGTTCATGATTTTCATATAAAAGGTGGGCTTTTTCTTTGAATCAGATAAGTCTAATTAGTTTACTGTAATAGTACATAAGTAATATTTGTGAGTTACTATTTATTTGTGATCTCATTCCTGATAAATTAAAAGGAGCTTTTGCCATGTACTTCACTGGGCATATGTGCCAGGTCTTTGTTCTCCTTTTCTATGGCTACACTATATTTAGTGTATTTTCACTTTATTTTGGAAGATGTGCATTTAGATTACCAGAAACCACAAACCATGTGTACCCTGGAAAAATCTTCTTGACTTTTCTATTATACAACCAGGCAATCAGATCAATCTTGCAGCATAAATCCCTTTATGTACTTTTAAAATTAAATGACTGTGTTTGTTTACTGCCAGGGTCTAGCTTGTTTAAAATCAACAAGCCCAAGGCTCAAGGGCTCACTGAAGAACAGCGCAGCACAGCAGCTCAGGAAGAGTGTAGCAAAAAAAAATCCTGGACCTTACAGCTCTTTGATTAGGTGTAGATAGCAAACCATTTTACATGTGAATAACAACAACAAAAATACTCTTGTATTATTATGATTTGGGATGGCTTAATTAACAATACATAGCACTCCGGTGCTTTGGAGGGCTTATAGCAAATATTTATTGAAAGACAGACTCTTTTATACAGTGTCTTAGTACAATCAGTATGATTGGTCATGTAAAGCAACACCTTGTGACCGTTTTATTACAAGTAAATAACAAGTTAGAAAAACAACAGGTGTCAGGAGGAGGATATCTACCAAGATTGTTTTGGGTTCCTCCTTATGATTTCTCGGGCCAGACTAGAGAGAACACTAAGTTCCCACAGGCTTCAAGCTACTGCTTGGAGCCTAAAATCCATGTTCTGAGCACTGTCAGTTCCCACACTCTTGCATGTTATGTGTAGCTGCTGTCATGACTGGAAGGCTTCTAGTGACCTCTTGGATGCCCAGAAGTCTAGTCCTACCCCTCACCTGCCCTGCCCTTGGCAGCCCACAGCAGGATACCACTTTCTCTGATGGTGGCACCGTGCTGCCCCAGAGCACCTGAGGACATCCCTCAGTGGTCAGGCCTGCACATATATCAGATCACTTTGCAGCTATTAGTCAGAAATGGTAACCTTCTGTTATCAGTTTCATTCGTGTCTGCAAACTTCATTTGATGGTTTATGGTTTTAACAATGACTTAAACTGAATGCTTGTCAGCGTTATTCCCTAACACTTTTGCCTTTTGTGTTTGAAAGCCTATGTATTTTACCTGCACAATGTTCAATTTCTGCACAACTTTCCTTTACAATACAAATCTACTATTTTTAAAATAAACATTTTCTGAATGCTGTACAGTTCAACATGTATTAGTGGTAAACTAAAAGGAGCTAAAGTTGTGATCTGCAAAGGAAACTTATTTGTCAATAAAAGTTCCTGAGATTTCTTAAACCTTTTTTATTGTTATATCTCAAAACTTGATATATATGGCAGAGAAAAATACCTGCCGAGAATAATTTAAATTTGCTGGATATTGAAAAAGTCTCCACTTTTAAAATAATTTAGAAACGAGAAAGATCTTTCAGCTTTGAAAAGCAGTTGCAGTAAAAAAATCTTCTCTCTGCCATGTTCGTCTACAAACACGGAATAAATATATCACAGTCTCAAACTGTTTTGGGATTAATCAGAAATTAGAAGATCAGAAAGCAAGGCATATATCTATGCAAAATAGTTCTTTAGTACCGGGTTTCTGATTCAGGAATAACCATTTTAGGTCAGGATGCTGGAGCAGACCCACAAGGATAGCTGCAAGAGTCATTTCCAAGCATTTCATTTGGTCAACTTTTGAGCGGAGGGCATCAGATTCTGCCATCTTCAGTTGTGGTAAATGTGGAAAACTGGGTGAAAATTCCAGATTGCTGATCTAAGTTTGCAAAATATCTGTACAAGACGTAGGATAAAAGCTACCATGAGAAATCTAAAGAACCAGCAAGCTGGTTCAAACCATCCAAAATAAAATTCTAGTTAAAAGCATGGTCCTGAAACTCTTATCCTCAGGCATCAATCCAAGAATTCTGCAGGGCATTTTTGTGCATCTTGCTTCCTTCCCATAGAGATTTCCATTTTCATCTTGCAACAACCCAGGAAACATGAAAACTTTTTGTGACTGCCTCAAATGCTGACTAATTTGAACCCACAGCTTTTATATCGCAAGAGAGATCAGTGTTACCAGGATAAGCCTTCTTCTGACAGACCTTAGAGCCAACAGAGAAAAATTCCTGAGGCCCAGAAGTAGAGTTTTAAGTAAATAGCCAGGGCAATGGGATGTGAGGGGCAGCTCTGGTCTGGTGGCTGGACCACAGTCACACCTGTGCTATCTCACACTGGTACCCTGTCCAAGGTACAGGGAGAGACTTTCACCCTGGGAAGATGAGGATAAGAATATTTTGCTGTAGCTGGATTATGGTCTCATACCCCACAGAGAGATACAGGCACAGTGACATTCATAGATGCCTAAATTAGGAATCAATTTGAAAAACCTAAGAGAGTAATTTAATATTTCCAGGACCAAGCAGGCAGGCAGATTCACAGATTGTTGTTTGAATATAGCTCTTTAGGTAAGAAATCGTGAAAAAAATAATTTCAAAGCCTATGCTAAAATAAAGACAGCTGCTTTTTCAGGCCAGGTGTTTAAAAATGAAAGTCTTTTTATAATAAGTGGGATTTAAAACAAAATAATTCAACAGCCTAAGAGGCAAGACATTTATGGTACACAGAGCATCACTGAGGTAAGGTTTCTTAATCCTGAATGTTGTAATTTATGCTGTATTATGCCCATCTTCACCTGTGCTTATCTTGAGCATAGATAACAAAGCAAGCATACTAAAGCTAAAACACATTAGCATCCTAGGCTAAGTAAGTCTGGAATAACTAAGCCATAAGTATTTGATAGTTTTACTTCTTGGCTCAGCAGAAGTAAACAATGTTAAAGTATTTTGTATTTTGTGGCACTTTCTTGAATACATAACAAATGGAAAAAGCATTTTCTGCTCTCCTAGATGATTTCTCTGAACAATTTCCCCCTTAAGTTATCTTGAAAAGCTCTGTCTCATGTCATAGAAATAAAAGGAAGAAAAGAAGAAAAGAAAATAAATGAGAAGAGAAAGGGAACAAGGAAGAAGAGGAAGGAAGAGAAAGGGAGAGAGAGGGAGAGAGACAGAGAGAGACAGAGAGAGAATAGCTAACCTACAATCTGCAGTTCTGTCTCACCTTTCAAAACTGGTAATGATCCATGTACAAGACTGACAACTTCTCCTGACATGCTTCATGGATTTGAAAAGTTCAGTTTGCATAATATAGAAAACCATGTGATGGCTAGTTCTTTCTTTAGATGTTATCATAATGCTTCAGAGGAGAAGGAAATAGATGGCATAGATAGTACTATATTTTTTCCTGTTCTCACTGTGACAGCAGATGGAGTTTTGCACCCATTAAGAACAATTCTTCAATTTCAATAAGCCTTTAACCCTTTCCTAGTTACACTGCATGTTTTCAGTGTAGCAATTATTGAACACATGGCTTAGGCAGTAGCTCATGGGTGACATTTTTCAAAACCAATCTTGAAATTCTTAGGTGTGGAGTCCTCTTCATGTAATAGGGAAATATGACTAAAGCCTTATAACTACAGCTGAACTTCCAGTGCCCTCTTCCAGCCACTTGCCTCCTTACTTTGAAGTTGTACTGAACTTACAATATGATTTTACAGACCACAAAGAGGAAATAGGTTGTGTTATACATGATGTTGACAAGGTCAATGAAGGTTATTAACTGAAGCTGTCAGGAGCTTAGGAGTTTTCTGCTTCTGCTACACAGCTGTGATTGGACTAAATCACAGGAAATCTAAATCTCTTCCTAGCTAATCTAAGATGGAAACTTCCATCTGCTCTGATTCCCCTTCAAAGGTGGAAAAGTAGAGTAGTAGACAGCCGAACTTGGTCCAGCCAAACAGGTCTTGTGTCTATAATGCTCCCTCAACTGTGTGTCCTGGTTTAGGGCAAATTTGGGAGGAAACCTCTGAATGGGGGTTCCTCTGGAGAGCAAAACCTAAATGGCCCCTCCCCCCAGTCAGTCCAGGAAAAGAACTTCCTCGGAGAAAAGTGGAAAAAACTATTTATTTAACAAACAAACTGCCCACAAGCATAAGGAATGAATAATATGGAACAATAAAACCTCTCGCTGGTCCGAAGAGAGAGATGGCAAAACTGAGAGAAGTCCTTGCCGTGAGCCAGCTCAGCTCTCTCAGTCTCTTATCATCCCCACTCCCTTCGGTGCTGGAAAATGCCGAGGTCCAGGCCCGGTGGGCCACAGGTGCAGCTCCTGGTGCTCCCCTGGATTTTTTCAGTCCAGTGCAGATTTAAACAGTCCCAAGAAAAAAAAAAGGGAAAAGAAAAAAAAAACAGTCCAGGAAGCTTCTCTGCCTCAGCTAGCTAGACTAACTAAAAGGAAAAAAAACTCTCTCTTGCTGCTGTCTGTGCATCCGACAAACACCCAAGGACGATGAAGAAGAAGTGAGGAGGAGTGAAAACTGTTTTTTCAAACCAAACTGCACGCTTCTTCTTCCCTGCTCACTCTCAGAATCAGTCTTAAAGGTACAGAACACACAGCACACACAGAACAGACGATTGGGGATACAGGCACCATGGTCACCCTAGGACACTGTGTCACAACCAAAGGCAGCTAAATGTTAGTTGGACCCTAAACCAACCTCTTCCAATGGATTTTACCTTGCACAGTCACCTGGGAGCATGGCTCCTGGGGTTACTGCAAAGGTTGTCTTCTGACAGTGGATACCCATACAAGAAGCTTGCCGAGGAGGAATCCTCAACTTGGTTCAGTTTCTACAACCACCTGTAGAATGCATATTCCCTCAACAAAAACCTGGGTCTTCTTCCTTGTCCACATCTGGGAAATGTCAAGCTATCTCTGACTTGAAGACATTGAGCTCTTTTCCTGAAAAGTAAATAGTGTTAGTGGAAAAGCAAACAATACTAAAAGAAAACAATAGTACTAATTACTCTTAGCTACTGTATTGTGTAGGGCCCTAGCAAAATTGTGAGTGTTCTTTTAGGTTAGCAGTGCAAATGAAAATAAAAAACATTTTCAGAGACTGGTGACAGACAACACTAATGGAAGGTTTGAGCTTCTTAGCAGTGGATCAGAGCTATAGAAAATCCCACACATTTTACTTTAAAGAATAGCTGTAAGCACTTGCAATGTGATTGCCCAGGGTTGTGAGCCATATTTTGCTGAAATCCATTTGTAAATAAAATTCATACATAAATAATATCACATCACTTGATTATGGTTGCAAATTAAATAGTACTGTTTTCCAAGGTATGTGCTCCCCTAGGATAAAATGATGACTCTCAGCAGGACCAAGCAATAAATTGCCAGCATTATATTGGCTTCTATCTTAATTGTGAAAGTAACTAAATATCAGTTGGAATGTGGAACCGGTTTGGGCATTTTTCCATATTTTCGTGCGTCTAATAATACCTCAAAGCATAGCAATATCAAAATGTTTTTGTAGGTACTTATTACTACAATAAATAGTCTTTGTAAATTTGATTATAGCCAAGACAGTAAGGAACTTGTATTAACAATACCTGTAAATGCAAAAAGCATGGCACAATAATAAAAGACTTTGGATTTGGTTAACATATTAGCATTTGCAGGTGATAATGTTGCTATTAACTTCAGGAGGTATTATTACTCCAGCTGGATAAAAACAACAAAAAACTACTGAGAAAAGAGAACTCCATTCAGATGAATGCCAAGTTCATCTACTTGAGTTTCAAGAAAGTAGTCTTTGGTAGCACAGAAAGTATAATAATACGGATTTCAATCTGTGACAAATAATTTAAATTTTTCTCACATAAATTAGCCATGTCTCAGCTGGAACCAGAGAACATGGTGACCAATTGATCAATGCTTCCTGTAAAGGTTTACTTTGTGTTTGTGTTTAACACTTTGAGCTGCCATTCTGTTTCTTACTCAATCTTCAGCTCTCTAGACTGAAACAACTAAGATGTTTATGTAAATTCCTGAGCATGGTGCTAGTGGTCAGTCATGGGGAGATCAGCACAGAGACATCTTATACTTTACCCAGTACCTGAGTCTGATAAGTAGTACTGCTCATGTAATTATCTGTATATAGAAGCAGCATTTCCTTCATGAAGTTCAGTACACTGAGTTCCCCGATGCTCAGAAATATTGACAAAATTAAGTATGGAAGAAGTAATGTATATTTTAAGTGAAGTGTAAGTATTTATCTGATAGATAGAAAATTTCCAATGGGATGTCTGCCTAGTGGGTTCCTCATCATTAGACAGTTTTCAATTTCTTTTCAAACCCCTTGGCTATGTTATAATTATTATTTTTAAAACTTTTGTTCATTTGTTAGTGCTTTTCTGGACAGTTTGTGGTATATCTATATCCCTTCTGAACCCAGGTGCCACAGAGGTGGAGACCTCTTAGGGTTCAATCATATACAGGCAGGGATTCCTGATAAATCTAGATAAAGCCCAATCAGTTCTAAGTTTGGTAACCCACGCTCCTTTTCTACATCCCAAAGTGCAGTTTATGTAATTTTTTAATTCCTTTTGGAGAAGCATTTTTGTCTGCTTATGAACCACTACAGACCCTGGACTTTTTCTACTGCTATCCAGGTAAGAAATCCTTAACTTCATGAAAGTAATTTCATTGGGATGCTTCATGAGAAACCTTAATGAAATCTTTATCCTCACCAAGTTCAATGAGGCCAAGAACAAGGTGCTGCACCTGGATTGGAGCAAACCCCACTATCAATACAAACTGGGGGATGAATGGGTTTAGAGCAACCTGGCTGAAAAAGTGCAATGATTTCAACTGAAGGAGAGGAGATTCAAACTGGATTTAAAGAAGAAAGTGTTTATGAATAGGGTGGTGAGGCACTGGAACCAGCTCCCCAGAGAAGCTGGGAATGTCTCATCCCTGGAAATGTTCAAGACCAGTTAGGGCCTTGTTCATATTTCAGAATATTTACCCAATACGGTTTTGTATTCTAAATCTGTCTCCAAAGAGTCCACGACTCACAAAACATTTCTGTTATCTGAAATGTTTTATTATATAATTTGCTTATGTGTTATCTAAATCCCTGATTAAACTAATGCTACAGGAACCCAGAACCAAAATTTCTCCAAGATAACCTACTAGTTACGTTTCCACTGTTTTTGGCAAATGATCCTTGTTTTTTAAGCACAGATTTTGAACACACTATATATGTGTTATATCCACACTATATCATTTTCTTGTAGGCCATATCACTCTAAATTACTTAGGAGAATGCAGTGAAACAAAAGCCTTACTAAACCTAAGATACATTACTTTTATTGCTTCTTCATCTGCTAGACCAATCTTGCTGCTAGTCAGAGAAGGCATTGTTTTTTCTGGCACGACTGGCCTTTGAGAAAGTAGTGTTGGCTGTTTCTTACGAAGTTATTATCCTCTAAATACTTAAAATTGGTTATTTGATTGCTAGAATAGCATTTTGTGTATCCAAGTGACCTTGACAATTTGGTTGCTCATTCTTTACTCATGTCAGACCTTGCTGTGTTCTGTCTTCTCATCTTCTCACAAAGAAGTGATGATTATTCAGAAATTGTTTCATGTAAATTCCTGAGTATTCAACAGAGAAAATTCAATCAATTCTCCCTGGTGTGAGTACATCATACCTGTCCAAATATCTTTCACCTGTTTTTTTTTTCTATTCTGGATTTCTTCCCATACCCTTTACAATTCCCGTTTATTGAGCATTTTGTTACAACTGGCCTTTTGTATGAAAATTGAAACAGGAGAAAAATGTCAGAAAGTTTTGTCTTCTTGGTGACATAAGGAATTACTCCTTTTATCCCGTAAACTACGGCCAAGATTTTATAGTCCTTCAAATTTGTTTGTTAAACAAAATTCTGTTGTATCTTTTATGTTCCTAGCTACTTGAAATGTATTTGGAATACTGGCTGTGGAGGGTTCTGGAAAGACAAGAACCAGTAAGCAGCTACCAGTTAACAGTCCTAGTTCATGGCTTCTGCTCAGCTTGGTGTCCTTGTGCGTGCCAGGCAGCAAAAGTGTGTGCATTACCAGATAACTAAACATTGGCACACTCTAATTGGAAAAGTCATGGGAGCTCAGATGTTGTAGCCTTTATGAGTCTGTTCTGCAAAGGTGAACAAAAGTGGAATGGATGTGATTTGTCACAATTTTTTTAATGCAGACAGAAGGTACTTACATTCAACTCAGCTGAGAAAAAAGAAATTGTTCTCCGGATTACTTAATGTTCAATATTTTACATTAAGTTCAACACTTTTGTTTTTACTTCAAATATGGCAGCCACATGGTATAAGCTATGGCTTTTCTTTATCTTATTTCTTTTTTATTGGGCCACCCATGATAAAGAAATCTTGTTAAAACAGAAATAGAAGAAACCTTCTAAGTGTGAAGAGACACATAAATGGGCTTTTTGGCACTTCATGTTTTTGTGCTTCAGAACGTACAACATTATTGAACTAAATGTTCAGGAGCACATTGGAAGTTCTTTAAACATCTGAGCATAAAATTAAAGGCATCTATGCGGAATATAATGGAGTAGCAGTTTTGTCTTTCATTTCTGAGAAGCATCTGTTTGTATCCAGGCTTTGCTGACTTCATAGAACCTTGCTGAAGTGCCTCCAAGAAGCAAACAATGGCATCTAAATTATTCAAAAACAATCACAGCACCATAAATGAATACTAACCTATCTCAAGAATAAAGGTCAGTAAATCTATTAGGGTCCTTGAGCTTTCCTTGCTGATATATCCGATTCCTCTAACTGATTTCCGTATTATTTTTAAGAAATGTAATGTAATTTGGCCTTGAATTTATTAATGGCCTATGCCACTAACTAGACCACAGGTAGCAGTTAGAAAAACACAAGATAGATAATACTAAATAATCATACACAGACTTTCTGTAGTGTCAGTTTTAATTGGCATTGCCTCAGCTAATTGCAGTTAAGTGAAGCTAATATGCCACATTACATATTCAGCTATAAATATATTTGCATCAGAGGCTCTCCATGGATCTATGAAAAAATAGTAACCGATGTCGATGTAACAAGATAACATTGGTGTAGCACCAGTCAGGTCTCATTAGGAAAGAGTTTGTGTGTAGAATTTCAGTGTAATGTCTTAGAGAAGACCATGAGATAGGGGCCATGGGCTTCTCTTCAGTGTTTTGCTGCTACTTCTTTCTAACCAGTAGCTCAACTTTCACGTGCTTTTTTAACCAATACTATTGAAGATTATGGAATAAAAACACCCTCACATTCTTCTAAGATCCTGCTGACATTCAAAAGGAGTTGCTCAATATTATCCAAGATAGAATTAATATTTTTTATTGGAACAAGGTGAAAAAACAGAGAAAATGTGCTGAAATTTTCACCATATTTTTCTGCTATAACTGTGCATACTCAAGTTGAAGATGACGTCATAATACCATATATTTCCCAGTGTACCAATAGCAAAGTCAAGTAAGGTTAATTGTTTCCCAGACTGAGAAACAGCTGTAGGTTGAAGAGTGTCTTCCTGAGACAGCAGACCCCAGTGAAAATAAACATGATCCCTAGACCTCATGGTTTATAGCTAAAGAAGTTAGAGAAAACCTCAAACAGTTACAGAAAACATCAAATCCTTTTTAGTGGCTAATGCAAGGAATTTTGTAAGCTTCCCTAATGAAGCTTCTTCCCTAGCTCATTTAGTATCCAGCTATTTTTTGGAAAAACAATCTTCTGTTTTGTCACTCTCTTTTTATCCAGAAAGAAATGTTCAAGCAAGTGCACAAAGAGGCAGCAATTGTCTAGAGAGCCCTCAGGAGATTGGATTAGGTTTTGGCTGATCCTGTACAGATGTCCGCAAAACAATAGGAATGTTTTATCGTACCAAAATGCCATGTAGCGAATAAATCCCAAATTTCCAACAGCCCTAATAACTGTTTGGTCAATGTTGCTTTTCCTTTGCTAGCTGGCATCAGGGTAAATCCCCACACAGACAGGAGTGCTAGCATGCAGAGATCAAAAGAAAGAGTTATGACTTATTTAAGACATTCTCTTCTTGAAACATCCCTTGAAGGCATAGCACCAAGAGAACCTGGCCATTGTAAAAATGAACATCTAAAAGGGTCTCACATGGGCCAAATTAAGACAGATATTTGTGAGTAAATATAGATTATTCAACGAATATAATTTAATTTAATAGTCCCATTTTTTGACAAATCAGTGTCTTTTTACCAAAGGAAGAATTACTGCTCCCTGGGAATTTAAGATTGTGCTATTTGTTAGTCATTAAAATAAGTACTATTAATGTGACTTATAGAACTTAAAGCCTAAGGGTGACTTCAGCAATCTGATCCAACAATCTGTCTTATCTGCCTTTAAAGATTCTAGGCATATGAATTTGCCCTTTAATACATTCACCAACAACTCTTACCATCCATGGGCTGAATGCTGGTTGGAAAAATCATGGCTCTGTCATTGTCCTCGGGTCATGTAAGGGAAGATACTCTAAAATGTGAGTTTTGATGGGAATTAAGTAAAATGTTGTGGTAGAGTGCATTCTTGTTCTTATCCTAGTCATTTGGGTTGAAGCGATGCGAAAAGTATCTTCTCACTTCATAAAAGGTAAGGGAAAAACTTGTAGCTGCTGGCATTTATGGTAAGCAATTGACAGATGTGAAAATCTAATAACACATTCCTAACAAGATGGAAGAACTAAAGATATATTCACAGACAGCATCTCCAGGAATCCTATTCTGTAAAATTTTGGCAGTGAAAAATTGCCATTAGAGAAATGCACATTAGCACTCCCTTTCGTTCTGTTCTTTTCATCAAACACATATTCAAAAGTGAATTATTATTTATCCAGCTGTTAGAATGTAGAGAGCACAACAATTTTGCTATTTGTTTAGCATTGAAAAAAACAGGGGGGAAAGTATAATCTATGTGTATCTTCAATACATATTGGTAAAATAATATGTTGGAATCAACTGCATACAGGTGTCTTTGAGAAGCAGCAGGATAGTATTCGTTGCAAGGTTTGTCAAACTGCTTATCACTATCTTGTTTGATTATGCTGCTGGGTATTCTGGATTGAAATCAGGACATCCTGTCCTTAAAATTACCAATGTGTAAGTGCTTTGCTGGGTAGTGGCCAATGATACCAGCAAGATAAAGTCCATTGAGCTCTTAATATTGCATTTTTATTGATAAAATTTACAGATAACATCTGTTGGATATACCCAAGAGTATCCTAATTTGTTCGTCATATTTGGGAATCTACTCCAGTGCTTTTCTTTCTCTCTGTTATGAATAGATTTACTCTGAACACCATGATATTTATTTATTTAAATTCCACCTGTCCTGTAGGGGATGCAGCTGCCTGACAGGATCAGTGCTTTAAAAATTACAAGCCTAAATATCTATAAAAAGAGATACTCTCTTTCAGTAATAGTGATGATATTTTTTTGCTCCAAAACCATCTAACTTAGGGGCTTTGGGGGTTATTTTCTGTTTTTCTTCATGATCATGGAGAGTTACATAAATGAGAGGAAAAATGAGGTAATACTTTTACAAAACTTACGTAAAAACTGTAAAATTATGCCAGAGGCAATTATTCTCCTGTTTTCTCTTTGACTCCTATCCATCATGTGTCTTTAGATTTTTATTTTGACTTGGCCAACCTCTGAGCTTCTTACATGCTTCATGCAAATAATTCACTAAACCAGAATTAGTCTGAAGTGATATTTAAATATTTAAAGAACTAGATCAGGAGGCACATATGAATTTCTGCTACATAATCCCCAGACCAATACATTTCATGGTAGGGAGGTTGAGAGATAAATTTTAAATAAACAGGGAAGTCTGTGTAATATCATGGAATATCATGGAATATCTTTGAAAAGGGTGTTGTGGCTGAGTCAAACTGAAGGTAAGGATGATACCAGAATTGCAATAGAAACAAATAGCTCTTGCGCATTTAATTTAAATTTTATAAATTTAAAAGACAAGATTGCTTTTCCATTAGAAAAGTCCAAAAGACCACTAATGTTCGCCAAGGAGTACTTTTCTTACAATTTCATTAATACTTGTGATATGCCTTAAAGAAAAGAATAATGTACACAGGCAATTGGGAAGTCATCTCCAAGTCCTGCTGAATGTCCTTCAGCAGTGATGCATTTGATGGGACAGCCTTCCTGCTCCCAGGCTTCCCTAGACTCCTAATGTGGCCTTGGAGAGATCACTCAGCTTTCTCATGGGCAGGAAGAAACATTCTCCATGAGCTGCTACCAATTAAACATAATAAATGAACAGATATGTTTGGACCATTGCAGTGTAACCACACTCTGATGTTACAGGAGTCCACCTGAGCTTTCTATCACAAATAAATTAATCAAGAACAGCTCATCCATAAAAAAATGTTATCCCTGCCGTGCAGCCAGGAACCATGCTGTCTGCAATATAGTGATCAGTCAAATCAGCCCTGTTGAAAATTAAACCCGCCTGAAGCCAGCTTTATTTCATCTAAATAACTTTTTCATGTCTTCATATAAAATGATACAGAGACACTATATGAATGCTACTGGTTTTAACTGAGTTTATTTAAAGCAGATTTGTAGCGTCATTTGAACACTTCTTTATATGTACAAAGTAAATAATTCCAATTTAAATACAAAGTTGCTGCTCAAACAAAATTAAAATCTGAGGTTCACCAAGTTAAAGTACAGGCTTAAGTAGGATCTGAGAAATTTAAAATCCTGGTATTGAAATAGAGAGATACTTTTCTCTGCATGAAATTCTTTGCCCTCCACCTACGGTAGAGGTCTTTCAATTAATCCTTTTTCCTGGAGCTCCTTTCTAGTTGCAAGGGGGGGAGAGAGAGAGATGTCCCTAGAAAAAAATTCATTTGAGTTAGCAGCTCTCCTACAAAGCACAGTTTCTGCCCTCTGAAATGGCTACTTCCAGAGGCAAGGGAGAGACACCCACTAGAGCATGCTTCAGACAAGACATTTAACAGTAAAATAGCTAAAAGTTTAGCCTACTCCCAACTTTTTCCTCAGGATATTTATCAAAAAAACATCCAAGAAACATCAGCTGATTAAACCTGGTGGCAAATGTCAGGGTTCCCCACAGCTGCTGGCAGGTGCAGAGGATGGCTGTGCAGTGCAGACACCGATCCCTCAATACTATCAGATATAGTTGTGGTCTGGGAACAAAACTAGAGCTCTAGACCTACTGCTTATTGTCTTCTCCATTGTTTTTTTATTCTCTAAGTACTCTCCTAGGGATGCCACAGTGACACAGTGATATAAAGCTTGTTACTGTGTCTTTATTAATCCCTTTTGGCAATCTCTTTAGTGCATTTTGTACCTTAAGACGGGTAGAAGATGCAACTGACAGTCAGTAAACTATGGCAATTTTCAGGGAGTCTATGACTCCTGAAGTGATCATCGTCAGTTGGTTTAAATTACAGAAATCTTCAGGCTATTCTGTCAGCATTTGGATTTCTCAGGTTATGAGGGAAAAGATCAAAGTTATTTTCTCCTCTGCTCAGCAAAAGAAAAGGAAAATGTATTCCTGTAGGTTAGGTTAAGACAAAAAAGAAAAGGAATAAAACCCCCCCAACTTTCTCATTAATTTTGTTGAAATGAGAAAGACATCAAAATCATAATAAATGATGTTAGAATCTTTCAGATATGATCTCCAGGGCTGTGGAGAAACAGAGATGTGTATGGCCTCATACACCTCACACCAAGGTCTCAGCTTGCTCTGAACATTATTCCATCCTCATTCACAAAGGCAGTCCAACAGAAGGAGTCCTAAAGTCATTACTGATTGTTCAGTGTTTCATCTGAAGTTATATTCTCTGACAAATGAGTTTTTAACCATAGCAGGTCTATAACATTACTGGCACCATGAAGATATGGTGGAGTGGCTCCTATGACTGTAGTGTTGGAATGGAAGGATACAGCTCTTTAGGAAGGACAGGTGGGGGTAAGGAGTGAATGGTGTTGCCTTCTACATCAGCAAGCAGCTGGAGGACCTTGAGCTCCACATGGGAATGGAGAGATGTTTGAGAGTTTGTGAGTAAGGATTAAAGGGAGAGCAGGGACAGGTGATATTGTAGGTAAGTCTGCTACAGGCTGCCCAACCAGGAAGGCTGAGTGGGTGAGAACTTCTATGGACAGGTAGGAGTGGCCCCACATTCACAAGCCCCGGTCCCCATGAGGAACTTCAATGATATTTATTCAAGGGACAACACAGTGGGGCATAACCAATTCCACTAGGCGCTAGTGGAACATACAAGGAGAGGTGTTATGCTGGACCTTTTTCTCACCAGCACAGAGGAAGGGGCTGGCAGAGAATGTGAAGATCAAGGGCAGCCTGGGCTGCAGCGACTGAAATAGC
The DNA here is from genome assembly GCA_008694505.1 of Cyanoderma ruficeps. Taxonomy (NCBI): domain Eukaryota; kingdom Metazoa; phylum Chordata; class Aves; order Passeriformes; family Timaliidae; genus Cyanoderma; species Cyanoderma ruficeps. The sequence goes on from VZDJ01004378.1 coordinate 3,979,165, forward strand.
AGAGCTCCAACCTAAGATACTTAGGAGAGCAGGGAGTTTGCACAGCAAGCTCACTACCCTGAACTTTAGGAGACAAGATTTTTGCCTCTTAAGGGATGTCCTTGGTAGAGTAGCATGGGATAAAACTCTGGAGGGATGAAGGGCTCAAGAAAACTGGCTGATATTTAAGGATCATTTCCTGCAAATTCAGGAATGATGCATCCCATCAAAGAGGAAGTTCCAGCAGGCCTACATAGACAAACAATGATCTCCTGCTCAAACTCAAATACCAAAAGGAAGCCTATGGAGGGTTGAAGCAAGGTCAGATAGCCTGGAAGGAATAGAGATTGTCCAAGCAGCTAGGGATCAGATTAAGTTAAAGCCTTGACAGAATTAAAACAGATCATGGATGACAAGGGCAACATGAAAAGCTTCTATAGGCACCTAGATGATTAAGTGAAGACTAGGGAAAATACAGGTGCTGTCCATAATGAAATGGACATGAAATGAAATTCTGGGATACAGAAAAGGCTGAAGTACTCAAAAGTTTTGCTTCAGTCTACACTGGCAAATGCTCCAGCCATGCTACCCAAGTCAAAGAAGGTGGAAGCAGGGACTTGGAGAATGAAGAACCTTCCACTGTATAAGATCAGATCTGAAACCATCCAAGGAATCTGAAGGCAAGAAAGTCCACAAGGTGCATGCATGAGTTCTGAGGGAACAGGTCGAGAAGGTGGCTAAGCTACTATCCATCATATTTTAGAAGTTGTGGCATTTCAATATAGGAGGAGGGCTTATGTGAAAGACAGAGAGAAACTTTTTACCAAGATCTGTAGTGACAGGATGAGGGCCAACAATTTTATCCTGAAGGAAGTAGATTTAGATTGAACATAAGGAAGAATTTTTTCACTGTAAGGGTGATGAGACACTGCACAAGGCTGCCAGGAGAAGTTGTGCATGTCCCATCCCTGGAAGCATTCAAAACCAGTTTGGATGGAGACCAGGGCAACCTGATCTAGTGGGTGGCATCCCTGCCCACGGCATGGGGATTGGAATTACTTGACCTTTAATTTGCCTTCCAATTCAAACCATTCTGTGATTCTATGATAATGAACCCATCAAATGACATTTATAAAAATTAAAAATGAATGTTTGAAATATTTTTTGATTCTATCATGATTTCACTGTATTGTGTAATACTCTCCCAGCAATGTATTTAGCCAGAAGCATAAAATATGAACCTGCTCACTGAAGAGCCCTTAATAAGTGCAAGTGACAAAAAGATAGAAAGACTGAGATTAGCTGACCAGTTCTATTCTCTGCAGAACACATAATTCTAATTTTAAGTCATAGCATACTGATTTGTTTTTCCTTCACAATTTATTTTTAATCCCAGCTCTTTCAGCTTGATCTGTGCAGATATAAAACAAGGCAGATGCATGAGCTTCTTCCTTATTATTCCTTAGCATTTCATTTGGATATTTACTAATAGAGAAAGTAAGAGCCAACAATGAAATTTCAATGCAGGATTTCACAGCACTCCTTTGGAAAGATGATTAATAATGGCTGTTGAAAGTACAGGATATGAATCAGCCTCTATGTCCTAATGATTGGCTCTGTGAGAAAAAGAAAAGATCACCATATCAGGGTAAAAAAAGTGTTTATAAAGTGATTTAAAGCAATCTACTTGCTGATTTACTTAGCTAGGTAATCATTACAGCTATGTTCTAGGGAAAGAAAGATTTCTGACCCAGTTGAAAAATATGAATTGGTATCTCAGAACACAACTTCTGAACAGAAAAAAAAAGATTTTTTCTTTGATTTCTCTTAGATCAATAGTGAATCTCTGACTAAACACTGCAAAATAGGTATTACTGTGCATACCGTGATACAGCAATTTGTACTTGGTTTTCCTTTGGTAATAGGTCTTATCTAGAAAAAAGTAGGGATGAATATATTCAATTAGCTTTCTATAATACAGTGTCGTTATTTAATTCTCCTACCTTTTTATCCATGGACGTTTTCCCAGTCATTTTTAGTTACTGCCTCCTGTGGGTTTGTGTAGCAGACATGCTGACTCCTTAATTAAAATTGCATGCCAGGAAGTAAGCAACTGCCAGCTGAATGCTTGCCTCCTACTGCTGCATTCTGTCAGCTCAGGGATGGTTTTCTTTCTCCTCCCCTCATATTATTTCTTTAAGGAAATGTCAGTTTCTGTTTCTGAAAGTAAATTTGGGGAAGTCTTGAAAATGCACTTAATCTAGTGTTCAAATATAGAAAATGTTATTTTTTGTATAGAAGAAAAACACAAGCACATTAGAAGGATGAAGTCAGTTTGATAAGTCTGAATAACACAAAGACCATGCAATTAACATTGGTATAAAAACATTGATGGACCAATCAGAGCAGCTTATGCTGCAGGTTTGTTCCCATCTGGGGACATTTCTGCAGAACACTCCTGGAAATAAGCGAGAACTTTCCTCAGACATTTATCTGTTTTCCTGGAGGTTAAGTCCTATTCATGGAGGAATGAGAAGTCTGGACAGCTGCCTGAAGTTCCTCAGGCCTTGAGAAGAAATGTAGGACAGCAGGTGGTCTTCACCAGCACACAGGTGGGGCATGCACATCTGTGTGAAGCGAAGAGGCTCTCACACCATCCATGCTCTGCTGCCTCCTGCCAAGGGGCTGTGGCCAGCACTCTTCTGGAGGCTGGTGCTGCTTCCTCTCTGTGCTTGTGCACTGAGCTTTGCCCAGAACCTTTAGCTCTGAAGAGCAATCACACTACCTTTGCTCTCAGCCAAGTCAGAGCAGAGAGCTCAAGGCAATTTCTAGGGTTGCAATGCTGAGGTCAAAATTATTAGGGCCCACACCAACATTTGTTGATTTTCACCTTTGCTTCCCATGACATTAGCCTCAGGTAGTTTCTGGTTTTGCTCCTAGGAGGTTACGTACAGCAGCCTTCTCCCAAACAGGGGGAAATAGAAAGAGTTTGGCAAAAGTTCCTCCTATCCTTCTAGTTATACCTTTTGTACATTCCTCATCCTGTTAATATAAACTCACAGGTCCAAAGCTTTCCACATATCTGCAAAGAGCTGAAACAGGATGGTTTTGTTGTCTGGTATGTGGAATCCACCTTTATGCTGGCTGCCAGAGACCTCCAGGTAACTTCTGCTCTACCAGCTCCCAAGAAAGGAGCTCCTGAGCAGCCAGAGGGCTCAGCAGTTTCAGTTCCCATGCATGTTCTGCCCCACAGCTCCCAGGGAGAAACAAGAGCTTAGCAGCTGGGATAGCTGGCTGCTTTAGCATTTCATATTTTCAGGCTATGATTCTTACTTTTTTACAATTGTCTTTGTTTTTTCACTTACAGAGTGAAATTTTGACCCCAGGAAACTCAATAGGAAAGTTCCCCTTGATTTTAGCTAAGCTAGGATGTCAATATGACAAAATGGGGAAGTAAAGCAAAGGTTTTAGAGCCAAATAACATATTTTATTGCGGTAATTGACATACTTGGGGAAAAAACATGCAAACCTTCGGGCTTACAAGTTAATATTCATATTGCACCAGATTAAATATTCATTTGAAGTTAAAATGTACATGAATATAATCTAAATACAGCAGGGCTTATATTTTAACTAGTATCCAAATTATTCACACTTTTCAGAACTAAATTTAGGGTTCCATTTTTAGGTTGAAACGTATAAAGCACAAAGCTCCACCACTACCAAAACACCAAAAAGGAAAATAAATTTTAAAAGCCCTCACAGTGCAAATTGAAAACTAGCTAAGATCCTCGTGTAGATTGGAGAGAAATGGCTCTCTTGCTCTGGTTTGCATTTTAGTTCTCATTTTTCATGTTTATCGCAAGCAGGTGGGAGCAAAGATCATGAGTCCAGATGTCTTGCTGCATTCAAATTTTCTTGAGTTTGAATTACAGGGAGGAGAAAAGGAGTAGAAAAAAAACATGGATAAATACATGATAAATTTTGAAAGAAAACTTTTAAAAAACAATCATCGTTGCTAAGTAACAAAAGCATACTTAACCTTTGCTAATGATTAACAAACCACAAAATTTGCACAAGCCAGGAAACAAGTAGCAAAGGAGTTTCATTTTGGGAGCTTTACAGGTTTTTATAGTGTTTGCTCTTCTAAAATTTGCAAGGAGATAAGAGGGAGGAAATTACCAAATTACTGAGCTAAGGAAGGCTTTGTTCCCCTGTGAAATGCTAGCAAGAGATGTTTGTGCTCAGAAGATTTTTCCCCAAATGATATTCACCCTGAAATGAGATCTGAGCCTGAATGTACCAAGCTACCTTTTGGGTAGGTGCATGGTTTCCCAAGATTTATGTCACCTACTCATCACTGCAAAGACATGGGGCACGACCTTTACTCTGACTGTTCAGAGCCAATTATGGTCAGAGTCTTCACAAAATATTTTCCCTGTCATGTCTTGATCCTTTTTCTCTCAGCATGGGTGATCACAGATATTGCTTAACAAATATTAGTTGAGTCCTTGAAAGTCTTTTATTGCATCAGCTAAAGTTAAATTCAGTCCATCTCATCTACATATCTCTAAATTCATTGATAAGGCCTTTATCGCTATGTTTTGCTATATTTCTTGCAAAATTTCCCCAGAGTAGTATATAGGGGATCAAAATCATTTCTCTTTAAAGGTAGGGCTGTTAGATAACTCTAACAGGTTGTACAGTGAGGTACAAAAGTCAGGCCATGAAAATGCATTCTAGATATCCATGAGACCACAATTTAGTCCATGGCTACCAGTGCTATGAGTGCAAGTTACTACCCAAGTAGCTTTTGTCAATAAATTCTCAGGAAAACCAAGAATTTAAGAACATCTGTCTCCTTGTTTACATAATTAATCCTAGCTAGATTTGTTTAGATTTATCCTTTATGTAAGGCTCCTCCATGTCTCTTTTATATATCTGCCTATTTCATAATGGAAGAAGCAATACCCCAAAGTTACTAAAGCAAGATTTTCTGTCTATATGATTGTAAGATCCTTGATCTCTGCACATTTCTGCTGTGTGATTTCATTCCTGTACCCACTGAAAACATTTAATGCTGTACTCTTGCCTACTTTTCCTTTCTGCCCTTCATTAGCAGGCAGTACATCCTCACAGGGTACATTATGTCACAATAAGAGATGGTGTCTGTTCCCATCAAACCTTCCCTTTGTTTGGAATGTCAAAGACAGGGCAATAGGACAGAGCTTTCTTATTTATTATGCCTGGCTCAGAAATGGATGTCACACACCTGTGTGCTAGAAAACAAGATATTCAGTGAAACTGGTGGGGTATTTTGGGAATGATGTGCTTTATTCTCCAAAAAATAACAATTTATTGAAATTCAAGCATAGAAGAGGAACATTATTGACCCTTCTTGATCCAATTTCTTATATGAAAACAGAAATTCCAGTTTGCCAGTTTGAAATTATATTTAGCTTCATAAGTTAAGACAATGGGACAGATTTTAAAAGTTGACTAGTATGTAAAACCATTCAAATTCAATTGGAACAGTATATCTTGGTTGATGCAGACAAACTAATAAAAACAAATGCAGTCATTGTTGTGCCAAAAACATTCAAAAAGACAAATTTTTACCCTAAGGAAAAGAAATTATTTTAATTGCATAAAACATTCTTGGGATGAAAAAGCTTACTTCCCAGAAAATTTGCAAGAAAGTCCTGGCAGTACTTTTTTCCAAAAACAAGACAAAGGACAGACTAGGAATAAAAATGCCAGACAAAGCACTAATACCTTTACAATTTAAGACTTCTTTGGTTCTAAATTTAAAAGTTTATCCTCTGGTAGATTGTGATTTAAAGCATCCCTTGACTAAGATACTAAAGATGAATTCCCTCGCTGATCTTCTGAAGATCCTTAGAAGATCTAGATTTGGAGGATGTACTATATATCAGAGACTTAGAAGCATAAATTTGTTCAATATGAGTAAAGTTTATTTCATTTATTTGTGACAAGTGTACATTAGATGTCTAGGCCTTTACCAATGTTGTGCTCTGTTTCTAATTAAGGGATTAAAAGACACATGTCCTGTTGATGATTTATCTGGTTTATACTAGAGATGTATTTCAGAATAGGCTGAATTACTCTGGTTGCATCTTCATCCTGTAGATTATTAAGGCACTGTAGGATATCCAGCTTAGAAGTCTAACATTTAGTCACCTAAGTAAAACCAGACAATTTCTGAAGTGTGTTTGTTTTATTTTGAGAATAGATATGATCAAGATGACAGTATCTTTCTCCAGTTGTTGTGCTGGTTCAAAGTATCCCTCTCAGGTACTTGCTTAACCAATGGTGCTGGTTAAACACAGCTGTGTATACTACTTATTCATCTCTGCAGAAATTATTAGATCTTCATGTAGCTCTAGATATGATTATTCACAAATGAAAGAATTTTATTACAACTTCCAATGTACAAAAATGCTTCCAATATAAGCAAACTGAAACTGCCCTTGGATTATGGATACTGTCATAATAGCTTTAAAGCCATTGCCTTGCTTCATAATACTGTTCTTTTTGAAAACAATCCTGCTCTTTTTAAGAGCATTAAACATCAAATTGATCCTAAATTCCAAGATCTGAATTCAAGAGAAGAGTTATAACACTTTAACTTCACATAAATATTTTTGGAGTTCAAAAATTTCAGAGCAAAACTGAACCAACCAAATACACCCTCCTTAATAATACAGGTAAGAGGAGAAAACAGGAAAGAGAAAAAAAAAATGGCCACATCCTGATAGGATTAATAAAGTAGGCAGGATTAACAAGGCTGATGAAGTCAGGTAAGAGAGTCTGCTAAAAACAATTTAAAAAAAATTAATGGGTGTTCCTTTTACTGGGAAACATTATGTGAAACTAGCCAATGTACTGGAAAATGAAAACACCGATGGACTGGAGGAAGCATGATACATCAGATACTGAATAATCCAGGCATAATACTTTGTATGTTTGCAAACTACCAGGAGACACAACCAAACAGAAATTTCAAGCATCTGAAATTTCAGGCAAAATAAGTCAGCAGGCCAAAAGACTTTCTGCAGAAATTTTCTATAGAAAATTATCAGTGCTATGGCTGAGATTAATCCCATAAACTTCGAAATAAAGCATGGCTTTTTGTAGATGTTGATCTTCAGGATGTTAACCTACATGAACCGCATAGAAATGCTTACTGGTCTATAGTTTAACACAGAACTTTTTTAAAAGATATATCCTATATTTAAACTGTAGTTCCTCATATTTCCAACATATATATATATATACCAAGAGAGATGATGGGAGGCATGAGACTGGAAGCCTGCTTGAGCTTCCCTGCACTCTTTCCTTGGCACAGTCAACATTTTTGGTATTTTATAACTTTTATATTAGAACTCTTACATTTGTTACAGATTTTAAGATTTTTTTTGTGTGCTTGCACTTAGTAAGATGAAGAAAAAATATGGTGGAGAGTCAGACTCATTAGTCTAATTGCCCCCCTCCAGACCTACATTTCTGAGTGTGAATTACACCTCATTTCCCCCTGTCTGCCTTCCTCCTACACATATACACTGACACATACACATCTTATTTCTGATCCTTTCTAAACTCATAGCAGACTATTTGAAATTAATTTACATTTTCAAGGGGCAGTTACTCTTATTATTGAAAGACACTTAGTTTTTCAAACCAGCTCCTTTTTTACCCTTCCAGTGTCTTCACAGGAAAGGGTATTTTCCTCCTCTGGCAAATTCAAAGCCCAGTTCTGCAGTTAAGCTCAGAATTTAAATAGTCTTATGTGACACTCTAGGTAAAACTCATTCATATTTTTATGAAGAGTTTATTTTTCAATATTCTGTTTGAAATTTGGCATCAACTATCTATGTTCCCCATTAAAAAAAAAAGGAATTTGTTTTCAAGAACTGTTGCCAAAACCCTAAGCATTATACAAAAGCAAGGAAAGTCTCTTAGAAAGCAGTAGAAAAGGTTCACTATCTTGAGCAAATAATATCACCTGTGTGCCAAGATTCTGGGTCAGAGTGGACATCTGATGTGTGCTGGGAAATAAATGTTCACAGACCTGATAGAAAAAAGGCAGAGTGATACTTTCGTGCCTGAGAGAAAATAAACAACATTTTATTTACAGATGTTTAACTCTTTTATCACAAAAGAATGAATCAACCTCTTTTCTACATGCAGTACTTAGAACCAATTCTCTTTGCTACGTGAAGATTCATGTGTATGTCTGTACAAAGGAAAACTCCCCCAAGATCAGATGTCTTCTCCAAAATCATATTTCATTACCAAAGCATCATGGCTAGTGGACAGCTCAAACAGAGGCTGAAGAGGGGTAGACAGGCTGATTTAATCATTTGCCTATCAGAATAGAAAATGAATTCTCAGTTCTATTGTCATCAACAATTCAAAGAGTGTATGACAGGCATATGCAGTTTCAAAAAAATAATAAATCTATTTCTTCCCAGATGCAGAATCCAGATGTTTGAAACTAGGACCAAAAAAAACCTGGAGTGTACCACATGTAATCCAAATGGCCTGACACCCCTCATCTCTACTGAAAGACTGGATATGAAAAAGTGTTTGAAATTCTATTTGATTCTTTAGCTATTAATCATTTCAGTAACTATTACACCTCAAGAGCAGTAACAAAACCACAGAGGTTAAGTATGTGATAAAAAACCCACATCTCTGCAGGACAGTGTTTAAAATGGCCATAAGGTGCAATCCAGTACTAAAGATCAAATGATCCAAAGTGAGCTGCTACTGAATCTAAAATTCACCATCTGCTTCTGTTTTGGCTCTGACAGTTCTCTTGCCTTTGGCACCTGACCCTTATCTCATGCAGTGCTTGCACTGGGTCACTCTCTGCTGAGGGACTCTGAGGCACCCACTGGCAGGAAAGGTCTGCAGCCTTCACAGAGCAAAGGTCCCAGAGGGTGCCTCACCTTGTCAGGAGCACAAATTACTATCCACTGTTACTCATTCAAATAGGCATGACTCCAACAGAAAAAGGTCTCCCTTTCAACCTGAATGCATGAAAAATTAGATCCTTCACTGACTGAAAGGCTACTTACTGTGGGATTTAAGCTTGAGGTTTACTTCTGTAACTGCCATATCATTAATTGCTGTCATATCCTGTGTCATATCTGTGGATGCTTGGTGAGTACCTTTAATATTTATGCATATACATATATTCCTTCATCTTGGAAGTAGGGCTGTTGACAGTCTTACATTGAACAACATTTTATTTCACAGAACAAATTTTTTACACAGATTAAGTGCAGTTACTATGGGTTTAGAAAGAAAATGCCTTTGCACGGCTGGTATTTTTAGAAACTGGATATAAATCAAATTCCTGGTGAATAATTCCAAATAACACATTTGTGTTTCATTTATTTTCAGCAATTGCAGTATATGATCTCCAGTGTTCACTAAGGCTGACATCTATTTTTTCATGTTGGTGAGACTTTTGCTTCACATCAATATGTAGGACAACTGACAGTTAGCCAGAATGTTCAACTTTCTACAGCTTTCCCCTTCTTGCTCAGACTAATTCAGTGTGTTCCTCTTGTCACTTCTACTGAAAACTTTTTTCCTCATTTATACCAAAAAGCCCCAAGCAAATACACTCTGTTATTTTTATGGGAGAGCAGAATATTACCCTAAATCTTCAGTGAGTATTTAAGAGTTACTACCCAAAATACTGTTGGAGAATTGAATGTTTGAATTTCGTGGCATGTCTTTTTTTGTCATGGACAGAGTGAAAGATTCAAGCTATATCTCTATGCTATTAATGGTGTGACTGAAGCAGGGTAGAGACATCAAACTAGCCCAAATATATCCATATATGTGGGATATCACAAGCAAAAAAGTCATAGAAGTAGAAACTGAAGCCTTTAGCTTAGGCAAGAAATCAGAGCAGTTGCCCAGAGTTTGGCTATATTAAAGCTGGTAGTTCAGAGCTGTATAGCACATCTCCAATTGCACATATAGCCAAACAGCAAGGCTGAGTACATTATCTTTCTGGCAGGAAATCATGTCACATCTCAAGTAAATTTTTACCTCAAAAAGCTGTTTGCAAGCCTTTTGGTTATTTCTATTAATTCATCCCTGATTAACCTGAGAAAACGTGGGATTTATCCCTATTTCTGCATTGAGACTTCAGGAAACTGATCTTTGCTTCCCTGGCTGTGTCTTTCTTGTCCTGTAAAGTGGAATAATAGGAACTATATAAAGTATTCCAAAACCTAAGAGGGAAGGAAGTACAGAAAGCAAAATACTGTTATTACTTCACCTTATCTACACTATATCTCTTCCTCCAAACAGCATTTTGTTCTAAACAAAAGAAATTCATCAGAAGTTCAACATCATCCTTGGCCCATCATGTTTCTATGGTTACAGAGCCAGTGTTTTTCATCTGTAGAAACTAGCAAAAATTTTCCATTTTACAAGACTGTTGTGCCCTGTCTCTCTGACCCTCCCTTATCAAGGACAGGTTATCCTTATTTTACCAGCCTTGTCATGCCCTGCACTGAAAGCATCTCCCCATCAGACTGTAGGATAAATCTTTTAAATACACAGTAGGCATTATTTGCAATAATACCAAGAAATGTCATCACTAAAATTTAGAAATGTAAGAAGGGATGTTAAACTTTATCCCTGAAGGCTTATCCTGTCTCTGTTTTTCCAGAGATCAGACAGGCCTTGGAATGGTGGAAGGGACATTATCCTCTTCCTGCCAACACTATGTGCCTTGGCCTCTATCTCAAGCCTGTTGCATGGCTCATGTCAGAGACAAGCCACCAGGCTTCACCTCAGATCTAGTCCGTCTTGGATATTTTCTCATGGCATTTGATGTGATATATCAAGTGCAATACAATGCATACACAGGTATATATATATATATATATA